>JAKLTH010000104.1:0-600000 GCA_025175895.1 Wurfbainia villosa | reverse complement strand
AGGAGGACTCAACCTGCTGAAAAGCTTGAAGTTGAGAACTCGCTTTGAAAACACAAGTCAAGACCTTAGGAACACGTTGGAAAGGTTCACTTTGGGATCCAAGGACTTGACCTCTTACTTGATCACAAAGGGCCGTGTACAACAAGGCCGGACTCGGTTTAACTCAAATACAACCAATAAGTCATATATGTCTATAGTAAACCAACATAAGAAAAATGTCCAAGCATGGGTCCCTAAGATCACTTTGATTTCAACTTTAGATCTAACATGTATTGGGTTCCTAAGGACCAAATTCACTATGTGAATAGACCCACTCGATTCAATGGTCCAGGGGAGCCAATACAAAATGTATTTTTGTTAAGTCTTAGAAATTGCATGCTTAGTTTTTCCTTTATTTTTAGAATGGTTAGATAGGACTCATAACCAACTAAAATCTCATAAAAGATTGAGCCTGGGAGCCTCTTTTCAAAAATAAATCAACTAAAATCCTATTTAAAAGATTGAGCCTCTGGGAGCCTCTTTTCAAAATAACTAGTTAGACCAAGACGTAGTCTCAAGTAAGTCGAGTTATCAATTTCTTGAAATTAGCTTTGTCTAAGGAAGTGGTCGTTGTTCCGATCAAAGAAGGCCTCTGTGCCTCGCCACGACCTGGAAGCTAATCTCTTGAAAAGATTACTTGATGAGCTTAGACTAAATCCGAATCTAACCTAATGTTGGTTAATTTAAATTCATTAAAATTAATCAAGTAAAATTGAAAGTCATCTCACAAGAATACATAGGAATAACATGTTTTGATCATGTAGATATTGGTGAGATGATTTAGGTTTAAAAACTTACAAACAACCCGGTAGTAATTCCATTGATCCTACGCCTAAGAGTCGAAGAAACCATTAATATAGTTTTCGACGAAGGACACGAACCCGTTCAATCCTTAACAAAACCAACTAGCAAATCAACTTATAGCGAACCCGACTCTGATCTTGAACTTGAAACTAGAAATGAAGTCTGGGAATTAGTACCACCACCTAAAGAAAAATCAATTATTGGAACAAGGTGGGTATTTCGAAATAAACTTGATGATAAAGGTGAAGTAGTTAGAAATAAAGCTAGGTTAGTCGCAAAAGGGTTTAGTCAAGTCGAAGGTTTAGATTACGATGAGACCTACGCCCCCGTAGCCAGACTAGAGTCCATCCGAATGTTGTTAGCATATGCTGCACATCGAGGTTTTAAATTGTTTCAAATGGATGTCAAGTCAGCATTTTTGAATGGATACATTAAGGAAGAAGTTTACGCTACCAACCTCCTGATTCAAAATCTAGATAAACGACCATGTCCTTAGACTTAAGAAAGCCCTATATGGACTCAAACAAGCCCCAAGAGCTTGGTACGAAAGGCTTTCGATCTATCTTAAGTCCAAAGGATTCAACCAAGGTTTAGTCGACCCAACCTTATTCGTTAAAACCGTAGGAAAAGAAATCTTTATAGCCCAAATCTATGTAGATGATATAATTTTGAACTACCTAACTCGATCCTCGCTAAACGAATTCATCTCACTTATGGAAAGTGAATTTGAAATGAATTTAGTGGGAGAGTTAAGTTTCTTCTTAGGTTTACAAATTAAACAAACTAAAGATGGAATATATTTACATCAACAAAAATATACTAAGGACTTAATAAATCGATTTGGAATGCAAGATGCTAAAATAATCAATACACCTATGGCAACTAATGTTAATATAAACGAAGATGTAGAAGGAAAACCCGTTGACCTAAAATACTATAGGAGCGCAATAGAAGTCTCCTATACTTAACCGCGAGCCAATTCCGACATTTTATTCGGGTAAGTATGTGCGCAAGGTTACAAACTCGCGCTAAGGAGTCTCACCTAACCCTAGTCAAGCGATCCTTAGATATCTAAAGGGCACGCTAAACGAGGTATTTGGTACCCTAGATCTACCGAGTTTAATCTAATCGGCTATCTGACCGACTATGCCGAGTAAACTCGATAGAAAGAGCACGAGTGGTTGTAATCTACCGAGTCTAGTAAGTTGGTGCAAAGAGGAAGCAAAGATTGCGCTGCCTTATCTACCACCGCCGAATACGCTGCGATGGGTGAGTGTGTCTCTCACCCTGTGGATGAAGCACACTCTCCAAGACTTTAGCTTAATCTTTAACAACATTAAAACCTACATAGATAACATTAGTTCAATTAACTTAACTAAAAATCCAATATGTCATTCTAGGACAAAACATATAGAAGTTAAACACCACTTCATTAGGGAACATGTAACTAATGGAACTATACAACTAGAGTATGTTGAGTCCAAATCAAACCTAGCTGACATCTTCACCAAACCACTACCCTAATTTAGTTTATTAAGACGAAAGTTAGGTATGTGCGTAATAGAGTAGGATTTAAATTTTCTATATATGTACTCTACTTTTGCTTCTTTTATGAAATTAGCCTAAGTCTTACCTTAGAAATCATATACCTATAGATTTAAGGAGCTAACACATCTCACAACACATAGGACTAATGTGTTTGTGTACTTAGCCACGAGAGCGTGAGATGTTAGGACCTTACCCTCGTTCCAGATGTAGATTCAGCATCGACATGAACCATGGAGTATAATTATTTAAATTAATCAACTCCTTCAAGACTTATTGATCATTCTATATCAATCAAGTCCAACCGAGTTGTACATTTTAGATGAACATATTTTCAAGCTTATTATTATTTTAAAAAATATATATATATATATATATATTTATATTGGGAACTTGCTTGGACTTACAAACCTTAAAATATATTTACAAACTTTTTGAGTTAAGGCAAAAGGGGGAGAAAGTCACAAAAGTAAGGAAGAAAGTAAACAAAATTATTACCTTTTATATTAAGTAATTCCGTTTACTTAAGCAACTATTAAGGGGAGTAAAATTATTTTTCAAGAACTCACCTTCTTCAAGGGAGGTTACCTCAAAGGGGAGAACTTGAAACAATAATATTTCTCACTCATGCTTAATCTTTATGCTAGCTCACTCATGCTTAATCTTTATGCTAGCTCATTCATACTTAATCATTATGCTAGCTCATTCATATTTAATTATTATGCTAGCTCATTCATATTTAATCTTTATGCTAGCTCATTCATATTTAATCTTTATGCTAGCTCATTCATGCTTAATCATTATGCTAGCTCATTCATATTTAATCTTTATGCTAGCTCATTCATGCTTAATCATTATGCTAGCTATCTGTTATGTTAATTTTTCCTTAACTTTTTAGGTCGGTTTGCCATGAATCAAAAAGGGGGAGATTGTTGGTGCAGTGGGCAGTGGGCACCAAAGTCGAACCGGTATTTTGATTATGGCAAAAGGCTCAATAGTTAAGGGTATATTTGTTATCTTACGAGCTCAATTAAGTGTGCAGAAATGCTAAAGTTGAGCGGAAGGTCTGCGACACCCGGTGGGAACCGAGGTGGTCGGGCAACGCCAGAGGGACTTCGGAGGAAGCCGAGGTACTCGGGTGAAGACCGGAAGCGAGGCTACAAGGTAAGCTCGTGTGAAAGCGAAGCAAGGTCGTTAAGCGTAGATCCGACCCAATACCTCCAATGGAAGGTCTAGGTCGAGATCAGATGGTTAGAACCATTGTACTTTATATTTTAAGCTAACTTGTACTGCAGTCCAAAACCCTTTGACTACAGTCAACTGCTAGTCAAGTTCCAGCCTCGAGAAGAGCTCGAATTTCAAGGGGGTGAATTTGGACTTGACTCGTGTTTTGGTACAAAGGGTGATGTGGCATCAAGGTGGACATCCAAACCATCACCAAGCTTCCTTGTGGTGGACGCCCAAGATAAGGTGAGTTGGCACAAGATGGTTGGCTCCCATGATGTGGCACAAGTTGAATGGCTCCAACAAGTTGGCGCCCAAGGAGGTTGGAGGTGGCACAAGGTGGTTGGATGAAACACCTCATCCTCAAGTTGGCGCCCAAGGAGGTTGGAGGTGGCACAAGGTGGTTGGATGAAACACCTCATCCTTGAGTTGGCGCACAAGGAGGTTGGAGGTGGCACAAGGTGGTTGGATGAAACACCTCATCCTTGAGTTGGGATAAGAACCTCACCTTGGACACTACCTATGTCTAAATTCATAGATCAATATCCATAAATAGACATGTTCAAGCCAAGCAAATAACAAGAATTAAAGAGCTCTAAACACGGCCGTAAGAACGCCGCTACTACTACTCACATGCCGCCGACAACGAAAGCTACATCTTCTACTTATAAGAGTTGTCGGTATATTTATTTAAGTTCTACTTCTTTAAATTGTCTTTGTGCTTTAATCGTAACAAGGAAAGGGGGAGTGTCCCTTTGCCTTGATTTCTTTTTGTAATCGTTGCTCCTACCTCCAACGAGGAGGAGTGGTTTTAGTGAATTGCCCTCCGTACGTGATCAAGGATCACTAGGGCCGTGGATTAGCAATCGAAAGATTGTGAACCACGTAAAAATATCTTGTCTACTTTATATTTCCGCTGTGCACTCTCTACTTGCTTTTTACTTATTGCAAAAGTTTTTTAACGACATCGTATCGCTATTCCCCCCCCCCCCCCTCTAGCGACACTTTCGATCCAACACCTGTGACTTCCATTATGTGCATTATGATTATGCGCTATTGTCTATACATCCACAGAGTGGTTGTACTCACCCCCTCCTCACTTATCCTCTAGGTTAACTGATGGAGGATGTGTCATGTTGACCTACCTTATGTCGCTCAGAGAGTTCCTTGCCGTGCTTGTCCCACTGCATCGTCGAGATGCCACTTTATTTACTTTATCGGTATTGCATTTTATTTATGCACTTTGGATTTTGTCGCAGTTTGATTTGGTGTCATAAAACTATTTTACTTTAATTGATATATGTTTAGTCGTGCATGCATGCAGTTATTAAAATACATGTATTTCTATTATTATTTGGAGGTTTTTATCAGATTTTCGGAATATTGTCACTAAAGGGCTCCTCTGTCATTTGGATGACAGATATGCCCCCAGGACGTGATAATTTTATTGGTTTACGATTTTGGTTTGTGGGTTTTGGTGTATCGAGGATTTTCTTTTCCTTGGATTTTTGGAAGTTCTCGTATTTTGGGATCAAGCAAGCTGAAGGATATCTCTGAGCTAAAGGAAAAGTATTATCTTTAGTGGTTACTGTACTTTAGTGGTTAGGAAAAGTATTGACCTAGTAAAATTGCCCCTACTCATGGTCGAGGACGAGGTCGATGACGTATTTGACCTTGAGGAGTCTAACAATGATTTCAGAAGTATGGACTCTTTAGAGGTGCCGACTGATGTCGAATTAGGAAGCTAGGGATTTGGCATGCAAGCCACCAATTTGAAGGACAAGGAGTAAACCCTCAGAAAACATCAGTCCCTACTAATAGTGATTTGGTTATGGATAAGGCGTGTATGTCTACACTGGTCAAGACGATGAAAGATCGTTTTACCTTATTATAGGAGGTATTGGAAGGGATATTTATCTGTCCCAGTATTTTCTTCTAGAGAAGATCCGGAACTCTTTGTTAAAAGAGAGATGGACCTTTGAAATTATGCGTCGATTTTCGATGATAGAATGTGGTAGTTGTGGAAGGAAAAGAATATCCTTCATTTGTGGATAGAGGATCTAGTTAGATCAACTATAGGATACCTGTGTATACTCTAGGATTGATTTGTGACTGGTGTGATGATATTGTAGTGACATGGTGTCATACAATTATCATTGTCGTTGTAATGGTTGTTATATCATCAGCCTAGAGTAAAGAGAATGCAGTTGTATAGCGATGACAATTTCATACTTTGTATGAATTGTATGAGCTTATGGTTATCTTATTAGACTTATTGACGACTTAGTCGTCCAGGGATTTGGGAAGTCGTGTATTCTGGACACGATTAGATCAGATGGTGATTTTTTCGGTATTGATTTGATTATTACCATAGATATAGATAGGATGCTCTAGCGGTATTGCATCGCTGACTGGTTGGACCAGGAAGGTGATGGAATTTACTTGGTCTGAATCTTGTGAAACTAGTTTCAGGACTCAGACGATGGTTGGCTTTTGTATCAGTATTAGTTAATCATTCTGGTGTGGATGGAAGAGTAGTGTACTTGGATGCATTATTTCGGGAATCGGAGCGATTCCGATGCTATTGAATAGGATGTATCCTAAGCTTATGGCAGTTAAAGGACTGCAAGATAAGCCGTCATATATATGACGCGGACATCACAGTTATTATGTTGTTTTGTAGAGGTGAAGAGCAGGAATGCTCATGGAGTTTTGGGCTAGCTACTGGATAGCTACTATAGAGTAGCTGGAACACAAATGATTGTAACAAGGAAGTTTGGTCGTGATAGCCTCCCATGCACTTACAGAGTGTGTGGTGGAGTGGATTTTGGACGGTAGATGGGCTACTGTCTCTGACTCTGATGAGGATAATGGTTTCCGGAGTTGCATTAGTTTAAGGAACAGGTGCTTCAGGAAATTCCGATTCCGGAAGGGAAGTGGAAGCATATTATTATGGATTTTGTGGTGGGTTTGCCTATGACACATCAAGGCCATGATGCGATTTGGGTAGTCGTTGACCGACTAACTAAATCCGCACACTTCTTAGCGATTCGGAAGACCAACTCTTTAGATCGTTTGACAGAGTTATATTGTCGGGATATCATCAGATTGCATGGTGTTCTTTTGAGCATTATATCAGATAGAGATCTCCGGTTCACATCTCGGTTCTAGTAGAGTCTACAGTAGGTCTTAGACACACAACTTCGTTTTAGTACTGCATTCCATCTGCAGACAGGTGGACAGACTGAGCGGACCATTCAGACTCTAGAGGATTTGTTGAGGTCCTGTGTTATGGTTTTCGGGGGCAACTGGGAGGACCACTTGCCATTAGTGGAATTCGCCTACAACGTCAGCTATCATTCGGCTATCCAAATGACCCCGTTTGAAGTATTGTATGGTTGACAGTGTCGTACACCCACCCTCTGAGAGGAGGTTGGGGAGGCCCAGTTGCTAGAACCCCAGAGAGCTCAGCATTGAGGCAGAGTTGGTCCGTACTATCAGACATAGGATGACAATGGCGCAGGATCGTCAGAAGAGTTATACGGATCGGAGATGGAGACCTATGGAGTTCTCTATTGGTGATCATGTATTCCTGTGAGTCTCACCCACGAAAGGGGTGAAGAGATTTGGCCTCCGTGGTAAGCTAGCTCCTAAGATATATTGGTTCGTTTGAGATTTTGGAGAGAATCGGAGCAGTCGCTTACCGACTCGCGCTACCACCGTCTTTGGCTGGTATCCATGATGCGTTTCATGTGTCCATGCTGAGGAAGTATGTGTCAGACTCTACACATATTCTATCAGATGTGTCAGGTTCCATTCAACCTGATGCTACTTATGCAGAGGTTTCCGGTACGGATTTTGGATTACAAGGAACGACAGTTGCGAAACAAGGTAGTACGACCTGTCAAGGTCGGGTGGAGTCACCTCACAGATGAGGAGGCTACTTGGAAGTTTGAGGAAAAAATTAGAGTTCAATACCCCACTTAGTCACTTGAGATGTGTGACTTGTCTCCAGATATCTGAGATGGTTTTTGTGACATCTCATACTCGTACATGAGTAGAAAATTTGGGGACCAAATTTTTATTAGTGGAGAAGAATATTAAATACGGAAAATTTAAAATATAAATTTAATGGCCAAAATTTAGGAAAAAGTAATCCTGGAAATTTTTCAGGATTTTTAGGGAATTTTAGGATTTTTTCCAGAATTTTTCTGGATTTAAACAGGGCTTGTACGGGGTATTTACGGAGATAAGGAAAATCGACTTTTAAAGAGCCTATTTAGATGATATTTAAGGATTAATTGAACCAAACCTAGGTTAAGCTTTTGGTTTTATTTCTCCCCGCCGCACTCGTCACCCACCTCGTGATCCGCCGCTCTTCTTTCCCTCACGACTGCTTTCTAGCGAATCGTCTCCGATCTCGCCGACCGTCGCTTCTTCTCCGCCTCTCCCCGATTCTCCTCTTCTCGCCGCCGCATCCATCGCCTCCTTCGCCTTTCGTGGCGATCATCGACCTGCCGATGCGCCAAAGAATGAATGTCGCAAGGCCGCCACCTCAATCTCCCAACGTCGACGCACTATCGCCTTCTCCTCGCGGCAGGCAGCGACGGCGAGCAATTCGCCCCGGCGGTGCCACGACCGAGCCAGCAGCAAGAGCCAGTTCTCCATCGCTAGGGTTTTGTGTCCGCGCCACTCAATCGATAGGATTTTTCGTTGGACCGATGGCAGCCCTGCAACCATTTTCATGTGGAGTGGTCGGAGCGCGGAGCTTGCCTTTGTTCGAAGGTCTCCGTCTTGCGACAACCGCCGCTCGCACCTCTTCCTGTGTTGGAACACGAAGGATGGTGCTAAAAAGTAGGAGTTTTTCTGGACTCGTCATCAAGGCTGCTAAAGTTATCATTCCCAAGTACACATCTATCCAGCCCGTGGGTGATAGAGTCTTAGTTAAGATCAAGTCTTCTGAGGAGCAAACCAGTGGAGGAATACTTCAAGTGGTGAGGTAGTTGCTGTTGGAGAAGAAAGAACAGTTGGGAAAATAGAAATAAAAATTGGAATTGAGGCAGGTAAACAAGTTGTCTACTCAAAGTATGCTGGAACAGAACTTGAATTCAATGGATCTAATCACCTATTGCTGAAAGAAGATGACCTCATTGGTATTCTTGAAACGGATGATATTAAGGATCTCAAGCCACTCAATGATCGAGTTCTAATCAAGGTGGCAGAGGCGGAAGAGAAAACTGCTGGTGGAGTTTCTAAGGCAGGTATATCTTAGTTGTTTATTTTCTTCAATTGTTGTGTTTGATTTTTGGCTATGGTCGCTGTGAATTGGGTTGTAAACGAGCGTGAAGATTGCATTATTCGAGTAATTGGACGAAAAGATGGTTATATTAGGTGGGAGGTGATCGGGATGTAATTAAGCATTTGGGTTAATTGGGTTATGAATGAAATCGATTAAGTATTCGATTTGTCAGTGGATTGCATTTTTGTGCTTAACAATAGTTATGTTGTATGCAGGTTTCGGTCATGAGGCTGGTCCCCGATCGTGACGATTTCATTCTTGCAGACATTTTTATTCAGGCGGGTATTTTGACTTATCTTTTAGATATAGTCAAGTTGATATGCTAGTTAGGATAGCTTGTAATAATTTTCATGTTTATATGTCTAGCATGTTTTTGGTGCCTACTTGATACATGCATGTGATAGGATATGATTATATCTTCCCTGTTTTATTTGGATCATAGTTACTTGGTTTATGGATATGCACATATTGATTGTGCATATTATTCGGATAGATATTTTTAGTTGGATTTACATGCTTTAGTATCATGCACCATCTTGCATGATTGCATGCTGGCTGGACGAGGTTCCTTTATAGTTGAGCCCGCAACCAGTTACATGGCTTGCACACACTGCCACTCATGGGTTAGTAGTACATCAGGAGGGTGTGTGCAGTTGCTCTGTCAGGCTCCGCTGGTCCGCCCATGGGTAGCGATGAGGCAGCGTGGTAGCGGGCAGGATCCTCCTCCTCACACACGGAGATGAGAGCTTAGCTCCCACTGTTTGGGGTAGGAGGACAAAGATCCCGTCCACTCGGTCACTCAGGAGCAGTGATGGCAGAGTGCACAGTTGTCATAGCCCTACCCACTCGGCTTCACCATCGCGTGTGAGGTGGCTGACTGGCGTCAGGGGTGACCATGTCATTTGCACGACATGCACTTTGCACGGATCGCATTTGTATTGTGTTTGCTGCATTATTGGATTGATGCCTTGGATGTTGCATATGATTGTCATGCATACAGGATTCATATTCGTATATGGTGATGATTTTATCTCTTATAGTAGGGCACATGCTCCTATATCAGGGTAGGAGATTCAGGTGAGTACAGTCCTTTTGTATTTATTTCTTGCTTACCCGATATGTGAGACTGTACTGGTATGATTTTTATTGTTAGCTATATCTTACTTTGCATATTGACTATACCCGCTGAGTTCTTTGAACTTACCCCGTTGATTTATATCTATTTCAGGATGAAGCTGTCAGGAGAGTCCAGCTGCCAAACCCCACTCGTCGTGGAAGTTTATTTGGTTATTTGTTCTATGGTTTGGATATTTTGATTAGAATACATGTTTAGGATTGGAGTTGGATATTTGTATTCGTGGATTTTTGGTGTCCTTATGGACCTTTATTCGGTTTTGTTTCGATTGGATTTGGTTCGGTATTCCTGCCCAGATGGCAGAAGGGGTAAGTCTAGTTATTGTGGACTGGTTACCATTTACTGTGATAGTTGTCCAGAGGCCTATTTTATTACCTGTGTGTGTGTTTGGATTCCGCTCGTGTTGACCGATGTATAGTGGTCGTGTATGCCTTGTATGAAAATTGGTATTGTCACCCGTACAGGGGAGATGCTGTCGGATTTTTGTCTGGCGGGGACTCACTCGGGGCGTGACAGTTTGACATTAATGTCTGATAATATTTTGGGGAGATTGTTGATGCAATCGACTCGGGTCATGATTGATCGGACTCGAGTTTGACTCGAGGGGGTGTTTGATGGTTGACTAGGGTTGACCATGTCATGGAAAGTTGAACATGGTTTGGCAAGGTAAAGTCCAAACATGGGTCTTGACATGGAAAGTCCAACATGGATTGACAAGGGAAAGTCCAAACTTGAGTCTTGGCATTTGTGAAGTCCAAGGGATTTGATATTAGCGGCGTAAAATCCAAGCGGGAGTCTTGACAGCATAAGTCCAATGATTAACGTCATAAAGTTAAAGTGGAGTCTTGACAGCATAAGTCCAATGTGTCTTGGCGGTGTAGACACCGTTAGCATGACATAGCCGATGGAAGCACCTGAAGGCTAGCGTATGGATGAACAAGTCATGGATGACTTGGAGGAATCCGATATGCGCGAGGCTGACGGAGGTGGCTAGAAGGCTTAGGTCTAGGCTAAGGGTGATCTAGCAAGTATGGGGGCACCATACTTGGGGTAAAACCTCATGTTTGAGGTGTATCAATCGATTGAGACCTATGGACAGTCGACTGGAGTAAATCAACTAGGGTTTGACTGCAGAGAGTGCCCTAGCAGTCGACTGTCATAGGTGGGCAGTCGACTGCTGGCTCGAGCAGTCGATTGATCTGGTGATCAGTCGATTAGTACTCGAGAATTCGAGCACAAAATGGAGTCGGTCTCGACCGCTGGGGTTAATAGTCGAGTGAAGGCTCTATCAGTCGACTGATGTCCTATCCGTTGGATTTTTCCAGCGTGGATTGCACCGTTGTCTCACAACAACAGTGTCATCAGTCGACTGATAGGCGAAATTCAGCCCATGCAGCAGCTTTAAATGGAGCTCGTGGAGGAGATTTCGAGCATGGTTCTTTGGGAGTTTTTGGGGTGAATTGCTGGTGTGATTCAGGGTCTCCAAGGCTACTCTTCAAGCAACCAAAAGCAAGCGCTCAAGTTTATATTGTGTAAAATTTTCTTTACTTGTATTTGTGTAGTTTACTTGTATTAGCTTCCATTTACTTTTTATTGTTGTAAGAATTATTGTAAGATGTTTCTCCACCTCCGACTTGTGTCGAGAAGGAGATATTGTTATTAGTGGTGTGTGTACGCATCGCTAGAGCTCGTTTGAGCTCGATCCATGGAGTAAGAACCATTCAGTTCCGAACCACGTTATATCTCGCGTTGTGGTTGTGTATTTTGTTATTTATATTTGTTATTATCATTCCGCTGTGCTAACAAGATTGTAGACGATTAAACGCGAACAAATTCCATCGATACATCGAAACCCGCTATTCACCCCCCCCCTCTACCGGCCACCGAATCCCCAACAGTCTATTCTATTACTATGCCTCAAAAAATCCCCTCGGGGGTTTCTGATATGGGGCCACTTCGGCGGTGGGTTAGTCACTTTAAAAAGTTTACCCATAAAGTTTTAGTCGAAGTGTCTTATCCCAAGTGGTAAGCATGGAGATGTGTGCTGATGAAGTTCCGAGTTCGAGTCCTCGCAACAAGTCTTTGTTGACTGAGATACTAGATCGACCAGGTACTCTTATCAACACAGTGGTACTATGTCTTAAAAAATTCCCTGGGGGGTTTCTAATATGGGGTCGCTTCAGCGGTAGAGCTAGTCACTTTAAAAAGTTTACCCGTAAAATTTTAGTCGAAGTATCTTATCCCAAGTGGTAAGCATGGAGACGTGTGTTGCATGAGGTTCTGGGTTCGAGTTCTCCTCGCAACAAGTCTTTGTTGACTGAGATACTGGATCAGCCAGGTACTCTTATCAACACAGTGATACTAAGCCTCAGAAAATTCCCTCGGGGGTTTCTAATATGGGGCCGCTTCGACGGTAGGGCTAGTCACTTTAAAAAGTTTACCCGTAAAATTTTGGTCGAAGTGTCTTATCCCAAGTGGTAAGCCTGGAAACGTATGTTGCATGAGGTTCCGGATTCGAGTCCTCCTCGCAATAAGTCTTTGTTGACTGAGATACTGAATCGACCAGATACTTTTATCAACACAATGGTACTATGCCTCAAAAAATCCCCTCGGGGGTTTCTGATATGGGGTTGCTTCAGCGGTGGGACTAGTCACTTTAAAAAGTTTACCCGTAAAGTTTTTTCGCTAGTTACTAGTGTCAATGGTCAAAGACCTACCGTGATTTACCTTCCTTATGATGGTCCGGAGACGAACTGGTAGGGGCCGCTAAGTTAGCAGATTCCAACCTTTGCACTATAGTATCAATTATATTCCAAATTAAAAGTCCAAAATGAATTAATTTTTTAAATTTGATTTTGTTTCTTTTATCAACACCAAAATAAAAACCTTTAATTCCGATACAACATCCTTACATTTACATAATTACCCTTATAATTATTAAAACTATACCTATTAGAGCATATATACTATAATACTGGCCCACATTCTCCCTCTAAAATTACTCCTACCGTTTATATAATTTTCGCTTTCCCACAATTAATTAATATGCAATATTCCTTTCAAGTGAAATAATATAATAAAAATTTATTTATTTGAAGATTTTAATGTATAATTTAATTTAATATTTTATTATATTATTTTTGATTCAATTTTAAGATCTTATTTACTTTGAAATATTTTACTTATGTATCGATACAGTCGTCATAATCATCCGATGAGATAGCGACAGGTGGCCACTGACAACTACGATAGCTACGTTGAAAATTGATGGCAATGAGGCTAGTGGCGACCGTTGGTGGCAGCGGCGACCGATGACCGACGATGACAACGATCGCGGGTGATTAATTATGGTTTTGATCATATTCAGACGAAATTGAGATTAGATAAAATTTTAAAAATATTTTAGTTCAAATGGACAAAATTCAGAGTATACCCTTGAAAAAGAATTTATAAACTTTGGAATCAAGAAAACTCCTATCCTTTACGGCAATATAATTTCAGATTGTATGCTCCGTGTTACTGATCTGGTAAAATCATCAATTTCTTAAACTAAATAATTAAGATTAATATGGATAACTTTAAATGGATAAGCAAAGCTATCCATGATAATCTTAAATCAAATGGAATTTATTTATAGAAAAATAAAGTGAATACCATTAGACTGAGTAAGGGTAACTTGTTTGATCGATTTAGTCAATTTAATTAAAAAAATTTGATTGTAAATTAAGGACCGTTTTAATTTGAGATCACAAGAATCTTACGGAGTATTTAGTTTGAGACTTTTCTATTTTCATTTTCTTATTTTCCTTTTTTTTTTCATTTTCTAAAAAATAATTTTTTTCACGTTTTTTAATTTTCTGAAAAACACTCTCTCATTTTCTAAAAACGAAAATGAAAAACACAAACCAAATACATTTTTTTTTAATTTTTCCAAAAAAATAAAAATAAAAAATATTCTATTTTCTGCGTACCAAACCCCCTTTAGTCTCTTTTGTTGCTTGCCCATATTAAATTTATCTACTTGCTATCAACCTCACTTGAGCTCAAGCTTGCAAAGAGGGAGACAAAGGCGTACATATTTTTTAAAGTTATCAAAGGGCGCACCTGGAATTGCTCAAACACAGTCTCATAATTTTATATTTATCAAAATACATACTTCATCTCTTTTTTATCCCTTCCGCCAAATAAATATGTAATCAATACTGAGATTTTGCATGCATCTGAGTCACAATCGAAAATTCCGAGTCATCCAAACGTCATTTGATATTGTACGTAGTGTTGGGAATTTAAATCTCAATACCACTATGCTCCTGGTAATATAATTCTCAATATCACTTTTTTTTTCGGGCAGCTTGATATTGTAGGCGGTGCTGAAAATTTAAATCTGAGCATCACTATATTTTTGATAGTATAATTCTCAGTACCATCTTTTGTTTCGTCCAGCTTGAAATTGTACGTGGTGCTGGGAATTTAAATTCAAGAACCATTGTGTTCCTGAGAATATAATTCCCAGCACTATTTTTTTTCTCGACCAGCTTGATATTATATGGTATTGGGATTTTAAATTTCAGGACCACTGTGTTCCTGGGAATATAATTTTCAGCACCACCTTTTTTCTCGGGCAGTTTGAAATTGAACGTGTTGTTGAAAATTTAAATCTCAGGATCGCTGTGTTCCTAGGATTTAAATCCCAGAATCATTGTGTTCTTGGCAATATAATTCTCAACACAACTTTTTTTCTCACCCAACTTGAATTTATACGTAACACGCGACCAAAATTGAGAGGTAGGAGGACCATAACCAAGTTTCCTCGACAAATCAACAATTCATGCTGTAAAATCTTTTAATCAATGTCAAGATTTCAAAATTTGAACTTCTCTAGGTCTATTAATGAGTTTCGGTTAAAACTCATTGATGACCGTATTCACCTCTTCTTCGATTCAATCCAAATCCATTGGGTTTGGGAAGTGCTCCTCTATGTATCGATGCTCAAAATTTCTAATATTCAAAATTTTATTAGGTATCCACAGTCATATTTCAGAAATCAGACCCCGTGTCACGTGACACGCGGTCAACACTGGAAGGTAGGAGGATCAGAACTAAGTTTTCTCGACAAATCAATAATTTATGTTGTAAGATATTTCAGTCCATGTCAAGATTTTGGAATTTGGACTCCTCTAGGTCCATCAATGAGTTTCGATCAAAATCCATTGATGATCCTATTTACCTTTTCTTCGATCCAATACAAGTTCATTGGGTTTGAGAAGTGTCCCTCTGTGTATCCGTGCCTAAAATTTCTGATATTCAAGGTTTTATTAGGTATCCACAGTCATATTTTAGAAATCAGGCCCTGTGTCATATGATGCGCGACCAAAACTGGGAGGTAAGAGGATCAAAACTAAATTTTCTCGACACATCAACAATTCATATTGTAAGATCTTTCAATCAATGTCAAGATTTCGAAATTTGAACTTCTCTAGATTCATTAATGGATTTTGGTTAAAATTCATTGATAGCCCTATTCATCTCTTCTTCGATCAAATTCAAATCCATTGGGTTTGAGAATGTGCCCCTCTGTGTATCCGTATCCAAAAATTTTGATATTTAAGGTTTTATTAGGTATCCATAATTTTTGATATTCCCAAGAACACAGTAATCCTGATATTTAAATTTCCAGCACCACATACAATTTCAAGCTGACCGAGACAAAGAATAGTGTTAAGAATTATATTACCAGGAACATAGTGGTGCTGGGATTTAAATTTTCAACACCACATAAAATATCAAGCTGGCAGAAAAAAAAAGTGGTATTGGAAATTATATTGCCAGGAATATAGTGATGTTAGAATTTAAATTTTCAATACCACGTATAATACTAAGTGACGTTTGGATGACTCGGGATTTTTGATTGTGGCTCGGATGCATACAAAATCTCAATATTAATTGCATGTTTGTTTGGCAGAAGAGATAAAAAAGAAATGAAGTACGTATTTTGATAAATATAAAACCATGTGATCGTGTTTGATCAATTTTAAAATTGAGGTGCACCTTTTTGATAAAATTGTCCTTATTTGTTTATATAGTTGCCCTATATTAAAAATGGAAAAAATATACGATATAATTAAAAGAAGAGGAAAAAAAAGTAATCTCTAATTGTGCCCACGGAGATTATGGAAAAAGAGCAAAATAAATAGCAATAAGTTATTAATTATCGATTTTAATCTCCTATTAAATATGGAAATTAGGCAAGTCTTTTGGAAAGCTCTATGCTTTTATTGATTAAGGATGAAGTTAAATTAGCATTTAAAATTATATCCTTATATATAAAAGGCCACCTCATAAATTTATCCTTATCCACTATTTCCCCAAACCAATTATTTTATTTCACAAAGTACTAAAAAAAAGTTTTAGAGCCTATACGTTTTTCACAATATCAACTCTAAATATTAAGATAATTACATTATCATGTGTGAAGGATTAGAAATAGTTGAACCTTAGGGTGTAAAATGAAAATTCCTAAAAGAGCCGTTGTTCGAAATATATAATTAATCTATCGGATTTAATTAGGTGATTAATCAAACCGCGTGCCAACTTAACGGTCCTATTAGACGCTAATTGTCCGTTTTTAATAGTAAATGTTATTTATTTGAAGAAAAGTAATTAGTTTTTCTTTCGTTTATCTTCCAAATTTATTTGTAAAATAAAAAATATTTTTTTTTCATTGACTTTGTTAACTCGTAGTTTTGGAAATTAATCTTTGAGAAAGAGCATGGAATCGTAATTTTGTTCTTAAGATAGATTATGTCGCAATTAAAGAATTCTAAGCACGATCCTCTATCGGACGGTCAGGATCCGGCGGTATGTGTCGGTGCATGTAGCGCCGAAACCCGAAACGCTTCAAAGCCGATATATCAGGTGGGAATCCGTATCCCGTTTTCCGCCCTTTTGTTATATAAAGAGCTCCTCCCTCTTCCTTGTCTCCTCGCTCTCTTCTCCTTCGCTTCTTCATCGCATTTTCTGCGATCGCTCTGTTTCAGGGCCTTTAGGGATTAGGTTAGTTGGTGGAGATTGATCGGAGGTAACAATGGCAGGCGGGGCGGTGGTTTCTGGCGGGGGAGGGAAGGAATACCCTGGGAAACTCACGCTTTTCGTTCTATTGACCTGCGTCGTCGCTGCTACTGGAGGTCTCATCTTCGGATACGATATCGGCATTTCTGGTGATGTGAATCCTTCGATTCGTCTGATTTTGTTGTCTATTGAGTTTTTTCTAGGCGGATTAGTTAGTTAGTTTTTTTGTTTGTTTGTTTGGATCCTGATTGAGGGATTTGATTTTTGGATGTAGGCGGAGTCACGTCGATGGACTCGTTTCTGCGGAAGTTCTTCCCCGAAGTGCTCAGCAAGGAGAAGGCGGACAAGACCACGAACCAGTACTGCAGGTTCGACAGCCAGTCGCTGACGCTCTTCACGTCGTCGCTATACCTGGCGGCGCTGGTATCCTCCTTCTTCGCCTCGGCGGTGACGAGGGTGTTCGGTCGAAAATGGTCAATGCTCGGCGGAGGGCTTACTTTCCTCATCGGCTCCACCCTCAATGGCGCTGCCAAAAACGTTTTCATGCTCATCCTCGGCCGAATCCTCCTCGGTATCGGTGTCGGCTTCGCCAATCAGGTTGCAATCAAGTTAAATTGTTTTTGGAATCACAAATAAAATTCCTAAAAAGTGCAATTGTTTTTGTTACTTTTCATGCCGATCTTCTTTAAGTGCATTTATTGACACAATTATAGTTATTTGTCGCTTTAATTGAATATCCACAATGTTTATCAGAATCTGGAATTTTAAAAAGATAACTGGCTTCAGAGACACTTAGACAGTCTGTATCTGAATCCTTCGAACGTTTACCTCCCAAGATGACTTTTCCTCCCCAATCCAATACTTGTAGAATATGAATTGTCTATCAGGAATATTATATATCCATTTCGTATTATCTTATACAAACGTATCAGTATTATACAACCAAGACCTAGTGAATGACGTTTTCGATTGCTTCGTTCTTTAGTTTTTTAAGTTTCTTCATAACAAAAATTAAGAAAAAAAGTTGTCTTTTATATTCTTTCGATTCTTTGTTGCTATAATAAATTACGATCATCTATTATCTGTTAAATTTATGTTTCCATTGTGTGAATGGCAGTCTGTTCCATTATACCTTTCGGAGATGGCACCGGCGCGCCTCCGTGGAATGCTCAACATCGGATTCCAGCTCATGATCACGATCGGCATCTTTGCCGCCAACCTCATCAATTATGGCACCGCAAAGATTGAGGGTGGCTGGGGATGGCGTGTCAGCCTCGCCCTTGCCGCCGTCCCTGCAGCTATCATCTCGATCGGGTCTCTCTTCCTACCCGACACCCCTAACTCCCTCGTCGAGCGTGGTCACCCTGAGGCCGCCAAGGAGATGCTCCGTCGCATTCGTGGCACTGACGATATTTACGAGGAGTTCAATGACCTGGTTTCCGCCAGCGAGGAGTCGAAGATGGTGAAGCACCCCTGGACGAACATTGTCAAGCGCAAGTACCGCCCGCAGCTTACCATGACCATCCTCATCCCATTTTTCCAGCAGCTCACTGGCATCAACGTTATCATGTTCTACGCTCCTGTGCTCTTTAAGACCATCGGATTCGGAGACGATGCTTCCCTCATGTCTGCTGTTATCACTGGCTTGGTCAACTTCTTCGCCACCTTTGTCTCCATCTTCACCGTTGACAAGCTCGGCCGAAGGAAGTTGTTCTTGCAAGGGGGAACTCAGATGCTTATTTCTCAGGTATAGTCTTTTTTTTTTCTTTAGTTGCTCATCCTTCCATTGTATGTTTGTCAAATTTATACATGAAATTGATCCATACCTACGCACTTAACTTCAATCGCCTACTTTATGGTTGTTTTAAAGTAATATCAAACATCAGTAATGGAATCATTAGTTGTCCTTAAACTCTTTGTTGCAGATAATTGTGGGAACCTTGATTGCCATCAAATTTGGTACCAGCGGCCAGGGGCAGATTCCAAAGGGCTATGCTGCTGTAGTGGTGCTCTTTATATGTGTCTATGTTGCTGGATTTGCATGGTCATGGGGTCCCCTTGGTTGGTTGGTACCCAGTGAGATATTTCCTCTGGAGATCAGATCGGCCGGGCAGAGTATCAATGTTTCCGTCAACATGTTCTTCACCTTCATCATTGCCCAAGTATTTCTCACAATGCTCTGCCACATGAAGTTTGGCCTCTTCTACTTCTTTGCTGGATGGGTGCTTATCATGACCATCTTCATCGCCCTTTTCCTTCCTGAGACCAAGAATGTCCCCATCGAAGAGATGATCTTGGTGTGGAAAGCCCACTGGTTCTGGGGCAAGTTCATTGCTGATGAGGACATCCATGGCCATGGCAGTCAGGTTGGATCGGCTGATCGCCACGCTAGAGCATGACCAGAGTTATAAGCACCAGCTTCACAAGTTAATGTTGGTAATGGTTTATTAGTATAATTTTTAAAGATCAATCTGTGTATCATTCAAGGTTTCTTTTTTCTTCAATCTTCTAAGAAGATATATAGTTTTAAAATGGTGGAAAAGCTATGAGATTAAATAAAGCCTTGGCTTTTACTACATTCTTCCAGTTATTTGCGTTTCGCTCTATATATCAAGATTCCTAGTTGATCTCAAGCATCAAGTGACAAGTTATTTTGCATCTGGAATGTATAATGGACAACTGATGCCAACTTGTGACCTCTGATAGGTGGACGACAGCTATTTGCTTCCTTTTCAGCGGGATAGGAAGTTTTACATGGCAAGACCCATTTGAATTGGTTTGCATGTCAAATTCATAACAGGAATTCTTAGTGCTTGTTGAATAATGATAGTTATTATGAAACTTTAAGAGTCTAAAGACCCTAAACTATCCCAACTAACACTACTCGTTGACACTGTTCTCTTAGAGGATTTTGAAAAGAAAGGTAATTTTAACATTGCCAGACTCACCTGAATTGGCTACCTTGTCTATTCATGACACTAATTTAGATTCTATATAGAGTGAGGTTTGTTAGCTCTTTCCTAGTCGAATGATGTTAGTTCTTGTACAACTTCAAAGTTTAATTCTAAACCTCCCTTGCAAACAGTACTTTAAGACTGTTTTCTTGGTGGGGTTTGGAAGATGAAAGTAATTTTTGCTTTGCAAGACTCTCCAGAATTGGATTGCTTGTCAATTCATGACGTGAATTTTGATTCTATCCTGAGTAAGGTTTGTTAGTGTTTTCCTAGTTTAATAAAGTTAGCACCTGTTTACTTCAGAGTTCAAACCATCCATACTAACACACTAGGTAAGTAGGGATGGCAACTAATATCTGAAAACTGTGTACGTCAATCGGATTCATATAATTGTATTAGTTATTGTATCATATTCAGATTAGGTTTGATTTTGCTTTAAAATGCATGCACCATTGGCAACTCCAATATTTATCCACTTAAGTTGGGTTCCACAGGCTTGCTTACTCATTTATCGACTTCAACTAGGATTCAACACTACTATTTTCTTGGTGCAGAGATAGAGAATAACAATCAAGAGAAGGGAAAAAGAAAAAGAAAAGATAAACATAGAAAAACAACATTACTCTGATTGTTTTCTCTAATTTCAACAGAGTATTTATTGCCCTATTCTGACACAACATGGTCACCCTCTATTACTCCCTTAATACTGAAGATTCCATCTGTTAATGTTGCTCCTGTTTGCTTCTAAATGATCACAATAATGATGCCCTGATATATCAAATGAGAAAGATTCCATCTGTTAATGTTGCTTCTGCTTGCTCCTAAATGATCACAATTATGATGCTCTGTTATATCAAGTGAGTCGAGGCCCAAAGCCTGTCCATAAAACCTTTTTCAAATGAAGTATCTGAAAATGATATGTTCTTCTCTTCTTCTTTTTTTCCTGAAAATGACATGTTGCTAACTTGAAGCAACCTTCCTCAACAGCAAAGAGGAATGCATGCAAACTGTGAACTTATTGTGGCTTGATCCTCAATTGCTTTCATTTCCATTTGTTCTCGTTGCCATTTCCTTGTTTATGGTCAAGATCAGAGGCTTTTCCTGACTTTCCTTGCACATTGAATGCTGAAAGCGAAGGCTACAGATTTATATCAAGCTCATGAAAAGGTGAATGAGGTTGGGTGAAACAGAAGGTAGAAGTTGAATGAGGTTTCATTGAATGCTTCTTCTTTTTGGGACTTGTGGTTTCCATTAATGTTGTTTCTGATGGATATGATCTGGATATGTTTGTGGATAAAATCTAGATGATTTGAAGATGAGTTGTAAAGCGTTGAGGATTTTGGTTGAGAAGTCTTGAGAGAATTAATTGCTCTTTATGTTCAGAAACTTGGCATTTATATCTATGTTTGAGATTTTAAAAATTAGCTTGAATAAATAATGATGTCCTCGAAGCATTTATGCATTATTCGGAGAGAGATGTGATTTTAGATTTTGTAAAAATGTGAATATGCTATTTCACATTTCTAAATGGGTTGACACCTACAATGTTTGTGATTCGAAGGATGGTCTAATTTGGTCTACTTGACAAGGCAAATCGAGGTAAGCAATCCTTGTTGTGAAAGGGTTGAGTTTGAGTGTATGCCATCGGAATGTCTTTCGACTTGCAAAACAAATAGCAAAAATTCGATTAAACCAAATAAATCGATCGAATTAAACCAATCGAATTAAAAAATTCGGTTTGATTTATTCAAAAATTCAATTTTTTTAAAAAAATTAATTTATTCGGTTGGATTTCAAAACGAAAATAATCGGATAAATCGATTAAATCGAATTGGAGTCTATCAGTCGACTGATTTGACTGAAATCGAATTGGAGTCTATCAATCGACTGATTTGACTGATCTATCATATCAATCAATTAATTAATATAAATCAATCAATTGATATCTCCTTCACTATCCGGTCGGTTCGATTTTTAATCCAATTAATTGATTTTTTATCACTTCAATTTGTTCAATTTTTGTTGAAAAGTTCAATCGGTTTGATTTGTTTTTTAAAAAATAGTTTATTCAATTTTGATTTAATCGATTTGATCGGTTTGATTATTAATTGATTGTTCACCCCTAAAAATAATTATGGGTGGTAGAGACATTTTTCATTAGCCCAGATTATTTATAAGAAAGAGTAATATGCTCTCAATATTGGCTCATGAATGTTAGGGACTTGTCCCTACAATAAGATCTTGTGACTAGCGCGGCAGTAGAGTTGTATCAATGAGTAAGAATCAATCTTCGAAACCTAAAGGCTTTTTGAGGCACTTGCCCTCTTAATGTGCTAGTCCTAAGTTGTGCAATATGCTCTTTGTGATTTATCTCTTTCGCATTGACTATGAGACTGACAGAGGTACTGAGGACGAATGAATCATCTTTTTGCACCAATGAATATTAGGAGCTCATGAACTTAGATCAAGAGAAACCACATAAAGCAAAGGGAATCTAAAGTGAAAGCTCTGGAGTACGGTACAATGATAAAAGCGGAGAGACATCTCATAAAAAAATGTAGTTCGATCCTCTGCTACGACATCGTTCGGCGACAATTTTAAGAAAAAATCTATTCGGGTGGCTCTGAGATCCAGGAGTTTGTTCGATGGACAAAGTACGACTTCGGTATTGGACCGTCGTTTAGGGATAATACGACTGTGGAGTCCGAACTGAATCATAAAAAAACTACGAGCATTTTTTGATTTACCCTTAGTCGCAATGGAGATCACTTGAGATCCGATCTTATCTGGCTCAACTGTTGATGAGATATTTTAAAGATCCGTGAAATAAGTTCGATCATTCTCGGAGATTAATCAACAGAAAAAATTCAGATAATATTCATAGAATTGAAAGTCAAAACTTTCTTTGTGTCAGACTTACAGGAAACATTTGCCTCTAGTGAATGAAGTGCATTTTGCTTCATTGCTTGGGATAATTTACTTCATGTGCATAGCATGGTAACGCTAGGAAATTGAGTCGATGGTTCTGTGAGACGAAAACATGAAAAAATATAGAATTATCATATTAATGATTCCTTTATTTTCTATCAATGGAAAAAATAAATTAAAAATTTAAATAATAAGTATAAAAAAGAGGATCAATAAATAATTCAGAGTCATAATTTTTTCAAGAATTAACTCTTGTCTATTTAAAAATTACTCTTTTATATTTATCAATTAAACTAACTCTGAAAATTAAAATGGAAACATAAAGCTCACAGAGATGAATGACTTCCATTCCTGTTTGTTCTTGAGAAAGAATGTTCATCTTAGTAGTACCTATTTGATTCCATTGCATCTTGGAGGAGAGAATCATCTCCTTGTTTTTTTATTGGTATCGTGTGATCGGTTCAATTTTATAAAAAAAAATTATCAATCATCAAAATAAATTTAAAAATATTTATAACAAATGATCCAATAATTCAAATTTTTTATTCTATTAAAAAAAATAAGGCATTCTAGAGTTCAAAGATAAAATCATCTCCTTGTAAGAACTTAATTGATTTTTCTTTGAATTAGTGAGGAATTAAGGAATGGTTACTATATTACTAATAAATTCTTGGAATTTCTAAAATTTTATAGCATAGTTTATATCATTTTATTTATTATTTTTAAGAAAAATAATTTTCATCAAAATTATTCTATGAGTTTAAATAATTCTATAAAAAATTAAAATTGTCAATCTAATTATTTCTATTAATTTATTGCCATCGATGATGAGAAAGATAAATAAGTAAAGTTTTGTGGAAAAAAAAAAGAGCGATTTGATTAAATAAAACAAAGGGTAATTGTAATTAAAAAGAGAGATTCGATGTTCAGGGTTTAGGTCAGAGAGTCAACGGCAAAACCCTCAGCGACCGAACTTCTCCTTCGATGCTCTCCCATGGCGATCTTCAGAACCCTAATTCGATCCCTTCTCCGGAGCCATGACTCTCGATCTCACCTCTCGTGCCGCACTCCATTTTCTCTTTCTCCCCTCGTTTCCTCCTCGCCTCTTCCTCTATCTCACTCCACCGTGGCCTCCAATCCTTTCACCTTCGTTCTTCGGCTCAACCGTTCGCTTTCTCCGATCTTGTACCCTCCCTTTCGATGGACCCCCTTCTCTGGTCCCCTTTTCCTCTCTTCTCCCCCATGGAAGCTCTTGCAGTCGGCGACTCCTTTGTATCTGCGGGGTAAAGATGCAATCTTTCCGAAGGATCTGCTCCAAGTTCGGAGCTTTCCAGTCGAGTTAAGATTGTCCTCGATGGGAGAGGTCGAGAGGGGTGTAGGGAATGCAATTCAATGGAGAGAGGAATCCAAAGAGCTCGGCTCGGAAAGGGTTGATGAGAAGCTCCTAAATTTGCCTAATTTGGTTTCGATCAGCAGGATGGTATCGGGTCCTGTAATTGGATGGTAAGTTGGTTCATATGTAGGTTGTTTAAGGAAGTTAATCTTTTGCAGTTAGTACGATACAGAAGAAAAATACTTCGATTCATACTCTGCTTGGGTTTGTTTGTCTTTTGACTCGAAGGATGTATTGTCATTCAAGAGAAATTTTGTGGAAGTCGCTGCGGATATTTATATTTCCTTAGTTCAATTTTTTTATTAGAGAAATGGCGTTTAACATTACTATTTAATTTCATTGGCAACCCCCCTGGATGGTTCTTGAAGTGTTGTTAATCGCTGAGCCATTTATCAAAAAATTTTAAAAAAAAGGAGAATCTCCTTTTTATTGACTGAAATATTAACTTAGTTTTGCTATCCAATCTTTAGTTAAGTACCCAACTTTCACATGGTTCCTGAAACATGAAACTGAAAAATCAATCATGTCTTATAAAAAGAATGCTATGTATGGGGAGGGGGAGGGGAGGGAACTTACTGATATACGTGTGCAATTGGATCTGTTCCATTCCATGAAGAAAAAAGTGTTTCTTTACTTGATTCTTGTGAAATTATCTTATGTTTAATAACTAAAATTGAATGGCACTGTTGCTTGCTACACTTCGTATTATTACAAGTGTATCCCTATTGTGGGGAAAAAAATCCACGTCGCCTTTTTTCATTCATCTTGATGTGTCTAATATATAGAATAAACTCACTTAAACCTATTTGAATGTTTGCTATATTGATTAAATTGGTTAATATTAACATGAATTTCTGAAATAATGGCTTATGATAATACTTCCTGAATATCTAAACAAAGTATTTGACGTAGGATGATTATAAATGAATGGTATCTTCCTGCTTTCGGTGCATTGGTTGTCTCTGGAGCAACTGATTGGGTGAGCAATTTAACATTATGTTGATTATTATCATGGTATTTATTTTTTTTTCAAATCTGATTCCTTTGGTCTCAGTTCTTCTTACTTTGTGTTATAGTTGGATGGCTTTCTTGCAAGAAAGATGGGTATTCATTCAGTCTTTGGTTCCTACCTTGATCCATTAGCTGACAAGGTTTAATTTTTTTGGATGAAACTTATGGTCGATAACCAATTGTGCTGTGTGTATTCTTAATATGATATTGTACTCCGGTTTTGCCAGTGCAGGTTCTAATTGCCTGTGTTGGATTAGCTATGTTAAAAAAGGATCTACTAAATCGTGAGTCATTCAACTACCTTCGTAGTGAATTATCTGAAACCTAAACTGAGTCCAATGCTGCATATCACCTACCTTTTGCAATTAAGTAATTAATGAATAGTGCTTTGGTAGGTACTTTAGATTGCAAATGTTGTTTTCCAAAATTGTATTTCAGACAAAAAATGTGGCAACTATTTGAATTTCTCGTTGAAATTCCAGCTATGCTTGTGGCCTTGATTGTTGCAAGAGATGTAGGTCTTATTGGTGGTGCATTTTATAAAAGGGCTGCAAGTTTGGGATGGGAGGTAAGGTCACATTTTCTGCAATTTGAAATTCTTGAACGAGTCTGATGAACTCACTGAATCCTCCTATGATTCTTTTGCAGTGGAAGAGTTGGTCTCAGTTTGTAAATCTTGATGAAATGCATAGGCAAAAGGTAGAGCCTCTCTTAATAAGCAAGGTATAGTTTTGTGTTCTTGATGCTCATCTCTTTCAACGCAATGCTTTCTTTTCTGATACTGTTGCAACCTTCTTCTTCATGGAAATATGTCGTAATTTTATGAGTGGATTGTACAGGCAAACACCGTCTTCCAGTTACTTTTAGTTGCCGCTGCTCTTCTTCAACCTGAGTTAGGGAATAAAGAAACTCAGGTTTACATAACCTACTTGAGGTAAAATGCACACAAGTTCCTCTGTGTTTCTTTCAAGTTTTTTGAGCTGAAGGAAATTATTCAGCAACACTGCGATAAATCACCACATGTTGCATGCAAGAGTAATAACTAGTAATTTGTGGATATTTTCGCAGTTGGTTGGTGGCTTCAACAACATGTGTCTCTGCGATGGCTTACATAGTTCAAAATACTCATAGATGATCAGCTTACTGCTGCAGATGATTGTGGTTGGTTAAGAAATATCAACCGTGCTTCCTCATTGTCTTTGAGGGCTGCATGCAGTCTTCAGAATCGATCACAAGCTCGTGGTTTCATGTTCCCCATCACAAATAGCAGGACCAACGGATGAAATACATATATAATTTATTTTATTTGAAAAAAAAAATAGTCAAAATCCTTCTTTCATTTTGAAGGCAAGAGTTTTTTCTTGAAATAGTGGATGTAGTGACCTTGGCCCATGCAGATTAGCTAGCACTCTTGTTTTAAGCTGTCATTTGAGTCTAATACAGACAGAAATTTGTGATATTTTAAATTCAACCTCAATGATAATTTGAACTCATGGATTTGAAGTTATTGGTTTAATCTAGTAAACAATATATTAGTGACATAATTAGCTGGATTGTGATGGGCATAAATATGAAGCAATGATGTATGGTAGAAGTGCTTTGTTTTCGGAATTAACATTGCGTTGAGTTTCTGGAAGAGCACTGAGTTGATCTCTGAATACAAACACAGTTCTTTAAGGAACTTTTGCTGGGTTGATTTGTAAATGGCCAGAATATGCTGTGGTTTATAAATCATATCTGCAATTTGATTTTTGTCACGATATGTTCCACTTGAAACCTGAATCTGCTAAAAGAAGAGCTTACAGCAGTTGACCTACAAAGATTAGTGTTTGATACTAGCATCTATCTCTGCATTCGACATCAGAAGTTATATTCTTATCTTTTTCCTTCACCACATCATGCATTAAAGTCAAAATGCCACTTTGTTAGTAGAATATATATTCCTTGTTATTATCTGTGGTCCTTTTGCACTGAATTATTTTATATTTAGTTTGGATTGACAGTAAAGATTAAAAAGAAAGGTAAGGAAATAATGAGATAGAATAATAAACGACAGTAGGAAAAAAAAAAGAAGTGGAAATTGAACTGTGAAAGAAGACAATCCAATAAGTACTCTCAGACTTAAACAAGAAAACAAAATTTGATAGTAAACTGAACAAGTGAGTTCGAAAATAACTCGAGCTCCAGCACAAGGTAACCGAACTAACTGTATGCAATTTTGTTATTTTGAACAAAGTAGTGCGATCAAAATGCAATGGCCAATGTGCTGAACTACAAGTCTACAACACAATAGGTACAGTCGTTTGCTTGTATTTTGCACTTCACAAGCCAAGTTTCAGCATTTTCCCATTGCAGCCATATTGGAATTCGGTTAAACTTGGATACCATTTTTTATCAGTTGAACTGGTTAAATTTGACCTTCGGTTTGCATAGTCTACGTCGAACCGATCGATCTAGTGTGACTTGGAAAACTAGCAACTCATAGCGTCTAAGGTGAGGCCTAGCTCTCAGGTCGCGGTTGAATGGATTAAGATGAGTTTATAACAAAATTGTGTTGAATAAAAAGATAGAGATTTTGTCTTCCAATCTGAACCCAAATAGTAAAAGCTAATAGGATCAGACCCATGTCACTCTCATTCTCCATTTTTTATCAATCATGGTCGATAATGTTCACACCAAACTTAACCATCCTTCAAATCTGAACACTAATCGTTATAAATACAAATATAAATAAAAAATATATTCTATAATTACTTATATTGTTGAGGATGGTGGTGGATAAGCCTAGCACATATTCCCGGGTAGGACGGTAAATAAGTCAAGTTAAGTCAAACTTTGTAATGTTCAAACTTGTTTGATAAGATAATCGAGTCGAGTCAATTCAAGTCTAAAATTAATCAAGCTATTGAAAAATCTGTTCGAGCTTTGCTTGATATATATATATATATTTTTAACTTGAGCTTAGCTTGAGGTTAAATTGAGTTTGACTTGTTTAATGAGTATCGAGCTTCTAATCAAGCTTGTTTAAATTTGACTTATTTAAATGTTATCAAGCTCTTAAGTAAAGCTTGTTTGTTTATTTAAAATTTTACTAATTTAATCGTGGTTTATAAATGAGTATAAATAAATTCAAAAATAATTTTTAAAAGAGTATAATCATAAATCGACTCAATATTAATAAATTTAACACATATACGCTGCTCAAACTTATTTATTTAATTTATTGTTCGTATTTCGTTTTATTAATTGACTTTGATGCATATTGAACGAATGTAAATGAATTCTTATCGAGTCGAATAATAAATTTGTTCATGAACACTCAATTCGTTAACTTTCCTATCCACGGGAATAGAAAGCTCTACGGAAGTAAACGCATATAAATATTCCAAAAGCCACCGTGAAACTTTATAAAAAGCAGAACCGTCTTCTCTAGAATCGACCACCGTCTCCGAACGCAGATGCCGAGCCGGAGGGCAATCGAGGTCCGTGCCGGCGACGGGAGCTCGCAGAAGTGGCGAGTCTCCCTTGCGGAGGATACCTTCGACTCGTTCATCTCCCACGGCGGGGACGCCGCCCGCAGGGTGTTCGGCGAAGGGTCCCTCTTCAGCCCGCTGCTGTTCGGGAAGTTCTTCGACCCCGGAGACGCTTTCCCTCTGTGGGAGTTCGAGGCCGACGCGCTGCTCGCCGGGTTGAGGAACGCGTCCAAGACCGGCGTCGATTGGTTCGAGACCGACTCCGAGTACGCCCTCAAAGCGGAGCTGCCAGGTACTGGAAATTCGTTAGGGTTCCTAGCGGGAAGAACAAAAGTCTAGCAGCTTGAAAACACGATAAAAATTCCTACTTTTGATACAAAAAATATAATGGGTAGCAAAGATTGAGTCGGAATGACAATTTTGGTAGTTTCCGAGTGGCAATCGAACTCAATAATAGCTATCTCAATCGATTTCATCACGAACGAAAGAGTTGTTCCCGTGAAACTCGAATTTTTATTGAAGATTTGTCTTGCAACCAAATATGAAATAGTGGCGGAAGGACTTGAATGCATTTTAAGAATGAGATTAAGGATCAAATCTCACTTGTGATTCTTCAATAATGGCTATCCATATGAAACCAGAACTTGTTCTTTCTTTCTTTCTGACCCATCTGATGCTGAGCTATCCAACAATGTTCATAAGAGCTGAAAACTTGCATTTACATTCAGCAGCTGAGTAGCTTTAATCTATTTGAAGTCATGGATCCTCATCGGTTTCTGTTTAATTACAGAAAGCAAAGCTCTTAGCCCTTGTTCTTGGTGTTCTTGATAATACTCTGTGCTGATATCATACTAAAGATTTGGTTTTATATACAGAACCAAGAACATCAAAAGGTTAAGCTTTTGAATATGCTTCATCTTATTTTATCTTTGTTTTGAGGAGCCAAGATTAAGACATGCACTGTGATGTCTCAGCTGTGGATCTATGCCGAAAATTGTGTGGACACGAGTATCTCTGTCTCGTCCGTGCTAGAACAGTCTATGCATAGACAATGCTCACAGCTGACAATGACTTGGTTTCATTCTGCAGTTGGCGCGAGGAGATGTGATGCAGAAGTGTGCGGGCAAAGCGCGAAGGTGATCGAGGTCAGTGGGCTATGGAGGGGCAAGGAATCCGATGCAAGAGACTGGAAGTTGGGCTGCTGGTGGGAGCATGGATTCGTCCGGCGACTCGAGCTGCCGGCCGACGCAAACTGGAAGAGGACAGAGGCACACATCGTCGATGACACCCACCTGGAGATCAAAATTCCAAAGCACAGCGCTGCTGATGGAAACCTGCACTGAGTGGCGAGCAGCGAGGAATCGGAATTAAATTTGTATGGAGGTGTGCTATCTAGTTTGACAGAATATGTTCATGGTTGTGGCTGACAGGAAGAATATAAAGAAGCTGGCTGTGCTGCAGTGTGCTGGTTGAAGAGGATGTGTAATTAATTGCCTGCTGTTGCTATATATGTAGCATAGATTTTTGTCAGATTTTCAGCATTGGTCTACGCATTATTATTTTCTATATTAATTAAAATAATAATGATAAAATAATTATAAATTAATTAGATTATATATAAAAAAATTTATTAGAGTATTTAAATTAAATAGATTTTTTTTATTATTTTCACTAATTTTTTTTTTTACATTTTATGTCGAATTGTACATGTGATAAAAAAAAATTATGATTATGAATTTATTAGTATTAGAATATTAATACATAGGTTTTTTTTTATATTAATAGTTTACTCCGCTTCAAACTATTCTTCGTTCGTCGTACCGCTGTCGAATCCGGTGCGGGTGTTGATGACGACGTGCACCATCGTCGGCGCCGCGACGACCTCCTCCTGTCGTCGTTTTTTCGATCGCTGAGAATCTCTTCGTCGTTGTCGTTTTTTCTCGTTGCGCATCCTCAATCGAATGGAGGTACTACGCCGATTGCTTCTTGTTGGATGTGTTGCGAAAAAAAAAAACACAAATTAGGTGGTTTTTGCGTTCGCTAGAATATTTTGTTTTTTTGGGTGGATTTTGTATATCATCACGTAATTATGTATGATAAACTTTCAAAAAAAATGATTGTAATAATTAATTGGGTAAAAGCTAATTAATTGTTATATGGTATCAATCGATTTATAAGTTTACTTTTAGAATTATTAAGGCTGATAAAGAAATTATCTGTTCGATTAAAATATCTAGAATTTTCTTAGGTCTATCTACACAACGTGCTACTAAAATTGAACTATTATGTCGGCCCAAAGGAAGACACTTTAGGTAGATTTAATGTATTTTGTACTGGCAGACGTATATTTATGCTAAAAGTAATCGGCCCAAAAGAATGTTACTTTTATGCCAGATATATGTTCAAGATAGCTTACAACTGTTGAACCAAATTTTTTTTGTTGTTTTGATCATGCACAAAATATATCGACCCAAAAGAAGGCATATTGTATGACAGATTAAAGTTGTTGTATGCTATAGACTAAAATATATAACTCATATAAAGTTTTATATTATGCGCACAATGGGTCGGCCCAATGTTGGGTTTCCGGCACCGTGGCGAGTGTGTGTTCGAACATGTTTCGTAAACATGTGCACAGCGGAAGGAATAAAATAATAAATCTACATTTATTACAACACACACATCACACGCATGCATAGTACAACATGTGTAGACATAACCGTAAATTTAAATTTGCAATAAAAGGAAATTTAACTACGTATACCTTTCGTATCACGTGTAGCGGGAACGACATCAACCGGAACGATCCTCGCTAGAATCGTCTCTATCCGTATCCACGCCGAGTATCCTCGGGATGACTTCGCTAAGTCACGAGCCTCGTCTTCGTACGGGTTACTAGCCTCGTGTTGAAGACGATGTGATCGAGAGATGATCACGATCCGAATCCAAATTCGGATCCAAAAACAAGTCCTTAAGACTCGCTTCTCCGGAGAGGTATTCATCAACCGTTTGACGAATCCTTCGTCCTCCACCTCAGAGGATTACCGGAGATCAAATCCTCGACAAGGCTACCGCTGTCGGAGCTCTAAACGTCGTCCAAACGACACTTCGACAAGAGGGAAACAAGCTGTCCAGAAAACTGGACAGCTTTGGTGGAGACCTTGCGTCGGCCAAATAAGGAAAGCAACTTGCTCACCTTGTCGCCGGAGCCAAGGAAGATCACCGGAGTTCCTCCGGTAGCAGCTCGACGCCGACAATGGGAGAAGACGGCAGCAGCTGGTCGTCGGTTGGAGCTTCAAGGTGGGCGGTGGCAAGGAGGAGGGTTGGCGTCGAAAATCTCCAAGGAGAGGAGGTGGGCGGCAACTAGGTTAGGGTTTTTGGATTAGGGTTTAAGCCCTCTTTTATAGAGAACTAATTCTCTTAATGGTTATTGGATCATAACCATAAGGCCTGTTAACCTTCTCCAATAATATAAGTTAAAAATAAACCAAACCATGATGGTTTATTTTAAGTTAAAATGAACCGAACTAAATTTTGATTCATTCGTTTAAAATAAACCAAACCCTTTGGTTTATTCTCCTCCATTGGATTAGAACCAAACCATTTTGGTTCATCCATTATGTCTTCATAAGACACGACCCATCCACGCTTCCATTGCGATTGAAACGATTTCATGCTCGCTTCTTGTTTGGTTCAACCAAACCTAGTTTCTCTCGGTCTGAGAATCTCATTCTCAAGCTCGTTTTAAATCCTTCGGATTACGCTCGTTGTGCGTGTGACCAAATAGGTTTTCGGTTTATGTTGGCCGTCTATAATTAACCATTAATTATAGAACGATCATGAGTGACACCTAGTAGTACATCATGATCCCCAATTAACCGAAAAGATCAACGGTTGATCCAGAACTATTTCTGAAACCCTTCAGCAGCTCGAATGAATCGTGCCCCATTCCCTTCACTCATCTTATACCCACTTGGTTCAAGACATGGTCTATAGTGTCAATCCCCACTAGGATGACTACGTCACACCTAGCCTAAGTATCATTTCCTCGTCCTATGGATTCTAGTTACTGCACATGTATCGAAGAGTACCTTACTTTAAACATGTATTGCTTTGGCTAAAGACTTTAGTAACAATCCGACGAGAGGCCATGGGTATACATCTCCTCACAAGGAGTGGTGAATCCTTTATAGGATATTCAAACACCTTCGATCACTTCGACTTATACCCAATCATCCCGGGTCCACATCTCCATAGAGATGCTTGCTTAAGATGTCAAAGCATAAGTCTCCATGATCAAGATGACTTGAATACCGCAAGTCAAAGGAACATCGCACTTAAGCTACAGTAAGAACTTCATTGACATATCTATATATGTAGAGAACCATATGAAGTCTTACGGCTGGTCACTCCAATGAACTAGTTACCATAACTAGCATCCACGATTAACTCCGGACATCACAATGTCTCCAGCCAGTGAGAATCAGTTGCTTGGATACACCAAGGAGTATACCTCGTGCTAGTCTCGACAGAATTGATGGTGTCCAAATCCATCAATTCATCGACTAGGGATAATTCCGATACATCACAATTACACATGTAGAGATACTCACTAGTTGTGATCCAATCACAAATTCTCTCATGCTATAAATCGTATCGTGGACATTCAGTAAATGAGTTTAAGATCCAATCAAATGCATGAAAACATGTATACTCAAATAGTGAATCTTCATTTATCATATAAATGGTTCATACATAAGGCGATTGCCTTAGGACATCTCTCATATATTACTAACACCCAAAGAAAGGCACATTGTGTGGTCAATTAAAGTTTGAGTTATATTAGAGAGTACCACTAACAAATTATATTTTAGTCCATAGATTAAAATAAAATGTTGTATTTAGTATCTTATAAGGAGCCCATTCATATGCATTTAAATTTTGTTTTATTTGCATAATTTTATTATATATATTTACATGTTCTTGGCTTTAGTTAAATCGTGAGCTTAAATAAATTTTTTCTCTTTTAAATTTCAGTGCAATCTGTAACTGCCAGCATTAATAACATCCCAACATTAACTGGTTCAAATTTTGCTGAATGGAAAGAATACGTAATTGTAGTCTTAGGCTGTATAGACTTAGACTATGCATTGAGGAATGATCGTCCCGCACCTTTGACTAGTGCTAGCACTATAGAGCAGAGGGCTGAATTTCAGCTGTGGGAGAAATCAAATCGCATGAGTCTAAGCATCATGAAGCTTTCCATACCGGCACAGATAAAGGGCTCAATCACAGAGAGAGAAGATGCTAGGAGTTTCCTTAACCAGCTGGCGGACCGATTCACCTCAAATGAAAAGGTTGAGACTACCACACTTCTTACGAAGTTGGTAACCATGCGGTACAGTGGTAACGAAAATATAAGGGAGTACATTATGAAAATTTCCAATATAGCGATAAGTCTGAAAGCACTAAAACTCGATATGTCTGAGAGTATGTTAGTGCATTTCGTCTTGATGTCTCTGCCTGCACGGTTCATTCCTTTTAAGATATCCTATAATACTCAAAAGGAAAAGTGGACATTGAATGAGCTTATTGCTCAATGCGTGCAAGAGGAGGGGAGACTGAAGATTGAGACATCTGAAAGTGCTCACTTAGCATCTGGTTCTCAAAGTATGAGCAAGTACCTCAACCACCTCAAACACAAGTGCCATTGAGGCGATTCACAAGGGAACGGAGAAGCACGAAATCTCGTGATTATGTTTATCTCCAAGAGCATGATTTTGATATAGGGTTGGAAAGTGATCCTACATCTTTCCAAGAAGTCAAACAATGCTATAACCCTGAAAGGTGGATTAAAGCCATGCAAGAAGAGTTGAAATCCATGGCAGACAATGACGTTTGGGAACTTGTCGAATTGCCTGAAGGTTCGAAACCCGTTGGTTGTAAATGGATATTTAAAACCAAGCGGGATTCGAAGGGCAATATCGAAAAGTATAAGGCTCGTCTTGTTGTCAAGGGATTCACTCAGAAGGAAAACATTGATTATAAGGAAACTTTCTCACATGTATCAACGAAAGACTCTCTAAGGGTAATCATGACACTTGTAGCTCATTTTGATTTGGAGCTACATCAAATGGACGTAAAGACTGCATTCCTCAATGGAGACATAGAGGAGTCTATATATATGGTGCAACCGGAGAACCTTGAGTCCTCAGACTCAAAGCACCTAGTATGTAGATTAAAGTCCATTTATGGTTTAAAACAGGCGTCCCTTCAATGGTACTGGAAATTCGATCAAGTGGTTACCTCATTTGGATTTAGAGAAAACCCCATTAATCAGTGCATATATGTCAAGTTTAGTGGGAGCAAGTTTGTTATACTTGTTCTGTACGTGGATGATATATTGCTTGCGAGCAATAATAAGGGGTTGCTACATGAAACCAAGTCATTTCTATCTGGTAAATTTGAAATGAAAGATCTTGGTGAAACATCTTTTGTTCTAAGCATTCATATCTGTCGTGATAATTCAAGAGACATTCTTGGACTTTCACAACAGGCCTATATTGAGAAGGTGCTTATAAGGTATGACATGCAAAATTGTACACCTGGTGACACGCCTGTGTTAAGAGGTGATAAGTTCATTTTGCAGCAGTGTCCACGATTTGAACTTGAAATAAAGGAGATGGAACAATTCCCATATGCGTCAGCAGTGGGAAGTCTAATGTATGCACAAGTTTGCACTCAACTAGATATAGCATTTATAGTTGCGATGTTAGGCAGATATGTTAATAACCCAGGACCATTACACTAAAAAGCAATTAAAAGAGTGATGTGGTATTTGCAAAGAACTAAAAGACACATGCTCACGTATCAGAGGTCAGATCATCTGGAGGTGATTGGTTATTCAGACTCCGATTTTGCTGGATGCTTAGATAGCAGGAGGTCCACTTCAGGCTATATTTTCATGCTTGCTCGAGGGGCTATATCTTGGAAGAGCATCAAGAAGACGCTAGTAGCCACTTCTACTATGGAGACAGAATTGGTAGCATACTATGAAGCATCAAATCACGGGATTTGGCTGTGGAACTTCATCACAACATTGCATATCGTGGATGACATTGACAGACCATTGAGGATCTACTGTGATAATAAAGCCGCATAACTTTATGCCAAGAATAACCGTAGTTCGTCGAAGTCCAAGCACATCGACATCAAGTTTCTAGCGATTAAAGAAAGAGTTCAGAGCCATTAGATTATGGTGGAGCACATCAGCACAGATTCTATGTTGGCCGATCCACTCACCAAAGGCTTGGTGCCTAAGATGTTTCATGCGCATGTTGTGGATATGGGGGTTCTTCTTATGGGAGAAGAATTCATCTAGTGGAAGTCTATATTTATTTTATTGCTCTATGTTAATAAAGATAATTTTTTTTTATTTTGATTATTGTACGTACTTAAGGTTCAAAATATTAATGGAAATTCATATGTTTGTTTGACACTCTGAATAAGATATCATGATTTACTACTGTTGTTTAGCATTTGGTGTTTGTAAATATGATACAGATTCCTTTTGGATTCATAAAGTTTGGATCATGATTTGCTATTACAGTTTAGCATAAGATATTTGCAAATATGATCAGACTCTTTTGAGTCACTTTGGACCAATTGAAAATTGACATGTACTGATCACATTTCATATAATTTCCACTCTATACATCCGCATCTATATCTATGTCGTTAATGACATTGGTATTGTGATTATTGTTGGGGTTTGTTACGATCATATACAGTAGCTATGACCTCTTTAGTCCTATACCAATGAAGTTAATGGACCAGATTGTTTATAGGGGTATCTTGTACCCATAAAGTTTGATATCAACTAAAGTTTTGCTTGTATTTAACATACAACTCACATATAGCCCAAGTGGGAGATTGTTGGATATTATCCCTATTGGATATTATCCTTATTAGGTGGGCTTATATGTAAGTTGCACATGTAAATACAATCTGAACCCTTAAAGTGATCTGATTTATGTTTATTGGGTTTCGGATTATTGGATGCGGGTTCAATATTTAGAATCCTTTACACCAATCTGTTATTATTTATGGGCTGATAACAGATTGGATTTCTATATAAAGGAGAGGTCCCCAAGGGTTTAGGTGATCTATCTTGACATAGTTTCTTGTTTTCCATTAACAAGAAACTTTACGGTACCGTCAACCCTAAGTCTTTTGGAAGATCCTCCTTCTTCTTTCCGCTGCATCTTCTTCCACAGGGATCAAGCCGATGACGCTACGACAAGGACGATGGCTCTTCAATCTGGTTCCTTGTCATTTAGTTTATTTTATTCTTGTTATGCCATAATTCGATGAAACAATAGATCGATGCTCGCATACATTGTGTTTTCTCTTCGAGTTCTTATTTTGTTTCTAGAATTCATACGGTTAGGAGAAAACGCAATGTTATATCAATGAGATCAAAAGTAAAAAAAAAAATGATGAAACAAAGCCAAGGCTCTGATACCTGTTGGTGATCAATTTGAAGCTAGAGGGGGGGTGAATAGCTTATTTTTCATCTCTACAAAAATATTAGCGGAAGCACAACAAAAATAATAATAACACAAATGAAAAACACGCTAACACAATTCTTTTACGTGGTTCGGAGATAGCGCTCCTACTCCACGGTGATCCTTGAGGTGGATCAACCCTAATCAAATCACTATGAAGCTTTCCTTTACAACAATCCTCCTCTTCTTACAAAGAATGAAACTTAAGCTTAGAGAGAGGAGGAGGGGATTCAAAATCACTAGAAAGCTTGAAAACTCATGGAGGCTTGAGAGTATTATCAGAGAATAATCATTAACCCCAAAAACCTCCACCAGCCCTCTTTTTATAGAGAGAAGGCTGATTTTCCCATTGGAGCACCATCAGTCGACTGATGCACAACATCAGTCGACTGTCGGTGCAGTTAACGACTTTTGAATAGTCGGATTCGCGGGATTCAGAGTCGTTTCCTCCAACGGCACTCTCATCAGTCGACTGATCTCTCCATCGATCGGCGATGGATGATCGATCAGTGATCCGCAGCGTGATCGAGTAAGGACATGTGTTAACTAATCGGTCGATTGCCACTGTTGGCGATCGGTGTCGATCGCAACATTAATCATTGCCACGACAAAGCGATCGGTGATGGTCAGGGTTTCATCCTGACTCAGTCGAGCACCTGACCAGTCGATTGATACTCATCAAGTATGAGTAATTCATACTTGATTTCACCCCCTAGACCTAGACTCAACCTTCTAGCTCTTCCTTAAGCCTTGCGCCTCCAGGATCCCTCCGAGTCCGCGACTTGTTCATCATTTGCGCTTTGCTTCCAAGAGCTTCCTTCGGTTTTGTCATGTCTTGGGTTTTCCTTTGCCAAATCGTGCTTGGACTTTACGCCGCCAAGTCTACATGCTTGGACTTATGCTGCCAAGATTTGACTTTGGACTTCCTTTGCCAAAGTCCGTTTGGACTTAATGCCGCCAAGACAACATGCTTGGTCTTATGCCGCCAAACCTTTACCTTGGACTTCTCTTGCCAAGATCATACTTGGACTTTGCCTTTACCAAGTCTTCATACTTGGATTTCCCTGTCACTTGAACATTGTAACAATTAGATCACAAATTGTTGCCTAACTTAGATGATTATCCAAACATCAAAACATATAAATGCTTGGGGCATTGTTGCACCAACAATCTCTCCCTTTTTGATGTTTGACAATCATTTAAGTTAGGTCTTTCAAGAATACGCACATAATCATATTTCCAAATCATACAATCATATATCCAATTCTAACTTAAACATTTCTTCTCCCCCTTTGACATACATCAAAAAGAGAAGAAAGACAAAATCATATATTTCATAAAAGAATTGAATGTGTTATAATCTTGAACTAAGGTATAGAATTGACATTTAGCTCTCTCTTAATCCAAGATATAGTTCATGATGAGTAAAAGACATGTGGAGCAAAATCCTATCAAACAATTTGAAGGTTTAAATCCTAACTTTGCACCAACAATGTAAATTTGGGAAAGAAAAAGATACATTTTATGAAACTCCCCCTAAAACACCACATTAAACCGTCCTAAACATTTGTTTATACTCAATATTATTATGCTAAAGTTTTAGGAAATCCAGAATACACTAAATATCAGAAAATGGAGCTATTTATCAGAAAACACAGTGTATCAGTCGACTGGTTTCTGAACCAGTCGACTGCTACGCCTGAAATCCGAATTTCAGCCTTTTCAGCCCAAATTCAGAAATGCGTTAGAAATTCCAAAAACCTCGAAAAATCACAAAATTTTGTGTACACATTTATGAAATCATACTTTATCAAGGAAAAATATTTTGAAAAATATATGTTTTCTAGATTTCAAGATTGATACAAACTTGGAAACCAACAAAAGTTCTAATATTTTTGTAAACTTTGTATCACTTTTGTGTTTCACTTGAAAACTGTTTTTCAAAATGTGATAAACATAGTTTAAAATATATTTTATTTGACATTTCCAATCATGTTCTTGGAGTTATATGCACACCAATTGTGTATAAGCCTTCCCAATGATTGATCCAATGAAGGATCAATGTCTCTAGATGACACTTTGGTCCATAGTAATGCATCATAACAAGCATGATGAACCAAGTGCATCTTCCTAACATCTCACATGTTGTCTAAGTGTCTCAATACAAAAATTATGGTTTCTTAGATATTTTGTGAGATGCTTAAAGGTATAAATCCTAGGATTTCTATAGGATCATGCAAACCTACACCTTTACTCAACCAAGCACATTCCAAGTTCTCTCCTAAGTGATGAAAATTCTATCTCAGGGAGAGCCTTGGTAAATATGTCGGCTATGTTGGACTTGGATTCAATGTAATTAAGCTCAATGTCCCCCTTAGCCACATGATCTCTAATAAAGTGATGTTTCACTTCAATGTGCTTGGTCCTAGAGTGATGCACCGGATTTTTGGTCAAGTTTATGGTGCTCACATTATCACAAAATACTTTCATGTTGGAGTAAGATAGCTCATAATCTTCTAAGGTATGTTTCATCCATAGTAATTGAGCTACACAACCACCCATAGCCACATACTCGGCCTCGGTGGTGGATATAGGGCAACACAAGGTTGCTTCCTACTACAACTAACTAGGGAGGACCCAAGGAATTGTCATCCACCACTAGTACTCTTCCGATCCAATTTGCAACCGGCATAATCGGAATCGGTGTACCCAACCAAATCAAAAGACCTAGTCCTAGGGTACCATAGTCCTACATTTAGTGTGCCTTTAATATATCTTAATATTCTCTTAACGATAACTAAATGAGATTCTTTTGCACAAGATTGATACCTAGCACACATACCAACCGCAAATAATATGTCAGGTCTACTAGCGGTTAAGTACAAAAGACTATCAATCATGCTCCTATAGAGTGTAAGATCAATTTGTTTGCCTTCATTATCACTATCTATTTTTGTATTGGTTGCCATTGGAGTTGAAACTACCTTAGCATTTTCCAAACCAAATTTCTTAATCATTTCCTTAGCATATTTGGTTTGGTAAATATAAATTCCTTCACTTGTTTGTTTAACTTGTAATCCTAGGAAGAAATTTAATTCCCCAACTAGACTCATTTCAAACTCTTTTTCCATATTCTTAATAAAGTCTTGGAGAAGTTCATCATTTGTTGACCCAAAGATAATGTCATCAACATATACTTAGGCTACAAAGATGTCCGTTGATGTTGACTTTATAAATAGAGTTTGATCTACACTACCCCTTTTAAAATCCTTAGAAATTAAGAAAGATGATAACCTTTCATACCAAGCCCGGGGAGCTTGTTTCAAACCATACAAAGCTTTCCTAAGCTTGTATACATGACTTGGATAATCCATATTCTCAAATCCGGGAGGTTGTTCTATATATACCTCTTCCTTAATAAACCCATTTAGGAATACCGATTTAACATCCATTTGATGGAGTTTGAAACTCATATAGGAGGCATACCCTAATAGTATTCTAATAGACTCTAACCTAGCAACCGAGACATATGTTTCATCATAGTCAAGTCCTTCAACTTGATTAAAGTCCCTTGCAACTAATCTTACCTTATTCCTAGTAATATTCCCTTGGTCATCTAGTTTGTTCCTAAAGACCCATCTTGTAGTAATGATGTTGTTTTCATTAGGTCTAGGAACTAACTCCCATACTTGACTCCTTTCAAATTGGGTCAATTCATCTTGCATTGCTAAAATCCAATCCGGATCAAGTAATGCATCTTTGATTGTTTTGGGCTCAATTTGAGAAATTAGAGCTATATGACTAGTGGGATCCCTATGAAATGATCTAGTTCTAACACCTTGAGATAATTCACCCACAATTTGATCTAAGGGGTGATTTTGATGAACTCTTATGGTTCTAGGAGGTGTATTAATTTGAGGTTGATCATAATTAATCTCAATTCTTTGCACATCATCGGAATCACCTCTTACTCCCCCTTGATTTAATCCTCCCCCTTGATCATTACTCCCTAAGGTTAAATCTTGAAATTGTTAGGTAATTTCTTAATTTTCATTATTAATATCATCATCAATAGGGGATTTTCTAGGGTATGTATTGGAAGTTTCATCAAATTGGACATTTGAAGATTCTTCAATCTTTTGAGTCCTTTTATTGTAAACTCTATATCCTACACTAGTGGATGAGTATCCAACTAGGATTCCCTCATCCTCTTTGGACTCAAACTTACCTAGGTTGTCTTTGGTATTTAAAATATAGACTTTGCATCCAAAGACCTTAAAATAATGACTTGTTGGAATTGTACCATTCCACAATTCAAATGGAGTTTTTCCTAAAAACCTATGAATTAATACCTTATTTTGGATATAGCAAGCGGTGTTAACCGCTTCCGCCCACAAGTAGCTAGGTAAGGAGTATGTATTAAGCATTGCCCTAGCCGCTTCTTGTAGGACACGATTCTTCCTTTCCACAACCCCATTTTGTTGGGGTGTTCTAGGACAAGAAAATTCGTGCTTGTACCCTTGTTCTAGACAAAAAGTTGAGAAATTAGAATTCTCAAATTCTCCACCATGATCACTACGGATCCGGTTGATTTTGAGTTTTCTTTCATTTTCTACTCTCTTACTAAATCCTATGATTATTCCTAGGGTTTCATCTTTATTTTTCAAGAAAAATACTCAAGTAAATCTAGAGAAATCATCTACTATTACTAGGCAATATCTACTACCAATCATAGAAGGGGTACTATGACAATCAAATAAGTCCATATGTAAAAGTTCTAAAGGCAAAGCAGTACTAAGTAAATTTTTACCTTTGTGTGATGTTTTTGATTGTTTCCCTTCTTGACATGCATCACACATTTTGTCCTTGAGAAATTTGACTTTAGGCAACCCTTTGAGTAACTTCATTTTTACTATTTTGGCTATGTTCTTTATGTTTATGTGTCCTAGCCTCCTATGCCAAAGCCAACTTTCTTCCTCTTTTGCAATAAGACACTTGTAGAAGCATTAGTAGCATAAGATAAATCAACATAATATATATTTGATTTCCTAAAACCTACTAACATGCAATCATTGAGAGTTTTGTGTCTTATAAAATATTTTGAGGAATCAAATTTAACATCAAAGTTCGCATCACATAGTTGACTTACACTAAGTAAATTAAATTTCATATTTTTAACTAATAACACTTTATGAATGACAAGATTGGGGGACCTCAATTGTGCCCTTTCCTAGAATCTTAAGTTTGCCACTATTACCAAATGATACTTTTCCCTTGCTAATGTGGTTGATAGTGGAGAATTTTCTCTCATCACCGGTCATGTGTTTTGAGTGTAGGATATTTGACGCCGCTAGAGGGTGGTGAATAGCGTTTGACCGTTCGTAGATGGAATTCGATCGCGTGTTCGTCTCTACAATTTCGTTAGTGCGCAGCGGAAATAGATATGATACAATAACGAAATACGCAAACACGAGTATGTAACGTGGTTCGGAATTGCACGGTTCCTACTTCACGGATCGAGCTCTACGAGCTCTAGTGATGCACACGCAACCACTAATAAACACTCCTTCTCGGAACAATCCGGAGGTGGAGAAACCTCGTACAATAATGATTACAACAATAATCAAAGAGATACAAGCAAATACGATAATGAAATACAAATCCAAGTAAAGGAAAAACACTTTACAAAAGCTTTTGATTGCTTGATCTTTGATTGCCTTGAACTAGCTTTGAAGGACTGAAAAGCACCAACTTCCCCCTTCAATTTCGGCCAAGAAAATCGCTATCTTTTCCTCCATCACGAGCTCCTTATATAGCTTGGAAAGATCGATCACCGACCGCCTTTCGGGACCATCGATCGATGATCACCTTGTGAGACAACGGTGTAATCCACGCTGGAAAAATCCAACGGCTAGGATATCAGTCGACTGATCTGAGCATCAGTCAACTGATGAGCCATCACTCGACTGCTCGTCCTAGCAGTCGAGTGAGACTCCACTCTGTGCCCTAAAATCCGAGCATCAGTCGACTGATGAGCCATATCGATCATTGCTCAATCACCGATCGCCTATCAATGGGCGATCGCTAGGGCAATTCTCGCAGTCAAACCCTAGTTGACTACGCCAGTCGACTGCCACATGACACCAGTCGACTGGCACACCTCAAATATGAGGTTTTAGCTCAAGTATGGTGCCCCCATACTTGCTAGACCACCCTTAGCCTAGACCTAAGCCTTCTAGTCACCTCCATCAGCCTTACGCATTTCGGATCCCTCCAAGTCATCCATGACTTGTTCATCCATCGCGCTAGCCTTCAGGTGCTTCCATCGGCTATGTCATGCTAACGGTGTCTACACCGCCAAGGTACATTGGACTTATGCCGCCAAGACTCCCGCTTGGACTTTACGCCGCCAACCATTGACTTATGCTGCCAAGACTCCCGCTTGGACTTTACGCCGCCAATATCAAACCCCTTGGACTTCAAATGCCAAGACTCAAGCTTGGACTTTCCCTTGCCAACCCATGTTGGACTTTCCATTTGCCAAGACCCATGCTTGGACTTTTCTCAAATGCCAAGTGTCTCACTTGGACTTCTCATGCCAAGTACCCATGACTTGGACTTTTCCCATGACAATTACATTGTCATATGTTTTTGTCAAAACATCAAAACATCACTCGAGTCAAACTCGAGTCCTGGTCAATCGTGACCTGGGCCGATTGCACCAACAATCTCTCCCTTTTTGATGTTTGACAAAAACCAAACCATTTGAGTTAGACCGCTAACTCAAGTCTCTTACCATTTGAGTTAGACCGCTAACTCAAGTCTCTTACTAATCATTCTAAATTGGTAATCCCAAATATTTTCCCAAACATATTCTCCCCCTTTTTGACATACATCAAAAAGATTATCTCTCCAAGGAGGTCAATGTCTCATGGCCCAATGAGATCTTACAATCTCCCCCTTGGTCCAAAAATACCTAGGATGCCTACCATCTTCCTAGTGATAAGTCCCACATCACTCAAGAGAGGCAATCCTATATGCTCTCCCAATTTCCAAATTGAGACTCTCAAAATCTCACCTTCCTCTTTATGAGGAAAAATATCATTCATCATTCCATGATGAATTCCTCCCCCTAAAGGCTTGCTCCCCCTAGACCATTGCACCAACAATGTCTTTGGGAAGTCCCTAAGCCAATAGGAACTCTAAACCATCAAAATTAAGGTTAGAAGTTCAACATTGAACTTTCCAACACCCTAAATTTGATACAAACCCTAAACACCTCTCCAAATCCATATCCAATGGATTTTCACCTTTTATAATGCTTCCCAAAGCATATCCTAGGGTTAGAAGTGATTAGGGACCATAACCGTAGTTGAAACCGAGCTAAACAAACTTAGTTTCCCGAAATCGATTATCACGACTCGTAGCTACCTGATATGCTCATCACCGACCGCACGGCAAACAATCGAGTGATACTGCGCTGCCAGTCGAGTCCAAACGCTACCCATCAGTCGACTGATAATTGAAAACCTGATTTTTTAGAAATCAGACTCGACATTTGAAAATACATAAGTAATTCTACGTAAATCAAAAAATCACAAAACTTGATACGTATATTACTTATCACACATACAATCGGTGAAAAATTTTGGAAAAATATTTTTACCATTGAAATAGAAGATTGGTACAAAGTCCAAAAGTTATTAAAACTTTAAAGTTTTTGATCCACTTTGTATCAACTTCTACAATGATGATGGCTATCAAAAGATAGATTTCACCAAGGTTTTCTAAATTGATTTTAAAATATTTTTGAAAACCTATTTCAAACCATGGTTTATCGGCTAAATATACATAACTTGTATATTAGCTTTCCTCATGATTCTTAGTGATTATTGAAATAAGTTAAGTTCATCTAGATGCACTATCTATGCACCTTGAACCTAACTTATTATCCTAACATCTCACATGGTATCTAAGGTGTATACACACACATACATGTCAATTTTAAATGTGATATGTGGGATTAGGATTATTATGGCCTCATGCATTTTCTAGGCAACCCTACTTGATTCCCTTATAAATGGGACTCCAAGTCATGCCATTTTTCCTTAAATCAATTCTAATCAAAATAAATGCATGAATGATCATGGCATAAAGATAACAATAATTAAGCAGGACCAACGATCATGATGTCATGACATGTGATATAATTTAAAACAACATGACATCTAAAATAATCCTAAGCAATGACATAACATGTTATATGATAATATGCAATTTCACGTCATGATATAGCAACTTTCATAAATCAATACAATAATACAGATATTCACTCAAATACACATGATTTTCATAAACAGAAATTTCATTTAATTTAAAAGATTTCAGTTTTTTACATCCAAAATGGAGATTTGATATGCTCAATCTCACTACAAAAACTGAAAAACAAAAAAAATCTAACAATCTCTAAATCTAGTCGTCTGCAGGAGGTGGCGGTGGAGGAGGCTGCTGGCTCAAAGTCCAAGCCCGCATCATCTCATACATATCGTGTTGCCGCCGACTACGACTCTGGGACTTTGTAATCTGCATGTATCGCTCCTCCATCCGACCAAGACATGCGCCCATGGATGCTTGGCCTACTAAGAGCTCTGTCAGTCTAGAGTCGATCGTCTGCTGATAGTCCTGGAATCTGAACTCCAGCTAGCCAAGACGATCTGATGGACCCACCGCTGATGCATTTGCTGGCAGCTGATCCTCCTCATCAGCGGCGTCTACATCCTCATAGTCCTCTGCCGCATCTTTGGGTACCAGAGGAGGCTCTCTGCGTGCCTTGGGTGGTGGTCGAGGCGCCAACTCCATCTGTCCAAGCCCCATCCGTAGCTTCGCTAACGAGAAGTTGCGAATCGATATGCAATCGTACACCTCAGAGAGCGCTCTCAGAGAACCCCTGTGAATGTTGATGCCTACTGACTCTAGCCATGCTGTGATAATGTGACCATATGGCATATGCACTTTCCCTTGTACAGGAGAAATGAAATGCACTATGCAATGAAACATGTTTAGAGCAAAATTTATGTCTAACCTATTACGCATGGCGTATAGTAGAAAGAGATGGGGAGGCCGAATCTTGGCCAGACCCCGAGTGACGATAGGAAGAAAACACCCAACAATGACCTTGTGGAGTACATTGTCAGGTGCAGATAACTCACTAATAGGGAATAAATTCTGGGCCGGTGGACGAGGATGACCAAAAATATGCTCATGCATGGAGTCTAAAGAAATATGGTCAAATGGCTCGGGTAAAGGAGCATCAAAGGTGGGGTAAAAAATGAAGGTGTCATCCGAGGGCTTACACTCGAGAAACTCCTGCAGTATCGCAGGAGTGAACTCTAAATCGCGTTTTGCAACGCGAGTAGTGTAGGTATGGCCATCGTCTACCTTCTTTAGGTTCTGATAAAACTCCTTAAGGAGGGCATCGTTAATGGGATGTGTGCATAAGACAATTTTCATGAGATGATAGTATGCAAATAAGTCCATGACATCACTACAGTAGCGATTGAAAAAGTCCCTATCGATGTACCTAACCAACATAGGTTGGTACAATCGAGATTCACCCTCGGGTGGATCATTCCTACGGGCTCTCCTATTATGAATGCAATGTAATGATATGACATGCAAGGACAACAATACATGATTAGATAAAAATAAATTACAATGGAAAAGAAAATTAGGGTTTTGGGTAAGAAAATTTTTACTTAGGTGCCATTTGGAGGTGTGACGAGGGAATGCTCAGATATTGCTGAGGGGGTCGCCGGAGGACTTAGACGCCGGAACCCTAATCGGAAACGGGAAACAAACCCTAGAAATGAGTGAACTAAGGCTTTAGATGAGTGAAAAATGCAAGAAGAGAAGCTTAGCTATCAAACCTAAGGCTTGGGCGGCTGGCACGGCCGGAAAGAGTGATCGGAGAGGAGGTTGGCGATCGGAGAAGAGAAGGAAAAATGAAAGGGCGTCGCGTGAAGACGCCGAACCCTAGCGGTTCGGCGTTATAAAATCGCGATGCAGTCGACTGATGTGCAGCATCAGTCGACTGATAGCGATTTATTAGCGGGTTTACCGAATCTCCGATCGCCCGGCCAAAGAATCGATCACGAGCCTTCGTGACGCGACTATAACATCGATCGGATGATGTGGCTCATCGATCGTGGTGTTGTCACCACTCGGTGATGAGCGAGCACTCGATCGATGCCCTCACCTCGGTGAATAAGACGATCATCCGATCCGATGTATTCCATCGATCGTGATGTTCAAGCAATCGAGTCTGGCGCCAAAGACTCGATCGATGGACGATCGTATCGCGCTCTGAGATGATCGATCGACCGATATCTGATTTCGCTCAAATTCAGAAAATCTCGATTTCTTCATCTAATTTATTCCATTTTATCATGTTTAATTTTGTATATCAAACATATTGATGTTATACTTATATTCATGTATTTGTTAATGTATTTTAATGTTTTATTTCATTTTGGCAAACATTAACATCCAATGATTTCCAAATCCTAACATCTCATCCTTTCTAAGTGTTGAAATACACAATCAAGGTAAAAAAGCTTGTTTTGTGAGATGCAATTCATTCTAGACATTCCTTCCATGCAAACACATGGTGAAACATATGAAGTATGGTAAGTACAAGACATCAAGTTGTGTGACACTTGAGTATCACTCTAGATGTTACTTTTACATCTTAAACACACTTCTCTTGATACATGAACTTCTAAAGTGTGCCAACAATCAAAGTTACACACTATGACCTCTAAATTTAGATTGTGCCAATTTTATTGATTTTCATGTTTTCAAAAATATATTGACACATCCTAAAATCTTTTAGGATTAAGGCTCAAATGTATTTCCAAAGTAACCATACCCTTGAAAATAACCTAAAATGCCACCTTTACCATGGTTGAGTTAACTACTCATCCAATCATGGTTGACACATTCTAACCCATTTAACGTGAATCAATCACGCTCTTTGGAACCCAAAATCTATTTGAGCTCATTGAATTAATTAGGTATTCTTTAGGGATAACCTCCCTAGATACCTTCCTAATGACCCTCCTAGGCTTGTTAGCCTTGGTCATTGTGGTCTTACCTAGGTTGACTCTAGAGGTAACTCCCCTTGCAACCTTGGTCTTCCTAGACCTAGTTTGTGTTCCATAGTCAAATGGAACACAATGATAAGTCACCGTAGGCTTAGGTTTGTGACCCAAACCTTTATTTCCCTTAGTTGACTTTTGTCTTTTGGGTCCTAGATGTTGACTTTGAGATCTTGACCCTTGACTTTGACCATTAGACCCTTGAAATTGATTTTGTAGCTTATTTAGGATCTTTTCTAGTTTTTCAAGCCTTGACATTAAGGTTTGGTTTTCTAATTCTAATTACCCAAATGATTTTTGATTAGGTTTTTAGGCATTACCATTTACCTTAGACATATGTTTACCCTTATTGGAATTGATACCTAAATAATTTTCGATTTTCTTAATTGCTTTCTTAGGAATGACATTTCTAGGGACATTAGTCCCAAATTTCTCCTTCTTTGAAATAGATCTAGAGTTATCATTCCTAGCATGCTTCGATTCATGAGTAATAGCAAAGTTATTTGAATTAATTCTAGCATGCTTTTGCTTAGAATTTAAGGAATGAGCATTATGAAAATGTACCTTAGGGTTTGCCTTAGTAGCTCCCCCTACTTGTGATACTCCTTCTTGGGTCTTCTTGTTCCCCCTAGGACATTGATTTCAGTAATGTCCCGGTTGCCGACATTTGAAGCAAATGATATGCTCCTTGTCTTTAGATGATGGGGAACCGGCATCCTTTGACTTTTGTTGACTTTTAGGCGCCGGAGGAGTCTTCTTAACCTTCTTTGGGCACTTGCTCTTATAATGCCCGGTTTCCCTACACTCAAAACATATTATATGCATCTTATTATTAACACATATGTTTGAGTTACCTAGGTTAATGGAGATCGGAATTGGATTTTGGGCTTCTCCATCTTGACCAGATGTCGAAACTTCTTCTTGATGTTCCGATGTGGAAGTTCTCTCCTCCCCCTCAATCCTTGAGGTGGATGCTTCTTCCACTTCCTCCACCTTTTCCAATCCGGATGTTGATTCCCTATCAACCTCCGAATCCTCACTTCCTTGTGAGGATGATGCATTAGCCTCTTTGGTCTCTTCCTCTTGGACCGTTGATGGGCTATCATGAAGCTTGGCCACTTGGCTCCATAGCTCGTTTGCATCTACATAATTACCTAACATACACAAGATATTGTTAGGTATTAAATCAATTAAAAACTTCGTTACCTTCTCATTTTTCTCGAAGGCTTGAACTTGTTCTTCGGTCCATCTTTTTTTCTTGAGGAATCCACCTTTTGGTCCTCTTGGATAGCTATATCCTTCCATTAAAATGGACCATTCTTCGAGATCCCTCATCATTAGGAAGTCCTCAATTCTCGCCTTCCATTGTCTAAATCATTCTTGTCCATAGAAGGAATAGGGAATTGGGGTGTTGATATCCCATCCCAATGGTTCTTCCATCTTCACCCTCTAGCTTCTTTATCTTAGCTCCGTGTTAGTTAGTAGAAGAGCCCCGGGCTCTGATACCAATTGTAGGATATTTGACGCCGCTAGAGGGGGGTGAATAGCATTTGACCATTCGTAGATGGAATTCGATCGTGTGTTCGTCTCTACAATTTCGTTAGTGAACAACGGAAATAGATATGATACAATAACGAAATACGCAAACACGAGTATGTAACGTGGTTCGGAACTGCACGGTTCCTACTCCACGGATCGAGTTCTACGAGCTCTAATGATGCACATGCAACCACTAATAAACACTCCTTCTCGGAACAATCCGGAGGTGGAGAAACCTCGTACAATAATGATTACAACAATAATCAAAGAGATACAAGCAAATACGATAATGAAATACAAATGCAAGTAAAGAAAAAACACTTTACAAAAGCTTTTGATCGCTTGATCTTTGATTGCCTTGAACTAGCTTTGAAGGACTGGAAAGCACCAACTTCCCCCTTCAATTTCGCCCAAGAAAATCGCTATCTTTTCCTCCATCACGAGCTCCTTACATAGCTTCAACCTGTGCTGGAAAATGTCGATCAGTCGACTGCTCGGGACCATCAGACGACTGATCACACTGTTGCTGTGAGACAACGGTGTAATCCACGCTGGAAAAATCCAATGGCTAGGATATCAGTCGACTGATGAGCCATCACTCGACTGCTCATCCCAGCAGTCGAGTGAGACTCTACTCTGTGCCCTAAAATCCGAGCATCATCCGATGAGCCATATCACGATCATTGCTAATCACCGATCGATCGCCATCAACGATGATCGCTTGCTAAGGCAATTCCAATAAACCTAGTTGACTACACCCGATCGCTACATGGCACCGGGCCGAGGCACACCTCAAATATGAGGTTTTAGTTCAAGTATGGTGCCCCCATACTTGCTAGACCACCCTTAGCATAGACGTAAGCCTTCTAGCCACCTCCATCAGCCTTACGCATCTCGGATCCCTCCAAGTCATCCATGACTTGTTCATCCATCGCGCTAGCCTTCAGGTGCTTCCATCGGCTATGTCATGCTAACGGTGTCTACACCGCCAAAGCACATTGGACTTATGCCGCCAAGACTCCCGCTTGGACTTTACGCCGCCAACCATTGGACTTATGCTGCCAAGACTCCCGCTTGGACTGTACGCCGCCAATATCAAGCCCCTTGGACTTCAAATGCCGAGACTCAAGTTTGGACTTTCCCTTGCCAACCAATGTTGGACTTTCCCTTGCCAACCCATGTTGGACTTTCCATTTGCCAAGACCCATGCTTGGACTTTTCTCAAATGCCAAGTGTCCCACTTGGACTTTCCATGCCAAGTACCCATGACTTGGACTTTTCCCATGACAATTACATTGTCATATGTTTTTGTCAAAACATCAAAACATCACTCGAGTCAAACTCGAGTCCTGGTCAATCGTGACCTGGGCCGATTGCACCAACATTGAGCACCCACTATCAATGATCCACAAGCTTGGTTCTTCTACCTATATCACATGAAAAATACAATCCTTAGGTACCCAAATCTTAGGACCACTAGCATCAATTAGAAATTTCTTAGGGACCCAAGCCTTTCTACCCTTGCTTTTAATTATGGATTTTCTACTAACAAGGGATGTAAATGCTACCTCCTTTTCCTTAGGCCTATATCCTAGTCCAGTCTTGTTATAAATAGCCCTTTGATCCTTAATTATCATGTCTAGATATTTAGAACCATTAGTAAATTTTTCTAAGCATACTCTTAAGTTACCTATTTCTTTTCTTAAATCATCATTTTCATCCCTAAGGGTACATGCATCATCATCACAAGATAATTTACCACAAGACGATTCTAAACTCTTAAGTGATTTAATTTCTATTTTTAGGTCCTTAATCCTAGTTTTCGATCTATTCAAAGCATTTTGAAGACATGCAATTGTCTTGTAAAGTAAATCTACCCTAGGAGAGTTGTTTACCTCATCATCATCACTTGATGATGATTCGTCACTTGAAGAAGAAGATGAGGACTCTTCACTTGAGCTCCCCGCTTCTTCCTCCAATGTCATAAGGTCTAGATTCCGGGTGGCGTGACAAACTTCTTCATCGTCGGAAGAATACTCCATGCTTAGGATGTTCCATGTTTGTGCCACCATTGCCTCATTCTTCTTCTTCTTCTCCTTCTTTTTCTTTTTCTTCTCTTCCTTCTTCTTTAGTTCCGGGCAATTTGGCTTTATATGTCCTTTCTTGTTGCAACCAAAGCAAGTTACGTTAGATGTAGAATTTGAACTATTTGAAGACTTACCTCTTGAGGATTGGAACATCCTCCTCACATCTTTCTTGGTGAGTTTCCTTGACTTCCCACCAAATTTCTTAACGTAATGAGCCACCTCACTTACCGATAGCTCATCTTCACTACTTGATGAGTCTTCCTCGGATTTGGATGAGGAGGACACTTCTTTCTTCTCCTTCTTTTTGTCCTTCTTTCCTACAAAAAAAAGTTATACCCTTCTCTTTGAATGAAGTGTTAGCTTGTTCATGTAATTGAAATTCACAAAATAGCTCATCTAACTTAACCAAAGAAAGATCCCTAGAGACCTTATAGACATCTACCATTGAAGCCCATAAGATTGTCCTAGGGAAAGCTTGGGGCACATACCTTACAAGGTCTCGATTGTCGACCTTCTCACTTATAACATGTAGTCCGTTGACTACTTCTTTGAAGCGACCGTGCATTTGGCTCACGGTCTCATTGGTCTTCATAGAGAAGCTTTGAAGTTGGCCAATTAGGAGATCTCTCTTGGCCCTTCTTATTTCCTTGGATCCTTCGTTGAGCTCTATCAACTTTTTCCAAAGCTCCTTCGCCGATTCAAATGACCCCACTTTGCTTAATTGCTCTTTTGACAAACCATATTGAAGTGTGGTTGTTGCCTTGGCGTTGGCTTGAGCCTTCTTGACCATTTCTCTCGTCCAATCCTTCGTCGGTATGGGTGCTCCGTGTTCATCCACTGGCTTCTCGAAACCATCTACAACACTAAACCAATTCTCAATATCATTCATTAAGTAATACTCCATCCTACCTTTCCAATAGCCGAAGTCGTTGCCGTCGAAGAACGGAGGCCTCGCCGTGCTATATCCCTCTTGGAAAGCCATTTTTGCTTCGGTTGATTGTTAGATCTTCCGATGCGATCCGGGCTCTGATACCACTTGTTGGTGATCGATTTGAAGCTAGAGGGGGGGGTGAATAGCTTGTTTTTCGTCTATACAAAAATATTAGCGGAAACACAACAAAAATAATAATAACACAAATGAAAAACACGCTAACACGATTCTTTTACGTGGTTCGGAGATAGCGCTCCTACTCCACGGTGATCCTTGAGGTGGATCAACCCTAATCAAATCACTATGAAGCTTTCCTTTACAACAATCCTCCTCTTCTTACAAAGAATGAAACTTAAGCTTAGAGAGAGGAGGAGGGAATTCAAAATCACTAGAAAGCTTGAAAACTCGTGGAGGCTTGAGAGTATTATCAGAGAATAATCATTAACCCCAAAAACCTCCACCAACCCTCTTTTTATAGAGAGAAGGCTGATTTTCCCGTTGGAGCACCATCAGTCGACTGATGCACAACATCAGTCGACTGCCGGCGTGGTTAACGACTTCTGAATAACCGAATTCGCGGGATCAGAGTCGTTTCCTCCAACGACACTCTCATCAGTCGATTGATGGAGTGATCAATCGAAAGACTCCATTTTTGATCAATCGACCGCCAACAGAGCGATGACATTGGCGATCGATTGATCGCAACATCCCGATCGCCACGATCAGCAAATAATCGATGGTCGAGTTTCATCGACTCGGGCCGAGCACCGACTGGGCCGATCGATACATCGTATCAGTCGACTGATACTCATCAAGTATGAGTAATTCATACTTGATTTCACCCCTAGACCTAGACTCAACCTTCTAGCTCTTCCTTAAGCCTTGCGCCTCCAGGATCCCTCCGAGTCCATGACTTGTTCATCTTTTGCGCTTTGCTTCCAAGAGCTTCCTTCGGTTTTGTCATGTCTTGGGTTTTCCTTTGCCAAATCGTGCTTGGACTTTATGCCGCCAAGTCTACATGCTTGGATTTACGCTGCCAAGACTTGCCTTTAGACTTCCTTTGCTAAGGTCCGTTTGGACTTAATGCCGCTAAGAAAACATGATTGGTCTTATGCCGCCAAACCTTTACTTTGGACTTCTCTTGCCAAGATCATACTTGGACTCTGCCTTTACCAAGTCTTCATACTTGGATTTTCCTGTCACTTGAACATTGTAACAATTAGATCACAAATTGTTGCCTAACTTAGATGATTATCCAAACATTAAAACATATAAATGCTTGGGGCATTGTTGCACCAACAATACCAATTGATATAACATTGCGTTTTCTCCTAACTGTATGAATTCTAGAAATAAAATAAGAACTCGAAGAGAAAACACAATGTATGCGAGCATGGATCTATTGTTTCATCGAATTATGACATAACAAGAATAAAATAAATTGAATGACAAGGAACCTGATTGAAGAGCCATCGTTCTTGTCGTAGCGTTGTCGGCTTGATACCTATGGAAGAAGATGCAGCGGAAAGAAGAAGGAGGATCTTCCAAAAGGCTTAGGGTTGACGGCGCCGTAAAGTTTCTTGTTAATGGGAAACAAGAAACTAGATCAAGATAGATCACCTAAACCCTTGGGGACCTCTCCTTTATATAGAAATCCAATCTGTTATCAGCCCATAAATAATAACAGATTGGTCTAAAGGATTCTAAACATTGAACCCGCATCCAATAATCCGAAACCCAATAAATATAAATCAGATTACTTTAAGGGCTCAGATTGTATTTACACATGCAACTTTCAATTTTTTTACAAAATGAATTATAAAGAAAATAAATCATGAAAAATATTTTTATCTAATAAAAAAATAGTTATTTCAAAAAAATTGATAGTCTCCAAACAAATCAAAGAAAACCGCTATGTACTCGCGGCCTCAAAATAACGTGGGTTTTCATCACCAAGTAAACAAAAGCGTCAGGCTGTGTTTATTTTAAAGATGGAAAGACGAATAGATTCCTAGGCAGAAAAATAAATAGATGCAGATAAATGAAAGATGCTTACCTCTTACTTCTTTAGAATAAATAGTGTTTCTTGGAAGTCGTAAATAACTGATCGTATTCTTGCTTTCTAACCTTGTAAGCTCCAGAACACAAGCGTATGTAATTCAAGCCATGATAACTTTTAAATAATCTAAGCAATCTGAAAACGTTCGTTTTAAAACATTAGCACCTAACTTCCCAAACACAATACGATCAAATCAATGGTCTTTTCAATTTATCACCGCCGGAATGCATTCCTTTCATGGGCTGCAGAACCTCCCTGTGAGTAATAAGCCCGACGACGAACACTCTCTTCTATCGTAGCGCTTCCCCCTTTCTCAGTTCCATAAATGCTCTTTTGGGTTGCATCCAGAAAATTCTTGCCTCTCGAAAAGCCTGATCTGATTGCTTCCGCTCTATCTTCCTCTGTTGCTTTCTTCAACCGTTTCGACCTTTGCTCCTCGTGGAGTTCCGCATCCAGCTGCATCTCTCTTAGTCGAGCTTCCCTCTCTTCCTCAGACATCTTTGGCATGCCTCGACGACGATTATTGCCAGGCAGCTCATTCAACTTGTTGAATTCCCTGTGCTTGTCGTCCATTCCTCGTTCAGAATCAGGCTGATGATGTTCATATGAAGATTGATTTCTTGTAGAATCATCCTGATGACTGTATTTTGAATAAGAATGGACTCTGGACGAGTGCCTATCACCCCTTCGACGATCTTGTTGCTGATGCTCAAGCAATGAATGATTTCTCTCGTCTTCTTCCTCACTTTCAGTTTGCCTTCTCGAACCTGAAGTATACCCGGGACAATGTCGATCGCTCTGGGCATATTTATGTTGGTAAGATCCAGATGTTAAATGATCAGTCTTTCTTTTCCTTTCTGCATCTTCATTAGCATCTTCTGCATCTGAATTATTTCTTGATAGCCATTGGCTATGTTTAGACTTTCCTTCATTCTTCATGGGTATTTGATGCTCCCTTCTTTTCTCTTCCTGGTCTTCCTGCGTGTCATCAGAATCAGAATGATGCCTCAATGAATGCTTCTCAGACTTCGATTCGCTGTGACGATGGCTCTTGTGCCTTTTCTCCTTATCGTGTTTCTTGTCTTTCTCAGCTTCTGCCTGCAAAATCAAGATAGTTTCTCTACAAGGCGAATGTCACAACCTTATCGCAAAATGTAGAATCTGTAGCAAGAAAATGAATTTAAAAAGGTAAGCAACTCTATAACAGAATTCTATGGCTAGAGAGGAAAATTTAGTTAACGTCCTAATGCCAAAGGGATGTAATACTCTAACTTGACAAAAAAAAAAAGAACAAAAAAGAAAGAAAGACATTTGGAAAAATGTTTGCAGAATTAATGGTAGCATAGAATAATCATAAAAGCATTGAAACAGATGCATACAGATTTCTTTATCATAGCCATCTTGATGGGATTATTCTTTATTCGAGTAAGTGCTTCTTGCTCGCGCTGACGAATAAGGAGTAAAGGATCAGAATGAAGTTTCCTCCATGCATCATTTGCAGACTGTGGCTTGTCCTCAAACAAAGCTCCAAGAACATCAGCCTGATAAATATTCAGATCTTATCATATAAACCTATCCAAATGCAGATAGCAGGAAATATAACTTTATGAATGCCTGCATACAATCAATTGATCTATATTTTGTAAAAGATTTACAGCAGCTCAAGCTTTTTCAATTAGGAACAGATGCATGGAAGCAAAAGAAAATAAGCTAGGTGACAGTATGTGCAACATAACAATCAATAATAATGCAAACTAACATAACAATCAATAATAATGCAAACTAACTTAACAATCAATAATAATGCAAACTCTCCATCAAGCTCAGAAATGTAATGTGTGTGCATGAACAAAATAGAACAAAAGTCAGCAGTGTAAAACAACTCAGTGCTTTCACATCTGGCCATTAGTCTGAATCTCACGTAGTACAAGCGCACAACATTCAGGCTTATTATACTTTAACCTATTATGCTTATCGTCGAAGGACATCAAACGATGGTTCAGAATAACTTTCCTATTGGAAGAGATATCTCAGAAATTCCAACTGGTTATCTTTCCTTGCTAGGTCAATCAGCATTCCCTCAAGAATCCATCATCTTAATTCAGTATGCTGTTTCACTTTCAGTCTGTATGGGCAATCCTTCTAAGCAGCTCGACAGCTACCTCATCTAATTGGCCAAAATTTATATCCTCAAACCACTAGTCACTCTTTCATGAATGACCTAACATAGTTCTAAGTCATCATCTATGCAAGACCACCAAAACACCATATCATAGTATTAGAATTAGGAAGGCCCACCCTCATTAATTGTTTGACAACTAGAGGAAGGCCACGGATGAATGATTGGCAGTGTATGGAATCCCTTGTCTCGAGAGAACTTACCTTCAACATTAGAGTGGGCTTCCAATCAAAGGCATTTTTGCTGCATCAGTTCGTACTCAATTGACATATCAACTAGTGTGTCTCCAATCAAACCTTTGCTAACTCGATTGTGGTAGTTAGAATATAAAACCTATTTATACAGAGTTATATATTGTTCAAACATCAACACAAGAATGATTAAAATCAAAACAAAGAATGAAAAAGGTTAACTTTTATTGCAATCTTATACAAACTATAGGTCAGAAAATAAGTAATGTTGCGAAAGAAGCAATTTTTAACAGGAATATGAATGATGAGTAATTTGGCAAACGCAAGTTCCATTTTGTACTGGTGTACCTATAGGTACGGTGTTAGTCATAGTCGCACAACTTGACGCTCTTACAATACATGAGATGCAAATTAAAATGGTTAAAACAACTGGTATCATTTTCTATGTTCTTAAAATATATTACACAGAATCAATCAAGTGCATAAATGTCGTCAATTCGACACCTAGAAGCATCGACAAACACAGGTGGAATACCCTCTGTTAGTTCACATCTCAACTGAAATGCATGGGAATAGCATAGAACTTGGGGAAAAAGGATTGTACCTTGGAGGAACTAGCCTCTGCTGTTGATTCACTCGAGGCCACTGCAGGTGGTGCTTGAAGTGCCTTGAACCCATCCGAATTCCCCTTGCCCACCGCTAACCCCGACTCATATAGAAAATCCAATCTTTCCTGACGCCTAATTATCAAACCCAAAAAAAAAAAAAAAAAAAAAAAAGATTAGCAAGAAATTATGTTTGTTACATAAACAATGAAACAGAACTCTAATACCATGTCGACGAACCAAAAATCAATAACGCAAAACCCAAAATTAAACCAGGAGACAATTTTTTTTTCTTCTTCTTGTGATTCTACACAAATCAGACAAGGAAACTATATATTGGATTCTACACTGACGAACAGACATAGCAAAGTAGGTCGAGGCCGGCATCAACCCTAGAACAGCTATAACCAAAGAATCAAACAAAAAAAAAAAAAACTATCATCAAAGAAAGAGGCCGAGGGAATGGAAGCACTTACGGGGCGAAGCCGCCCTGTTCCGAGAGGTGGCGCAACTCGTCCTTCTCGCGCTCGTCCTGGATCTGCTGCCGGAGCTCCTCGAGTTTGCGCTTCTCGGCCTCGTGCTTTTGCTCCGCTTTCCACACGTTCTCGATGTTCCTTAGGCTCCCCGTGTGCCATCCCTTCTTGTTAAGAAATTTCAACGCCATCTCCTCCTACTCCGATTTCTGATTCTCACCTCCCCTCTGCTCTCCTCTCCTCTCGGTTTCTCGCTTCGCCTTTTTATAGGGGCGTGCAAAAGTTCGGTTAAATCCATCGAAATTTAAAATTCGGTTAATTTTCTCATAATTTATTAATTTTTAGAGCAGAATTAATTGGAACTTTAGTCCCACATCGGCTATTTACGATTATCTTTGAGGCTATATTAATCGGCCGTTCGCATCTGACAGCACGACCTTACTTGAACAGGATCTGTTCTATAGGATCGTATCACTGTATCCTTGAGTGTTAAGGAGACAGGCAACACATTCTGGATGACGATGTGAGATCTCGAGATCAGAGCATGAGTAACGGCTCGGATCCCTTGGGACGGTGGCTGTGGAGGATTGTTCTTAGCAGATCATGATCTGCCGAGGTGGTCTTGAGATTGTCCGACAGATCTAAAATTTTTAGTACAAGACAATTACTTTAACGGTGGCTGTGGAGGATTGTTCTTAGCAGATCATGATCTGCTGAGGTGGTCTTGAGATTGTCCGACAGATCTAAAATTTTTAGTACAAGACAATTACTTGACGGTGGCTGTGGAGGATTGTTCTTAGCAGATCATCATCTGCTGAGGTGGTTGTCCGACGGATCTAAAATTTTTAGTATAAGACAATTACTTAATTAAAATAGGTGCAAATTAATCATCACAGTAAGAATGCTGTGCACTTTGAGTATTATTTTTTGTAATGAATACGGAACATGTTTTCGTTTTATTTTTTTTAAAACTAAAAACATATTCCTGCTGCTAAACACTAAGGCTGTGTAATGTAATCCAAGTTGTAATGTAATCTAAGTTGTAATGGAATACAATGTAATCTTGATTATATTATTATGTTTGGATACAAATTTTATGTAATCTTGGATTATAAAGGTCATTACATTCTTTTGTTTGATGTCCATTACAAAGACGATAGGAATGGATCGACGACGGCAGCGTGAACGACGGCAGCGATGATGGCGATAGCCAAACCGACGATTAATTGGTATTGCGACGACAGTCGATCGTCGATCGGTCTTAAATCATCGGCCGTCGCCGTGACCGATCGCGATCGTCGTCGACCGATCACCGCCGATCCATCGCCGTCGTCGACCACCGATCGCCGGCCGTCGCCGCCGTCGCCGCTCGATCAGCCGATCGTCCGTAGACCGATCAATCGCCGATCGCGGCCGACGATCGATCGTCGACCGTCTAAACGCAGCTAAATCCATTTCGTATAATAAATCACATTTGCATGCATGCAAATGTAATTTATTGCATGCAAATGAGAAGCTTGTAATGTAATCTAGATTACATAGGTTTTGCATTGTAATCCAGATTACAAAATTTTAGTGTCTTTTGTAATCCAGATTACATTACATTACAATTCTAAGACAGTAACAAACAAAGGAATCCGTCTTGTAATATAATCTAGATTACATTACAAGGCAGATTACGACATACCAAACGCAGCCTAAAACAACACGTAACTTAACTTTTTTGAATTTTCTTTAACTTAACATTGATTATTTTCGACTTGAAAAAGGAATGAAAAAACATTTAATGGGAATCTATTGATCATAAAATACTGAGTAATTAGGAAACTTTTGTCTCACATCGTCTATTTGTTTAATTGATTTTTTCCCCCTAAATTAGTTTCGACTTGGAAAAAACAAAATATTTAAGTCAGTTCGATTTAACTCGGGTGTAAATATAAGACAATTCCTTAATTAAATTAGTGGCAAATTAATCAACAAAAGACTCTACAGATATATAACGGAACACTTTCAGTATTTTTGTAATAAACACTAAACATAACTTTGTTTTATTTTTTATTAAGACAAACTAAATTAAATAAATTATTTTTTTTTTCTTTTTTGAATTTTGTTTAACTTAACATTGACAATAATTATGTTCGCCTTAAAAAGGAAAGCAAAAACACTTCAGGAGAATCTATTGAAAGGAAATACGATCGAAGGAATACTGATGACACCAAATTACATCTTTTCCACAAGTCAGACGGTGCAATCGTTAAACAACAAGCGATAGATAAAATTATACATTCTCCACGGTTAACAGAAGAAATATTGATAGTTGCGGATAACTCCCCCTCCCCTATACGATATGAACACAGTCATAAAATACCAACTTATACAAATAAGGGGAAACTAATTACTTCGAAAGGGACCAACCTTTCCAAAATTCATTCGAATGCCCACTGGTTCTCCGCACCTCCTCCTCTTCCTCAGGCGTGAAATCGTTCTTGATGTTGAAGGTCTTGCGGATCTCTTCAGGTGTCTTCCCCTTGATCATGTCAGCCACGGTTTGGCATGTCAGATCCAGCAGCAACTTGATGTTCAGATAGTTTGCTGCCTGAATTCATGAGAGCAAATTGTTAACAATGAAAAAAGTAAGGTTGCAATAGCCATCTACTATTAGATTTATTACTACAAATGGCATCGAATTACAGAGATGAAAAATGGAATAAGTTTCAAGATGAAGAACAAATTTAAAGAGCAATCACCCTGAAAACTGAAAGAGATTAAAAAAAGGTCCAGTAAATTAGGTGTTGAGAATATGCAGTTCCTTTATGGGCACTTATTTTGCTGTTCAATAATTTTATGAACCCAGCAGAAATCAACATCATGCCTTTTCTAATGCAATGTTGGCATACTTGACACTTTAATTTTAGCAGAAGGTATAGCTCCATTACAACTAAAGAAGCCTTGGTTAGTAATAATAAAATAAAATAAAATTTATTTAAATATAGATGATAATATAATAGAGAATAGAGCTTAATGATATAGGAGGATCTATATAGTCGACCCTATCTAGTGGAATAAGACTTGGTTGTTGTTATATAGCTCCATTACAATGATAATCATTTCAAATGCATGCTAAAAAATCAAAGAAATTTTATTGCAAGGCAGATTGATAAAGTAACGAGATTCACAATTTGTCAATGTTGTACCAAGGTTGGACTCAGATGCAACATAATCAAGTGATCAAGATGCCTGTCAGTTACTCGGGTTACATTTCCCAAGAGTCATGGTGGTCCCAACTGAATCTAAGTCATCATGTTTCTATGCATATGATACGATAGTCCAAATGACATACATGGCCAGTTGAAGCAAGATAATAATTATAAGACCGAAAGGAAAAGATGGGGAAAAAATTGTCCCAATTCTCTGAATAATCTCTTCTTACTTATCTGCACTTAACTAGCTCATATTTGTCTACCAATTAACATATTCATGGCAATGAAACAAAGAAAAGAACAACGAGTAAGAAAGAATGAACTAACATGAATATTTCAAACCCGAAGCAAATGATGCTAGATAAGCAATCATGGTAATACATTATTCATTTTATTTATAACAGCAGACAATTCATTGATCACTGGTACCACTGTAACAGATCTGACTTCTGCATAAAATGCCCTCAGAAAATACATGGTTTGATGACAAGTGATAATGCATATGCTATGATAATACATTCAGCAGCCAATGGAAGTTTGGGGCAAAGAAATTTGGATTAGAAGGTTGCAATTGAACCAGGAGTAATTAGGTAAACTAATAATGAGGGGAGATTGTTGATAGGCAAGGGTTGACAACCAGGAACCAAATGACTATCAACAAAAGCCAACATTGACATATATCCCATTGATTGCATACGGCATCGATACACTGTGAAAATACCTTGAGTAATGAGCTGAAATTTTTAGAGAAAGATGTAACAAATGAAAAGGAAGGACACACAGTTTTATATGCTTCACTTATCTAAACTAAGCAAATCAACCCCCATATAGAAAAAATTCTTAAGAATTCTAATTCCAACTAATATGTTTTGATTCAAGTGGGGAAACTATAATTGGAATTCCATTGCATATACTTGGAACTGAGAGTATGGACATACTTGGTATCATATTCTGGAACCCTTGAGTTTCACGAACCAAAGATATATAGAACACAATCTTGACCAATTTTGATCAATTTTTTGGGAAATAAGACTTATGGTTCTAGTCAATATCTAATTGAACTTTGACGTAAGAATTGTCAGAGATGTTCACTCTACGAAGAATCATGAAAGAAACCGAGAGATCCCACCAATATCAGATCGAATAGGGTGGCTTGGTCGACTCTGACGAATTCGGCATCCCAGGCCTTGAGGTCCTCATCGGAGATCCCAGATCCGGCCGCGTCCTCGGACGACGACTTGGAGGCGACGGCGTCAACGTGCTTCTTGCAGTACTCAACCACCTTCGCGAGGATCCTGGAAGAGACGTTAGGGAGGGGGATGCCGCTGTTGTCGTCGCAGACGTCCTCGATCATGTGCTTGATGGTCTGCGACTCCATCGCCACCGCCTCCTCCACCTCGAACACCTCGCCGTCCGAGCTCCTCAGCGTGATCATCCTCGCCATGCCCGCTACGGTCCAAGAGAAAACCTCACGAGAAGATGGATGGAAGGAGCGATCGAGATCAGGAAGGAGGAAGAGGGGAAAAAGGAGATGGGAGTCGTGATAACCACAGACGAGACTCGAGATCCCAACAAAGTAACCCTCGTTCGCATTCCTACCCGTATGCTGTATCAATTTCCAGTTGGGTCCCGCTTGCCTTGGGGAAGTAAGATTCGGGGAAAATTAATGGTTGACATATTGGGCAAATGATAATAATAATAAAATTATCCACATGAAATGTTAAACAAACAAAAATAATTATATTGCTAGAAATTAATTAAGTTTGTCAAAATATATTATATAATTTTTAAAATGAGCGACTATCTACATCCATCAATATTATATACATTTTAATTTTTATAAAAATATTAAAAGTATTTTTTTTCTCTCTTTCGCTTCTCCCTTTCTCCCAACATCCGTTATCCTTCAAGATCTATAATATATCAAAAAAAAAAAATAATAAATAAAATAAACATTTCTTATTAATTAAGAAATTATCTTATGAAATTTTATAAAAATTATTTTTTTTAGAAATTGTTATGAAGTATTACGGGAATAAAGTAACAGACTTGGATAAATTCTCATCAGTGATTGACCTAATTAATAAGGAATTAATTACCATAAACCTAGATTTTAATTTATCTTATAAAAAATAAATCATATTTCCTTATTTTTCCATCCCGATCCACTTTTTCTTCTTTTCCACCGCACTTTCTCACGAGCCGATAGGGCTGTAAACGAACCAAGCGTTCATGAACGAGCTTGGTGTTCGACTCGGTAAGAGCTCGTTTACGTTAGTTGATATCATCAAAGTCGATTAATAAACAAGCTTAAGCGAACGATAAATTAAATAAATGCGAACACGTATGTGTTCGACTTATTAATGTTTGTGAAACGATATTCGTGAGCAGGTTATTTGTGAGCAGTGTTCGTGAGCGGTGTTCGTGAACATTGTTCGTGAATAGTGTTAAGTGAACATTGTTATATCCTTTTAAAAATTATTTTTGAATTTATTTATACTCATTTATAAATCAGGATTAAATTAATAAAATTTTAAATAAACAAATAAATTTGACTTAAAAATTTGATAACATTTAAATAAATCAAATTTAAACAAGCTTTAATTAAGCTTGATTAGAAACTTGATACCCATTAAACAAGTCAAACTCAATTCAAGCTCAAATTTAAAAAAAAAAATATCAAGTTAAGCTTGAACAGATTTTTCAATAGTTTGATTAATTTTAAATTTGGCTCAACTCACCTTGATTATCTTATCAAACAAGTCTGAACACTACAAAATTTGACTTGGCTCGGTTCGTTTACAACTCTAAGCCGATTCATCGCTGCCTTTTCTCCCGTGCATCCCCCCTTCCTCACGTCGCCCATCCACCTCGCCGTTGCCTCGGCGGCCCCGGTGTCGCCCTCTCTCGCCCGCCGCGCATGCCACTCTGCGCGGCCGGCAATCATCGCCCGTGCAGACTGGCTAGCGCCGCCCTGCGTTGGCGCTCGCAGCCAGCCGTCACCGTCCCTGTGCATCGAGCGCACGCGACCAGTAACCACGCCCCACGACCCATCGCAACACCGCCGACCGACGACCTTGCCACGCTGCAGTGGTTGTGTCGCAACTCCAACACCGCCGACCGACGACCTTGCCACCGCTGGTGGTTGTGCACCTCACGGCATCCGCCGCAGTAGCCGACGACCTCTCGCCGCGATCGGCCGCGCAATAGCGACCACTCCCGCGCGCGACTCCCTCTTTACGCGCCGCTCGCTGCTGCGTGCTCACGCCGCCGCCGACTGCGACGAGCCACTGCCGACCATTCTTTGGCCGAGACACCAAGACGCGACGATGCCATTGCCGACCGTCGGCAGCTTTGGTGAGATGGGATCGTTCGATTGCTGCATTTAGGTAACAAATCAAGTTAATTTGATTAGTCCTATAGTCCATGTAGGCTTAATTAATTAAGCTGGGTTTGATTCGTTAATCAGTTAATTAATTTATTTTAGATTGTTTAAGTTTGGTTAACAGATTTAATTGGACTAGTTAATTGAGAGGGATAATTGATTAGATAGGTTCGTTTAAATTTGTTAAAGTTAGATTTATTTAATCGGGTTAAATAATAAATTTGAGAAAGGAAGCATAGCTTTGGATGGGAAGACAGGATGCTTTACGGTTTAGGTGGGTGGTTCTGTGATCTCTTTAGAATTTAGTACATAATTATATTGGTTACGTTGTTTACTTAGGTTATATTGTAGGTTATATTATAGGTAGGTGGGTTAGAACCCTAGGCGTACTAACTCGGACGTGCTTATTGGTAGATGCTACTGGTATATGTTTTATCTATTTATTGTTTCAATGGATATTATGATTGGACTAGTAGAAGAAGTATGATTATATAACGTTTCTTATATCTCGGCTGCTAACTATATCTTCCATTCGTGGTTGAGAGAGAGTCTACAGTGGAGTTTCCCTACTTTTGAACTACAGTTGCTTTTGTATACCTAGGGTCGATCATGTCTCTCAGTTATAGTTGAGAGAATCTACCGTAAAATTATACTCTTGCATTATCCGTTCGGAGTTAGTGATAATTGGATTCGTATGTCGTCTATATCTAGATACCTTACATCTTAAGTACACACGAGATCTGTTCGTGGTAGCATGTTATTTCATGCATGATTGAACTGATAGAACAATATAATTTAGACGAGATTATTTTCTTAGAAGAAAATGTAAGGAATGAAACATCAGTTATGGAACACATGTTATTAGTAGATTTGTTATCCTTATCGGCCTTGATAGGTGTTTTTTATTTTATGTGTTGGAATCCTAGGCTTAACCACCCCGATGTATTTATTAGTGGATTTATTGTCTTTATCGCCCTTGATAGGCGTTTCACGTTAATTGAGTTGGAACCCTAGGATTAACTGCCTCGATGTGCTTCCGAGTAGATTGATGATCTTTATCGACTTTAGTAGACATTTCATATTAGAGGTGTTGAAACCCTCACTTGACCGCCTCGATGGATTTATTAGTAGATTGACAATCTTTATCGACTTTGGTAGACGTTCTATGCTAGATGTATTGGATAACCCTAGGCTTAACAACCTAGGATAATCGACTGCCTACGAGACTCATTCATGGTAGCATGTTGGTACGTGCAGTCGATAACTAATTAGTTATATACTCTAACTGTTCACGAGACTCATTCATGGTAGCATATTGTTGCGTACAGTCAATAGCTAGATAACTATATACTCTGTCTGCCCACAGACAGTGAGTCTTTATATTGCCTGTCTATCCCCTAATTTTGTTCGTGGTAGCCTGTGGTTGCGTGTAGATAGTGCTCTATATATTGCTTGTCGATCCACGAGTCTCGTTCGTGGTAGCTCGCAGATAGTGTCCCTTTGTATTGTTGGATCGAAAGTGTCGCTAGAGGGGGGGGGTGAATAGCGATACGGTGTCGTTAAAAACTTTTGCAATAAGTAAAAAGCAAGTAGAGAGTGCACAGCGGAAATATAAAGTAGACAAGATATTTTTACGTGGTTCACAATCTTTCGATTGCTAATCCACGGCCCTAGTGATCCTTGATCACGTACGGAGGGCAATTCACTAAAACCACTCCTCCTCGTTGGAGGTAGGAGCAACGATTACAAAAAGAAATCAAGGCAAAGGGACACTCCCCCTTTCCTTGTTACGATTAAAGCACAAAGACAATTTAAAGAAGTAGAACTTAAATAAATATACCGACAACTCTTATAAGTAGAAGATGTAGCTTTCATTGTCGGCGGCACTTCGTCGTAGCAAATGTGAGTAGTAGTAGCGGCGTTACGACGGCGTGTTGAGAGCTCTTGAATTCTTGTTATTTGCTTGGCTTGAACATGTCTATTTATGGATATTGATCTATGAATTTAGACATAGGTAGTGTCCAAGGTGAGGTTCTTATCCCCCAAGACTTGTTCATCCACATCCTTCATACTAACTGGAGGATGAGGGGTGTCAGCCAACCACCTGGTGCCACCTCCAACCTCCGTGGGCGCCAACTTGAGGATGAGGTGTTTCATCCAACCACCTTGTGCCACCTCCACCCTCCTTGGGCGCCAACTTGTTGGAGCCATTCAACTTGTGCCACATCATGGGAGCCAACCATCTTGTGCCAACTCACCTTATTTTGGGCGTCCACCACAAGGAAGCTTGGTGATGGTTTGGATGTCCACCTTGATGCCACATCACCCTTTGTACCAAAAACACGAGTCAAGTCCAAATTCACCCCCTTGAAATTCGAGCTCTTCTCGAGGTCGAACTTGACTAGCAGTTGGATCAGTAGTCAAAGGGTTTTGGGACGATACAAGTTAGCTTAAAATATAAAGTACGATGGTTCTAACCATCCGATCTCGACCTAGACCTTCCATTGGAGGTATTGGGTGGGATCTACGCTTAACGACCTTGCTTCGCTTTCACACCAGCTACCTGTAGCCTCGCTCGCCTTCACCCGAGTACCTCGGCTTCCTCGAAGCCCTCTGGCGTTGCGACCACCTCGGTTCCCACCGGGTGTCGCACCTTCCTTCAACTTTAGCATTTCTGCACACTTAATTGAGCTCGTAAGATAACAAATATACCCTTAACTATTGAGCCTTTTGCCATAATCAAAATACCGGTTCGACTTTGGTGCCCACTGCACCAACAATCTCCCCCTTTTTGATTCATGACAAACCGACACAAAAGTTAAGGAAAAATTAAGCATAACAGTAAGCTAGCATAATGATTAAGCATGAATGAGCTAGCATAAAGATTAAATATGAATGAGCTAGCATAAAGATTAAATATGAATGAGCTAGCATAATGATTAAATATGAATGAGCTAGCATAATGATTAAGTATGAATGAGCTAGCATAAAGATTAAGCATGAGTGAGAAATATTATTGTTTCAAGTTCTCCCCTTTGAGGTAACCTCCCCCTTGACCGAAGGTGAGTTCTTGAAAAATAATTTTTACTCCCCCTTAATAGTTGCTTAAGTAAACGGAATTACTTAATATAAACTTAATATAAAAGGTAATAATTTTGTTTACTTTCTTCCTTACTTTTGTGACTTTCTCCCCCTTTTGCCTTAACTCAAAAAGTTTGTAAATATATTTTAGGGTTTGTAAGTCCAAGCAAGTTCCCAATATAAATATATATTTTTTTTAAAATAATAATAAGCTTGAAAATATGTTCATCTAAAATGTACAACTCCGGTTGGACTTGATTGATATAGAATGATCAATAAGTTTTGAAGGAGTTGATTAATTTTAAATAATTATACTCCATGGTTCATGTCGATGCACTGAATCTACGTGGCTAAGTACACAAACACATTAGTCCTATGTGTTGTGAGATGTGTTGGCTCCTTAAATCTATAGGTATATGATTTCTAAGGTAAGACTTAGGCTAATTTCATAAAAAGAAGCAAAAGTAGAGTACATATATAGAAAAATTTAAATCCTACTCTATTACGCACATACCTAACTTTCGTCTTAATAAACTAAATTCGGCTTCGGGTAGTGGTTTGGTGAAGATGTCCGCTAGGTTTGATTTGGACTCAACATACTCTAGTTGTATAGTTCCATTAGTTACATGTTCCCTAATGAAGTGGTGTTTAACTTCTATATGTTTTGTCCTAGAATGACATATTGGATTTTTAGTTAAGTTAATTGAACTAATGTTATCTATGTAGGTTTTAATGTTGTTAAAGATTAAGCTAAAGTCTTGGAGAGTGTGCTTCATCCACAGAGTGAGAGACACACTCACCCATCGCAACGTATTCGGCGGTGGTAGATAAGGCAGCAATCTTTGCTTCCCTCGCAACTCACTAGACTCGGCGTAGGATTTGACAACAACCACTCGTGCTCTTTCTATCGAGTTTACTACCGGCATAGTCAGGGTCGGAGTAGCCGATTAGATTAAACTCGGTAGATCTAGGGTACCAAATACCTACGTTTAGCGTGCCCTTTAGATATCTAAGGATACGCTTGACTAGGGTTAGGTGAGACTCCTTAGCGCGGGTTTGTAACCTTGCGCACATACTTACCATGAATAAAATGTCGAATTGCTCGCGGTTAAGTATAGGAGACTTCCTATTGCGCTCTATAGTATTTTAGGTCAACGGGTTTTCCTTCTACATCTTCGTTTATATTAACATTAGTTGCCATAGGTGTATTGATTATTTTAGCATCTTGCATTCCAAATCGATTTATTAAGTCCTTAGTATATTTTTGTTGATGTAAATATATTCCATCTTTAGTTTGTTTAATTTGTAAACCTAAGAAGAAACTTAACTCTCCCACTAAATTCATTTCAAATTCACTTTCCATAAGTGAGAGAATTAGTTTAGCGAGGATCGAGTTGGTAGTTCCAAAATTATATCATCTACATAGATTTGGGCTATAAAGATTTCTTTTCCTACGGTTTTAACGAATAAGGTTGGGTCGACTAAACCTTGGTTGAATCCTTTGGACTTAAGATAGATCGAAGCCTTCGTACCCAAGCTCTTGGGGCTTGTTTGAGTCCATATAGGGCTTTCTTAAGTCTAAGGACATGGTCAGTTTATCTAGATTTTCAATCCAGGAGGTTGGTACGTAAACTTCTTCCTTAATGTATCCATTCAAAAATGCGACTTGACATCCATTTGAAACAATTTAAAACCTCGATGTGATATGCTAACAACATTCGGATGGACTCTAGTCCTGCCCGGGCGTAGGTCTCATCGTAATCTAAACCTTCGACTGACTAAACCCTTTGCGACTAACCTAGCTTTATTTCTAACTACTTCACCTTTATCATCAAGTTTATTTGAAATACCCACCTTGTTCCAATAATTGATTTTTCTTTAGGTGGTGGTACTAATTCCTGCACTTCATTTCTAGTGAATTGAGCTAGCTCTTCTTGCATAGCAATAATCCAAATCGGGATCAAGAAGTGCTTGTTCAATAGTTTTGGGTTCGATTTTGGAAATTAACGAGATTTGACTAAGGTTTCGATATGAAGCTCTAGTTCGAACCCTAAATTTGGATCACCTATAACTTGATTGATAGGATGATTTGTTTGAGTCTTAGTGTGACTCGGGTTAGGGTCATCTATCACTTGGTCGATAGGATGACTTGGGTGAGTTCTAGTTTGACTTGGGTTAGAGTCATCTATCACTTGGTCGATAGGATGACTTGGGTTAGACGAGATTCAAGTTCAAGATCAGTCGGGTTCGCTATAAGTTGATTTGCTAGTTGGTTTTGTTAAGGATCGAACGGGTTCGTGTCCTTCGTCGAAAACTATATTAATGGTTTCTTCGACTCTAAGAGTGTCGTGATTGTATACCCTATAAGCTCTCGGTGGTTGATTATCCTTGAATGGTTCCAGTAGAGGTTTTGTATTTGAATTTCCCTAGGTAATCCTTAGTGTTTAAGATATGTACCTTTCATCAAAATACCCTAAAGTACTGGATGTTCGGTATTTTATCGTGATAAATCTCGTCTGAGGTCTTTTGGTGCCTCTTTACCATAGGATCCTATTTTGGACATAGCAAGCCGTACTAACGGCCTGCTAAAAATCTATCGGGTAGGTTATACTCGTTTAACATTGTCCTAGCGGCTTCTTGTAGGGTTCTATTTTTCCGCTCGACTAACCCATTTTTTGTGGGGTTCTAGGACATGAAAACTCATGGTGGTATCCGCTTAGGTTACAATCAGTAAACCCGTGGTTTTCGAATTCACCACCATGATCGCTTCTAAGTCTTTTAATCTTAAGGTTCTTTTGATTTTCGATTAACCTACAAAGATTGATTAGTTGGTCTAGGGTATCATTTTTATGTTTGATAAACCTAACCCAAGTAAATCTAGAATAGTCGTCAATTATGACTAGCAAAATTGACTACCATTGAATGACTTAGCTCCATGTGAATCAAATAGATCCATGTGTAGGAGCTCAAGAACACTTTTGGTTCGTTCTTGATTAGTTAATTGATGTTGTGTCCTAGATTGTTTACCTTGTTGACAAGCATTACATATTTTATTATCCAAGTTGTTTAGTTTAGGCAAACCTATAACTAAGCCACTCTGACTCATCTTGTGGACGAGTCTTAAAAGTGCAGTGTCCAGAGTCTTGATTGCCATAACCAAGATTCCTCTTCTTTGTGTCATAAGACACTTGGTTGAGGAGTTGGGTAAATTTATTGTGTAGATGTTGCTACTCCTAGTTCCTTTAAGTATTATTTTAGATGTTGCATTTATTTTGATTAATTCATTTTCTAGAAATATGACCTTATAATTGTTATCACACAATTGGCTTACACTAAGTAAATTATATTGAAAGTTTTCTACTAATAAGACATTTTGAATTGTAAAGTTAGAGTTGAGCTCAATATCACGATCCCGATGATTTTGAGCTTGCTATTATTTCCGAAGGCTACCGATCCTTGTCGTTTGAATCGTAACTTCGAAAATTTGAGTTGATCCCCGGTCATGTGTCGGGAGCAACCACTGTCCAACATCCATTGATCCCTTAATGATTCTTTTGAACCGGATACGGATCCGTGGCTTGTCTTGAATGGAAGCTCATCATCGGATTCGGACTCGGACTCTTCTTGGTTTGAGTCGTGCTCGATCGGCTTGGCCATTAGAGCTTGGATATCGTCTTCTTCCTCGACAACTCCTCCCAAGTAGCGTTTAGCGCTTTCTTGGTCTTTGATGTTATTCTTTAGCTTTGGGCACTCGGACTTGATGTGGCCGAACTGTGCACTCATAGCATCTAAAATTAGAAGTATTTGAATTAGGTTTAGGCTTACCTTGAGTTGTTGGTCGCTTTCGTCTCTTGATCATCTTCCAACTAGATTGACTAGTTCGGATTCTATTCGAGTCTACTTCCGATTCGGACTAAATCTTCTTCCTTCGGGGTGGCTTGCTTGCGGGCTTCTTCTTCTTGGAACCTGCAACTAACGCAATACTCTTCTCGGCACGACCACGTTAGTTTGCTCATGTAATTCAAGTTCAAAACAATTGCCTAACCTAATTTTAGAAAGGTCCTTGGAGACCTTGTAGGCATCGACCATGGATGCCTCAAGGTGGTCCTAGGAACGAGTTAAGAGAATACGATAAGGTCGCGATTCTCGACCTTTTGTCCGATGGCATGGAGTTGGTTGTGATGTCTTGGATACGAGCATGTAGTTGAGTTGCGGTCTCGTTTTCCTGCATTTTCAAGTTATACAATTTATTTAAAAGTAAATCTCTTTTACATACCTTCGTGTCGGTGCCTTCGTGTAGTTCCACTAGCTTGGTCCATAAGTCCTTTGCACTAATGAAGGGGCCGACGCGTTGAGCTCTTCCTTGACAACCCACATTGCAAGATTTGAGTTGCCTTGGCATCGGCTTCTACTTGTTTTTCATGGAATTTGACCATTGATCGTAACCCAAAGATTCACCATCTTCATTAATAGGAAGTGTGAAACCGGTTTGGATTACGATCCACATCTCGATTTGGGTTTTAAGAAAGCATTCCATCCGACCCTTCCAATAACGAAAGTCATTACCGTTGTACAAGCGGGTCGATGCTAAACCCTTCGAGATGGTCCATGTAAAAACCAGAAGAAGAACGACGAAAATAATCTTGAAAATAAAACACGGAGAGAATATTCCAAGACTTTCGTCTTTGATTAGTAGTGAGTGAAGTAAAAAAAAGATATATAAAATGTAACTTGCAAAAAGAAATAAACAATCAAATGCGAATGTCGTTGAAGTTCCGGAGGACAACCTTACTCGGGATCTAACCCGAAGGACAACCTTATCCGGATCCTAAAGCCTCTAATGCAATTCTATATGTAGGAGAAGATAAGCAAGTGAAATAATTATACGAAAACAGAAATAAATAAATAAAAAATCTGTAAAAAAAAAAAACAAAGCTAGATTGGTGGTTTCACCGAATCTTAGCGCCCCCGGCTCTGATACCAATTGTTGGATCGAAAGTGTCGCTAGAGGGGGGGTGAATAGCGATACGGTGTCGTTAAAAACTTTTGCAATAAGTAAAAAGCAAGTAGAGAATGCACAGCGGAAATATAAAGTAGACAAGATATTTTTACGTGGTTCACAATCTTTCGATTGCTAATCCACGGCCCTAGTGATCCTTGATCACGTACGGAGGGCAATTCACTAAAACCACTCCTCCTCGTTGGAGGTAGGAGCAACGATCACAAAAAGAACTCAAGGCAAAGGGACACTCCCCCTTTCCTTGTTACGATTAAAGCACAAAGACAATTTAAAGAAGTAGAACTTAAATAAATATACCGACAACTCTTATAAGTAGAAGATGTAGCTTTCGTTGTCGGCGGCACTTCGTCGTAGCAAATGTGAGTAGTAGTAGCGGCGTTACATGGCGTGTTGAGAGCTCTTGAATTCTTGTTATTTGGCTTGAACATGTCTATTTATGGATATTGATCTATGAATTTAGACATAGGTAGTGTCCAAGGTGAGGTTCTTATCCCCAAGACTTGTTCATCCACATCCTTTTGCGCCAACTCAAGGATGAGGTGTTTCATCCAACCACCTTGTGCCACCTCCAACCTCCTTGGCGCCAACTTGAGGATGAGGTGTTTCATCCAACCACCTTGTGCCACCTCCAACCTCCTTGGCGCCAACTTGTTGGAGCCATTCAACTTGTGCCACATCATGGGAGCCAACCATCTTGTGCCAACTCACCTTATTTTGGGCGTCCACCACAAGGAAGCTTGGTGATGGTTTGGATGTCCACCTTGATGCCACATCACCCTTTGTACCAAAACACGAGTCAAGTCCAAATTCACCCCCTTGAAATTCGAGCTCTTCTCGAGGCTGGAACTTGACTAGCAGTTGACTGTAGTCAAAGGGTTTTGGACTGCAGTACAAGTTAGCTTAAAATATAAAGTACGATGGTTCTAACCATCTGATCTCGACCTAGACCTTCCATTGGAGGTATTGGGTCGGATCTACGCTTAACGACCTTGCTTCGCTTTCACACGAGCTTACCTTGTAGCCTCGCTTCCGGTCTTCACCCGAGTACCTCGGCTTCCTCCGAAGTCCCTCTGGCGTTGCCCGACCACCTCGGTTCCCACCGGGTGTCGCAGACCTTCCGCTCAACTTTAGCATTTCTGCACACTTAATTGAGCTCGTAAGATAACAAATATACCCTTAACTATTGAGCCTTTTGCCATAATCAAAATACCGGTTCGACTTTGGTGCCCACTGCACCAACATGTATTACCTCGAGAGTCATGAGATTTTGTTGTGGTATCTGGATATTTACTGCTTATGTTACAGGTGTATTTATTATATTGCTGACCAAGTTTATTGTGGACCGATATTGATACTCTGAAATTTGGGTTACTTTAGTTTGATTCTTTTGACCTCCATTATGTTTATATGATTATCTACTATCTTCTATCTACCCACTGAGTGATCCTCTTATCCTCCAGGTTAGCTGATAGAGGACGTATCCTGTTGACCTACTTTCACATCACTTTGAGAGTCCCTTGCCATGTTGGTCTCACTGCATCCTCGAGATGTCATTTTATTTTTCTTATGGTCATCGTATTTTGTTTACATACTTGGATTTTTATGATTGGATTTGGTATCATAAATCTTTTTACTTTTAGTTTATTTATATTTTAGTCGTATGTAAATATAATAATTTTATTTTATTATTATTTCAAAAGTTTTACCATATCTGATTCCAACGTTGTATTTCAGAATATTGTCATTAAGGAGCTTCTCTGTCATTTGGATGACAAATATGCCCCCCGGGGCATGATAACATCAATGTCAAGCGATCGGATCGCAGTTGGAATCTTCCCATGTTTCGATCGGCGATTAGAGTTCGATCAGATCGCGGTTGGATTCCAACTGCAATCTGATCAAAATCCAACTATAATTCGATCGGATTGCGATCGAATTTCGATCGAATTACAGTCAGAATCTATCGCCATTGTGGGCACTCACGACCATGGCGCTGGCGATGTCAATGGCGACAAATTCCGATTGTAATTCGATTGAAATCTTCTTGTAGTTTTGTCGGACTCTGATGTTAATCGGACCATGATCGAATTTCGATCGGTTCGCAGTCGAGATCGCTCGGCAGCGATGCTAAGCGAGCAGTGATCGAGCATGAGTGTGGGTGCTCGGGATCGCGGTGTTCGGGTGTAGAGAAAATGGAAATGGAAAAGGAGAAACGATATTTTAAATTTTTTATAAAAATTGAGATGTGTATAGTATTTGATGGGTATGGATAATCCCCTTTCTTAAAAATCATAATTCTCTAAAATTCTAGTTGAATTTAATTAAATATCAAAAGTATAAGAAATTATATTAAAAAAATCCGCCTATTTTTTAAGGCAATAATCAGATTTAGAAGTTATTTTAGGCAATTAAAAAAACCACTTTTTCATGCGTATATGTAGCCTTGAGTGGCAATATAATAAATTACTAGAAGTTGAAGGCTATCTAGGTCAATCTATTTTCGATAGGATGAACCCTATGACTTGCTGTGCCTCATTCCGCTTCCGACGACAGAATCAACACCATCGTACGCGAACGCCGAAGGAAAGGTGGTTCCGATTCGTCTTCTCCATCCGTTCGATCCCGCTGAGAATCTAGGGTTTCCGGATTTTCACCATGGTTCCTTCCTGCGAACTCTGAAGCATCCTAGATCTCCTCTTTGGCCTCGGATTAAAGGTAACTCAATCGCGAATTTGTTGCCCTGGCAACCAAGTATTTGATCGAGGCCTGGACTTTCTTGGGTTAAATTGCGATACTGATTTGTTGGGAATGGATTCTCCTTTTCCGTTTATTTTTTCCCCCCTGTTGTTCATATGAATAAACTTCTAATCGAGGCAGAACTTGGGATTGTTGGGATGATTGTTGCTATTCTTGAAAAAAAATATGTACGTAATATTGATGGAATAAGCGAGTTTGCCCAACTGAAGCAATGATTTGGAAAGATTGCGTTGAGGCTTGTTTGCTTTAGAAATTTTTTTGAAAAGCATTTTGATTTGTTCAAAAAATAATATAAATACTTAAATTTTGATTATTTTTTTTAACACATAAAATGTGATATTTTCCAATTTTTAATTTTTAATAATTTCGTTTTGTTTTCTGAAAATTACGAACTGACAAACTGAAAACAGAAAATTTTCAAAGTTTGATTTTGAAGACAACAAATGGTATGTAAGCGAACTAGTAACGACCCTAAAAAATTATTTGGATAAACTTAGAGCACTGCAGAAATCAATAGCTGGTAAAGTTCAAGCATCATATTGATTTTTTTTTTCTAAAGATGGGTAACCGTTCATGAGGATAACATTGTGGTGATATAAAACTCTCTTTTATAAGAGAGCTGATCCCTTCCATAAGGTGAGATAGAACCCTTTGGATGTGCTTAAATTGAAGGGACTCTTTTGGGTGGCTCAGTAGTTTCTCTAGCAGCAGAAATGGATTGATGGTTCTTAATTAACATTATTAGCCACTAGTCTATCCACTTTTTGGAGTTCCACTTAGTTTAAAGTTTAAAATATTGATTTTTTTTACTTCATCTTGATATGGACTGGGTAGAAATTACCTGGGTTAAACATATCAAGCTCTAATCTTAATCTTGATGAAACCATTAGCATGATTTCAATATATCCTTCAGTTAAAGTTTGCCATCTTGAATGCATTGGGGTTATACATGGGGATCTTGCTCGGATGCTTTTAGATAAAAGGGCCTTATTTTTTTTCTCTTATTTGATCTGTCGCTTGAGAGCTATAAAAATGTAATAGTAGATTGGTTGATAATGTAGGTGATCTATCTCAATTTATCTGCTCTCAAGCGAATGATTTGTATAATTAGTCATCATTTATGTATGTTTAGCTGCCAGTCAAGCAACCTGGACTTTGTTTTTTAATGTTCTAATCTCTTTTGCCATACTGAGGCACTTACTTGGGTAAGTCCGAAGACAAAACGGTACTGCAAGTCTTCCAATATTTTGGAGTGACAGTATGTATTTTTCAAGCATGTCACAATCATAAAACACAACATAATTGTCCAAGATTAACAAATGCACATTTTCATGGTCTATATGTTGATTATGCGCCAAATGAATATGGCTTATTTCAGCTGTCACATTTTTTATGGTTTAGGGTTATGCAAAAGGAAGTTCTTGTGTATTATGAGGCGTATGCTACTTGAATTATCCATCCTTTTTCCAAGAAAAAAGTTCTTCTTCATGAAATAAATTTATTTAAAATTGCGAATGAAACCTAGGCTTGATTTTAGTTCAAGTCTGAGTACAAACTCTAACTTGATTTTATCCTAAGCTCAATGCTAGCTGTCAGATTGCCCCTCAAAATTATATTGTTCAGTTACAACTCAGTATCAAGATCCATTTTTGAAATTATCTAGTATGAACTTGTAGCAAACCTTAGTTGCCCTTGTTATTGTTGCATTTGGTATCAAATGATGTCGTCAGAAATTGCCAGTTTTTCCTTTTTGATGATTCTTATACTATTGGACTATTTTTTGTCGTGTTTAACTTGTCTTGTATGCAGGGTTGGGTAAAGAGATATTGGAAATAAGAGAGCTGGTCAAACCATGGTGATCACAATGTCCTCTTCCTCATTCTCGCTTGCCTCAATCTTTCTCCGACGCATTTCTGCTACCACTCTCAATCATGTCCCACCTGTTTCAGCACTAAAAATGCCACTAGTGTTCTCGGCAACTATTCCCACTTATCATGGAACAACACACGGTTCATCCCTTCTTACTAATCCCTCCCTTGAGCTTTGTAGGAGGATTTCTTTTGTGGCCCCGTCCAGTGATTGCTTGCAATATGGAAGTCTTCGCAAGAGGGGTTTCTGCAGTGTAAGGGCCACAGAGGTGTCTGATTCCGGTTCGATCGACTCCCCTATGATACAAGCCATGGAGAAGAAGATTAAGGAGCAACTTAACGCCGATGCCGTCGTCGTTAAAGATGCCTATGGAGATGGCCGACATGTAAGCATTGATGTAGTCTCCAAAGCATTCGAAGGACAATCATCCGTGAACAGGCAGAGAATGGTATACAAAGCCATATGGGAGGAGCTTCAGAACACCGTGCATGCTGTTGACCAAATGACAACAAAAACTCCTTCAGAGATCAATGCAGAAAAATAGTTTCAATTGATCACTGGCTGGACCCTGGACTTCCACCCTCAATTTAGGAAATACTCTGTTATATTCTGCGATACTATTTTCAAGCTGTAATAACTTAATATCTAGGGGCGTTTGCAAACTCGAGAATAATTTCTGCATCATAGAAGAAAATCAATTATCTTGTGTAATCATGTTCTATCCTATGCCACTGGTAAAGATGGCATAGGATGGTTTTCATGCTATTTGCTGACTCCAAATTTCATGTTGGTTTTAGCTTCTTGCCCTTGAAAGACTTTGGGGCATCAGATTCCAATCAAGATTTAAAATTTTGATCCGTATCGAAGTTTTGATCAATGATCAGAATGAATCTGGTTTTGGATATCGTATCATGTATGTCGAAATCTTTTGTTTGATATTTTTTATTTTTAAATATTAATATTTAATTTAATTATTTTAAAGGTCACTATTCATTTGATTTCAAATATATATTAAGTATATTTTGATTTTTTTCTTAAAATAATCGATATCAAAGGAATAAAATAAATATATATTTTTCTTTAAAGAAAATTAAAATATTAATAATTTAAATTAAAATCGATACATCATAACATGTTATTTTACTAATACTAAAAGAGCGTGAATCGTATGAAAATATTGATTCTTCCGATATTCTCGCTTAGATTAATCTCATAATTTTCTAACGCCAAATTAAATAATTATCCTATGATATGAGATATTGATATCGATTTCTCCATATATCCATCAACGTGCTTCGATTCATTATCTAAGTCGGACTGAAATCCGGATGCCCACTCGAATTCGAAATCCCAGGATAAGGATAAATATGCCCCGATGTCGGATATGATCGATCACCATATAATGCATCGTAGCTATAATAAAGTCGAGAGTATGATGGACTTGATCGTAATCAATCTCAACTAAACTCTCTCGCATATTTCGATAATCATGAGATTCTTTTTGTCTATCACCCTTATATCGACGCTGATACTGAATTTTAATAGTTCTAGCTCTATGATCTTCACCTTGAACTGCATGTGTGAAATTTTGCTCACATGTCCAAGGCTCTGATGTTAGAGTTGATGGATCATAAGTTTCACCTCCCCCGGATGCACCATCACTGTCATTACTTCTATGAGTACTTGCACTGTTATTGACATCACTATCATCATTTTGAAATTCTCGTCGGATTGCGGTGCACCATCATTGTCATTACTTCCATAAGTACTTGCACTGCTATTGACATCACTATCATCATTTTGAACTTCTCATCGGATTGCAGTATCAGAAGGTGATGATATTTCATTACTATCATCATATTCTTGCTCATCAATTGCATCGAGTGGATTTTCATTAATTCTCAATTGACTCGTTCCTTTAAAAGTAGAAATTATGCCCTTTCTTTTCTTTTTAATAAAGTTGTCAGAGCTTTGCCTTTGTCTACGGATATTTGTTGGATTTGGGATTGAGATGCTTGAGAACATCTAGGTCGAGATCTAGAAAATCAAAATTCTTGGTCAAAAACTTCATCGTCATCATTTTCCTTAACAATATCTCTTTTAGCTTGTATTATTTCAATTTACTGAGTAAGAAACTGAGATGGTTGTAATGGATCTCCTGCTTCATCAAGTAAAGGATTTTCAACCTCAATAGCACTCCACCAATCAATCATTGATCATTGTCACTTTGGAATGGGTTTACATTATCAAATTCTTGTTCTTCCTTCTCTTTTGTTATTGCTCTTAGTTGAAGATGCATATTATAGTTAATATAAATCATTTTCTCCAAGCGATGATAAGAAAGACGATTTCGTATTTTGATATGAATGAGGGAGAAAGTTGATTGATTTCTTTTACAACCACTTGAAGACGTTGTTTATGAGAGAATTTGTACTGTAATTTTTTTTCAAATTTGAGATTGATTCTCCATACTGTAACAACCACTCAACTGGAAGACAAATAAAATTAAGCTTAAAATAGTATTTTCATTTGTAAATAATAACCATCTATAATTTATGCTACATTTACTTGTATTCATTTTAAATCTACATGATATTTCAAAAGGATCAGCAAAAGAATCATATTCCTCTTGAAATAATCAACTTTTATTAATAACCTCAGTAGCTAATTCTCAATTTATTTGTAGTCTTAATATTACATTTCTAAGGGCGACTAATAAATCATCATTGGTGACAAGATTATAACGATATTGATATGCTGGATTGAGATAATAACATGAAATAATTAAACATATATAATTATTAATAACAATATTAAAAAATTATTATTAAAAAAATATGCACTTGCTAAATGAATATACTTTCCCATATGACTGCCTTACCTTGAAGTGATTATATCAATATAATATTGATATTTGGTCGATGATTGTAGACGTCTTTTAATTTCCTTTTTTGCTTCATGAATCATGTCCATGTCGACTTTACGTAAAACAACATACAAGGGCTCTATTGTTGTAAGAATCTTTGCAATATGATCCCAAAATCTAGTAGATATAATAATTTTTTGCGCCTCCTTACCTTCAATCATGCTAGAGTATCTAGAGGCTTCCCAATCCTCAAAAGTGAACATGGTCTTCAATCTTTTTTTTTTTGAAACAACGACTTTAATAAAAAAAAGTGAGTTGCAAACCTAGTTACTCCTAGTCATAGAATCTCTCCATCAATAAATTTCCTCATTAATCCATGAACGCAATGATGATTATATATGAATTTCGTTAATAATTTACCTTGTTTTACTACCTTCTTTACTGTATCGAGTTTATCGATATATGACATCATCAAATCGATACAGTGTGATGCGCATGATGTCCAAAATAATATTTGATACTCTTGTTCCAGTAACTCTCCGACTCTCTTAAAGTTGACATTATTATCTATAATCATCTGTACTATATGCTCTACACCTATCTCTTGCACTACACTATCCATCAAATGATACATAAGATGCATTATGATATTCTGCAGTTGCATCAACAGATTTATGAAATATCACCTTTCTATTCCAATATAGTAGAAAGTTGATAATGCTCATCCGTGTAGATTCTGTCCAGCCATCACACATCAATGTAACCTCATATAAGTTCCATTGCTTCTTGCATGATAGAATTCAAGTCTTGATTTCCTCTACTTATTCATCTAAATATGAACCAACAATTTCATGCTCAATTGGAGGTTGAATACCAAGATCATATTTTTGGATGTTAGATACCATGCTGCGGTAGTATGTGATATTTGCCACGTTGGAAAGAATTCAATTAAAATGAAAAAATTTAGTAATACTTTGGTCGATTGATTTCTTCTTCTCTTTTGTATAAGCATCATCAATCCTAGTTTGTTTACTAACTTGGTTTGAGAGTGAAAATGGATCAATATCAGCAATATGAATTGTACGTCTTCGTGACATAGAAGGAAAGAAATGACCAATATCAGTTTTTGTTGAAGTAATACAAGCACTTGCAGTTCTCTCTATTATTGATGTACTAGTTGAGCTACTTCCACTAGTACCAAATGAGCCACTACCACCAGTGCCACAAATCTTCACTACGACCTTCAAATTTACCATAAACTGGTGTTCAAAAATTTCTTATTATTGTTGTTATTTATACTTCAATTATTTTTTCCCATCAAGTTCTTTTTTCATTCTACGACGAATTTCTTCAGAAACTTTTAAACATCTAGAAACATTTGGATATCCACCAATAAGATGTTTTATGCGTGTAACTCCACCACCACGTCTAATCATATCACAATATAAACATTATTAATGAAATTGATTTTCTAATCGATGTGCATGTCTCCAAGCTTGATCATAAGAATATTATTTTGGTATCATTTGTCTACCTATGTATTATAAAAATTAAAAAAAAATACTAAAAAATAATTCACAATGAATATTTATAATTACAATATTAAAAAATTTAAAATAAAAAAGTATCTAATCTATCGTTTTAGTCTTAGTCTCATTTTTCGATCAGTTAATATATCCTCAATTGAACTATTCAAAAAATATTTTACAATCTAAATAAAATATATGTATTGCTATCGATTTTTAACAATTAAATATTTTAGATTTCTTTAATAATTTTACCGTAATTTTTTTATTTTTATTATAATTTATATTTATTTTGCTTTTAATATAAAATAATAAAAACATTAATTTATATAAAATCATTATATAAATTAACTATTATTTTTTAAAATTATATTGATATATATCATATATATTTATATATTAAAATTTATAAAATATAATAACTATATTAAATACTATGATTTATATATATATTATAAATATATAATTTTTATTATATTTTAAAATTATATATATATCAGTAAAAATTTTAAAATTTATCAAATAAAAATTTTAATTTTTTTTATAAAATTCTAAAATTAATACAATTTTTTTTTTTGAAATTTTAATTAATTTTTAAAAATAGTTAAAGATTTAATTTTAAATAAATTATAAATTCAATTTAGGATTTAATTAAAATATCTTTTATTTTATAATTTTAAATAAAAATATAAATTTATATAATAATATTAATTAATTAATAATTTATTTAATTAAATTTTACCGTTTAATTAATTTATATTATATATAAAATTTTAATTAATAATTTATTTTATTATAATTATATTATAATTTCTATATTAGTTAATTATATGAATTAAATTTTTAATTAATTCCCCCGATTGGATCGGAGATCGCGATCCAGCGATCCCTAGCGTGGGTGATCGCGATCGTGATCACCGTTACAGGGATTGTGCGCTCGGGATCGCGGATCGCAATCACGATGCTGCAGGGATTGCGATCACGATCCCTACAGCGGTGATCGTGATCGCAATCCCTAGTGTGTGAGGTGATTGCATCCCAAGTGGCTCGGGATCGCCGATCGCAATAGGCATTCTAGGCTCCCAATGCGATAATCCCAATCCCATAGTGCGCGATCGCGATCCCGATCGATCCCGAGCATCTAAAAAAAATCGTACCTACTGCCGTCGTCGCTTTCTCTTCGAGCCTTCTCGTTGCATCCAAGTAAGCTCCTTACCTTTGTTATATAACTTTCATTAATTCCTATCACAAGGATTTCAATCCACTCCTTTAATCTCATGATCGACAGGAAGAATAGATTATTTCCGTCGCTTGTCCTCTTAGTTCGATTCTATCTCCTTCTCTTTCTTTCGGTCGCGCGTGTTTTATTGAAATCATGCGCATGTTTCGATTTTGGTCCCACGTTGAGACGAAAAATTCATCGATTTCATCCGACGACTCGACATTCAAAATTTTTATTCTAACTCCTATATGTTATGTGAGTATATATACTTTTCATTGTTTTTTGCTTGTAGTTTTGTTTGGATAATCCTCAAATGTTTTATGGTTAAAATCTTTATAGAGTTCTTAAGTTTGCATTATCTCTATTATAACATGGTTATATATTGTGCCTTTCTGTACGTGATTTTTCTGGCGACAGATCATGGCTTTGCAGTTTGTGTCATCACAGAATAGTAGTCGCTGGAGGCCTAGTTCAGTTCATGTTCTACGAGGTGCAGTAGAGTTGATCTTATAGATTGAGCGAAACATAAGGGTAATTTAATATCAGAATTAGCAACAGACATTTTATCTAGAACAGATGATCTCCTCTCATCTCTGATCAACACTTGGTGACCAGCAAGAGATTTAGATGCCTAATTTGCTTCATAACCTGCCTTGACACAGCAACTCTAAGCCTCTTCAGCTTGACACCAATCTTTGACCTCCTCAACCTGCAAGCTCTGAGCTTAGAAGCGAATGGTGGTCTCCTTCCTCTCCTCTCATCAGCTTCATTCAGTATCTTGTAGATCAGAAACCTCGCTTTCAGATGGCGCACATCTTCCGGATCTTCCTTCTCAATTCTTGAGTAGGAATGGGGATTATCAAAGAGATGCATCTCAGAGAGGCTTAAGAACTGCATGAGCAGCAACAAGGGCTCATATAGAGAAGAAGCACAGAAGCTGTGTTCACAATTCATTCAATCAGGAATTTAAGTCCATTTCTCTTTCTTTATCAGCTCTTTTAAGAACATATGCCTTGAACATGGCTTCTGGTGGTCACCTTGTTTTTAATTACCGAATCAATCCTCTCTGGAATTGTCCGCCAAGTAGCACATCACTCTAGCTATTTGCAAACTGGCATGGCATTTAAGTGTTGATGATAAATCCAACATTTTAGCATACACAGAAATATATTATGTCCTGTTTAGAAGTTGTATATATATATATAATTTATTCGTGAGTATACATGAGCATCTTCAATATTTATCGTCCGATCTAGTGTGCACTATAATTCAATCTTTGAATCCTAATAGATCGGACATTAGATAATAGAAGTGGTGTTCTCACTCACACACACACACACATATATATATATAGCTGTCAATCAATGTGCAACTCGTGCGCAATGTATTCTCCATTGTCCGATTCATTACGATTGTTCAGTAAATGAGAAATATACAAATATTAGTTAAAAATATTATTAATATGTTTAAAAAGAATTATATAAATTTAAAAATAATTTTAGTAAATTATATTGATTATATCTTATGTATGCAATCTCGGTCCTCTCCCCACTCCACTCCTTTGATGAGATACAATGAGTTGTATTAAACACTGTAATCCGATCTTTTCTCTGTGACTGATCCGTCTAAAAAATATTAAAATGTATTAATATTATAAATAACAAACAATATAATGTAACTGTGTACTTAAACCGTCGTAACTATATTAAATGAATGATTTTGAGTCGCCTCGATAGTTATATGGGAGTTGTGATCGATTTTGCGAATTTGTTGTCGATCATGTATACAATACAAAAATTTGTTAAAATAAAAATTAAAGCAATAGTTGTAGAACAAATATTTTAATTTTTATATAACACAGATAATTAGTATAGATTGAGTTATCTGAAATTTTTTTGATTCAAATAGATCGCACATATAGTCTCAATCGTCCCGTGTTTCACAAAACTCGATTGACATATGATGTTGGCACTCAGTAGAGGAAAATACAACAGACTCTTATAATGAGTGTGTATCTTATTTCTATTATCCCTATACCTCACACTCATTAATTTGTTCGTCTCATATCTCACCGACGTTGTCTCCTCCACAAAACTGATATCGAAAGCAACCTGAAAAAAAACAAATATTGAAATTTATTAACGAACGAACGACTGATTATATAAATATCAAATTACATGTATTTATTAATAATCGATCATATATCATCTATTTATTGTCTGTAGGGATATGCTTCCAACTCTTAGCTTATAGGGGAGTGAACTTCTTAATTGATAGATCTAACTCTGTCATAAAATCAACTGCATTTTGCCCAATTGGATGGTCATCGCTCTTATGAAAGGTAATGTGTAATTTATCTCGTTCCTTGATTTATCGATGAGTCGATCGGAGTGTGTGCCTCGTATCTCTTTACGTGTCGGATGAACTGTAAATCAAAAAGTGTTAACAATTAATAAGTCAAATAAATAGCAAACTAAATAAACATATTTAAAACCAAACAACTTACCGGTAGGAGTACTATCATCGTCAAGTGTAGGCACAACTAGGGGGCACTCAATTCTTTTAGGCGACATAGATTCATATATAGATTGACAAATAATGAAAGATTATCTTAAATACATTAATTATAAATGAAGAACAATATAAATATCATACAAATAAATCTAATTGCTATCATCATCTGAAAAAGATAAATGATCATCCGCCTCACTGCCAATTTCATTATCTTCATCCTCATCAATATGATTACTTTGATCGCCCCTATCCAGCTCCACTTGTGTATTTATCATATTTATTTGTTGATGCTTAACATCTAATCGATATAGTTGAGTTGTCGCTAAATCAATACTAACTACTGAAGTTGAATCATTGGATAAAATATCTTGGTTTGACTTTATATTCAAAATATTACCAACTTTATATTCAACTCGTCTATGATCTCTAAATTTTTACAATTTTTTTTGCATTATATTTTTATCCCTAAATCACGATGGAAATTCTCGCTCGTGATATTGCGTAACTTGATCAACAGGAACTTTTTGTGACATAAGTTGAAGATGCTCACTGTATAAAAACTTAATCAACCTACAATTTGTTAATGAAATAGAATTAAAATAATAACTTAATATAAAAACTTACTTTCGATATCGATCGACTTCTTTACAATTGTTCAGAATATACCAATATGCTTTCTTAAAAAAAGACAATGACAATTTTAGAATGTGTTGGTTGCCAAAGACTGATGTGAGAAAACACTTAAATTGCATATTGATGATTGAACATCTTTATTTTGTTCCGACCTAGAAAATCTTGTCTCAATTTGACTCATATATAACGAACTAATGCCTCATAATGCAATAAATCCTTCAAATATTGCTTTATTACGAATATATTTTTTTAGTATTCTCAAATATCACTCAAAAGGATACATCCATCATGACGAAACTGGTCTAGCTAATATGACTTTACGAGGTAAATGAACGGTCAAATAAACCATAATATAAAAAAATATCGGAGAAAATATTCGTTCCATCTTACACAATATCAAAACTATTTGCTTCTCTATTTTAGATAAGTCCACTGTGTGTAAAGATCTTACAGTAATCTTTTTGAAGAAATCACATAACTCAATTAGTGTGCTACATATGTCGTTTGGAAAAAATTTACGTATAACAATTGAAAGTATTCTTTGCAACAATACATGACAATCATGTGATTTTAATCCATATATCTTTCCTTCATTTGCATTTACATTTCTAGATATATTAGCAGTATATCCATTCGGAAACTTCACAGATTTTAAAAATTTATAAAATTCACATTTTTCTTCCAATATCAATGTGTAACTTGTATATAGTTTCCTGAATTTGTCTCCTACTATATGTAAATGCAATTCACTCCTTATCCCCATATTCTGTAAGTCTAATCTTGCTTTAAAAGTATCCTTTGACTTTCCGTCTATATTTAATAATGTGTCAATTAAAACATCACAGATATTCTTTTCAATATATATCACATCTAAATTGTGTCTCAACTTTAAATATGATCAATATGCTAACTTAAAAAATATCAATTTCTTTACCCAATTTGTATCATCCAAAGATCGCTGCTATTTTTTACTGAATGAAGGATGCTTACTGAATGTCACTTGGGGTAACGCATCTAACTGCGCTAAAATCTCATGCCATTAATTCTTCGTGGTGGTCCTTCCTTTTCAACCTTTCCATTGAAATCTTTATTTCTACGCCATGGATGTTGCACATTTAAGAATCGACGGTGGCATATATAGCATATTTTACTCTTTAATCTTTGAGATTTGGTTTCATGCAGATATACTGGACATGCTTTTATAGCCCTTTGTGCTCCATCCAGAAACTATTTCATATGTAGGAAAGTCGTGAATAGTCCACATCACAACAATATATAATTGAAATAATTGGTCAGTCGATGCATCATATGCTTCCACCCTGTCATCTCATAACTTCTTCAGTTTGTTTATCAGATGTCGTAGGTATACATCTATCTCTTTACTAGGTGATTTAGGCCCAAGAATTAAAAGAGGCATAACCAAGTATGGTGGCTTCATCATTTTCCATGGCGATAAATTATAATTTACAAGTATAACAAGCCACATACTATAAGTATTTGATATGTTTCCAAACAGATTAAACCCATAAACAGCCAACCCTAAACGAATATTTCGTGGATCACAAGCAAATAAATCATGTGCATTGTCAAATTCTTTCTATGATTCACTATTAGCTAAATGTCCTAATACATCATCTGTTTCAACTCACTTTTCTTTATGTCATCTCATATCTTTTATTATATGCTTCGAAATAAACAATCACCGCTTAAGTCTCAGTTTCAGAGGGAAATATTGAAGAATTTTCTAAGAATTCTTTTTCTTATTTATCCCTTCGTACTTGTATCCGGCTCCTTGCACATCGACATGCATCCTTATTCTCGCTCATCCCAAAATAATATACAATCATTTTTACATAGATGTATCTTCTCATATGTCAATCCTAACTCTTTTAATAATTTTTTTGCTTCATAATGAGAGTTTGGAATCACATTCGGTTTGAAAAATATCTGTTGTAATAACTGAAGTAACATATCAAAAGATTTATTGCTCTAGTCATTTAACACCTTCACATGTATTAGCTTCACCACAAAATTGAATACCGAAAAATTAGTACAATTGTGATACAATTCTTTTTGTGTTTCTTCAAACATTGAAGTATAACTTCGTCTAAAATCATTTGCATTCGTATTTTCATTGATATAATCTAATTGAGGCTCATTGTTGTTTATATTTTTTGCATTTCATAAATCAGTAAATATGTCTTCAAAATCATCTTCGAAATTATCTACTTCAATATCAAAATCATTTCCATCTTCATTGACAATATTTATATTAACGGATGATGTAGAAGTTTCTCTATGAAAGTTTCAAACTTTATATAATTTATTGAATCCTCACCTATAAAGATGTCCTCGCACATAATCCAATTCATATTAAAATAAATTGTCACACCGTCAACATGAACAACAAATTTTCGATAAATTCAGATTGATCATGTAATTCTTTGTCATATTTAAAAACTGATTCAACCTATTTATATATTCAGGACTAATCCAATTTTTAATCGTTATTCAATTTTTATCCATATTTTAAAATTTGGTTAAACATATATTGAATGTCAAATTATTTAATAAATAAGTCTTATAGATAAGTTTATGGTAACTTTCAATATAATTATTTTAACAACTTAAATTTATTTATTACATCGAAATTAATCATAACATTTATGATTTAAATATTCAAATAACCATAAACTTATTATGTAAGCATCAAAATAATCCAAAAATTAACATCTAAGCATCAAGTTAACCTTAAATTTATCATCTAAGCATCAAAATCTAACCATCATGAAAATGATCGTCAAAATAATCCTAAAATGATCATCTAAATATCAAAATATCTATAAAATTTTCATCTCAACACCAAATTAACTCTAAATTATTATGAAAATTTATCATTTATGCAACAAATTAACTCTAAGTAACCCTTTTATCGTAAGTATGCAAATAAACCTAAAATTATCATTCTAAAATTTTTAATTCATACTTAACCTTCACCTATGAAAAATTCTTACCGATCTAGAGCCTGAGAGTGGAGAGATAGTTGAGCCTGAGGAGGCAGTAGGAGAGAGATGGTCGGGGCCGAATCGAGGCGGATCGGAGAGGATAAGGAGAAGGGAGAAGGAGCCGAAGGCGGAAGAAAATTGGAGCCGGAGACGACAATCGGAGCCGGAGACAGAGGCGAAGGTGGGGGCAAAGAGAAGAAGGGGTGCTCACAGAGTCGGAGTTGACGTCAATAGCGAAGAGGAGACTGTGATCGACTAAGCAGAGGAAGAGGAGAAAGAGAAAAGTTAGGGCACCGATAGGGTTTTTTAGTCAGACATTAGTGACGAATTTAATTCATTTCGTCGCTAAGTTTTTCTCTAAGCGACGAAATCATATATTTCGTCGCAACCCATCAATCGACTGGTGTTCTATACCAGTCGACTGCCTATACTTTAGCTTGTCATAATAACTTTTAGTCGACTGACCAGTCGATTGAAGTGTTAGCAACGGAAAAGAAATATGTCGTTGCAACTAATCAGTTGACTGCTCTTAATTTGGTCGGCCACTGAATGATTTCAGTCGACTGACCACTCGACTAAATCGTTAGCAACAAAAATAGTGTAATTCGTCGCTGATAATTACATACCTATTAAAAATATTTTCATGCTTCGTCCAATTATTACGATCTTAGCGAAGAAAAAATGATAATTCGTCGCTAAGTGTTAAATATTAGCGATGATCTATAATTTCGTTGCTAATATTATTATTTAGCTACGAATTATGATTGCGTCGCTAATAATTCGTTATTATTTTCTCGCTTTCTTGTAGTGTCCGATCGCAATCCGATCACGATTCTATCGGACTCCGATCTCTATCGGACTCCGATCTTGATCGGATTACGACCGTCAACGGTTGCAATTTGTTGTATTTTGGTTGCAATCTGATCGCAATCCGATCGGACTTTGATGTCAATCGGACTGCGATCGTAATTGCAATTGCTTTCGACTTTAATTCAATCAGAATTTGATCATGATCTGATCAAACTCTGATGTCAATCAAATCTTGATCGAAATTGGGTAGCTGGATGGCGATGTTGCGTGGCCAAAGCAGTGAGGAAGTCTGATGGAAAAAAATGCAATGCCGTGGATTGAATTGTACGTTGGACGGGAAGAAATAATGTGCATTGAATTATTATACACATATAATACTGCATGGTATGTCGGACAGTGCATTGAATTGTATAACATCAGTCCATACAATCGCGGTCTCTTCTGTTATATCCTACTTAATGGCAGATTAGTTGGAGTACAGATTGGGCTCTTTGACTCAGCATTTATGACCTCTCATCTTAGTTTTCATTTAAGTTAGGAAAAAAAATGAACTAGTTAATCATTATTATGGATTTGCTAAACTTGTTTTTGAAATACATTTCAAAAGTTTTGATTTGAAGAAAGAAGGTTTAGAACAATGATTCAAATTAATACACTGACTAATTGTTAACAAGACCATCCAACTCTGTTGGCCAACAGCTTATACTCCTTTTACTACATATGTATTTTCAGATATACAGAATTTCTTGATAGAATCACACTACTTCATGTTCCTACTCTACCTTCCTCCTCTTTGACTCGAACTGGGTTTAGATGTCGATAGCAAATCTGATCTTATATTATTTAAGTCGGTTTTTAAGGGTTTCATAGATTTTATTTTATGAAAAATAAGGCAAAACACAAGTATCGATCCATTGCTATATATAGTTATATTTGCCCCGACAAAAATATATAAAAGAAACATTAAAAAAAAACAATTCTATATTTATATAATAAATATATTTTCGCATGCTGCATATGGACATATGGTTCGATCGATATCAATATCTATATTGAAGTTCACTCAGGCAGCTCCGGTATGCTCTGCAACTCCGGCGTCCAATGCCTGACCACATTCTCTTCATCCTCCTCCTCATGCTGTCCCTCCCACCACGTCAGCAGTTGCCGGAGCGCCTCCAGATCGCCGTCGACCTGCTGCAGGAGCTCCTGCTGCTTCTTGCTGGTCTTGATCTTGATCGTCACCGTCGTCCTCGAACCAGTTCTCCTCGACTCCTCCTCCTCCTCCTTCTCACCGGACCTCATCTTCTTCCGCCTCTGCAACCCCTTCTCGTCCACCCCCGCCGCCTGCTTCGGCAACTTCATACAATTCCCCATTCCAACGAAGGGAAAAAAACTTCTTTCTTCTCTGGGTGTGATGGAACGAGAAGGCGGAGAGGGGATTGAATGGAACGAGAAGGCGGAGAAGGGATTGAAAATGAGAAGAGCTGATTTATAGCGGAAGAGTTTGAATTTTCTGTTTTGAATTTTGATCCGTGATGAAATCAGAGGGCGATGAGGTGGATCGATCGAACGTACGGTCAAACCTAAACAAATCGTCGCATGTGAGCCGGAATCCCGGTCAGCACCCCGCACGGCAGCGCGGTAGTTGCGGGGGCGGCGCGGATGGATTGCGGACGCCAGAGATGGGCATCGAGGAGGCGTGAACTGGTGGCGCGAGGAATTTTGCAGTTGGAATTCTTATAACAATTCTACGCCCTGTCACGTGCTCATGGATGCGTGCTCGTAGTGTTCTCTCCAGACGAAAACAAAAATGTCACGTGCTTATACTTATATGCGTGCTGGTTTCGTCTTGTTTATCAAAGTCAATTTTTTTTTCTCTTTCTTTTTTCTTTGTCACACGCGTCAATCAGATAGGTCGAACACGACATAATGTGATACAATAAATCGACCGTGCTCAATTTTCAGATCGCTGTACCTTGGCTGAATTCTCTCATGCAACATCTGCATAGAAATCCTGAATCACAACGCGAACTGCGATCGGTATCCTCACAACATGATCCCCGCCATCGAACCAAGTCAAGCTTCCAAACACATAATCTCCTTGCAGCTTGTGAGCCGCCATGAATGTCACCTTGAAGCCGTGCACCTTGGCTGTGACGTTGAACACCAGGACCGGCGGCTGCACGGCCACCCGAACGCCCGGCGGCGATTCGATGAGCACTTTGTAGACGGCATCTACCTCTCCGACGTTAGTGACCCTCCTCCAAACTGTTTTTCTGGTCATCAGATCAGGAACGGAGATGGCAGGGAGGTTCAGGTCGTACAAAGGCTTATGCAGTGCTCGAGCACAGACGCTAAACTTCCCTGCAGTGCAGTTGAAGAACTCGAAGTACTCCCGTGGATCGATGTCGTAGACCAGACCAGGATCGGAGGCCCTGTTAGGATCAATCTGACCACCTCCGAAGTCGAAAGGGTCTGCAATTTTTCGCGGGGTCGATTCTGCTTGTATTGGCATGCCGTAGGCATTGACGTTCGATGCTGTGCGCAGCAGCAGAGCTAAGTTACTGTGCTCACATTTTGTGCAGAGTAAGCGCATCAAACAAAGATCGCAAGGAGTTTGATCAGTTACCTGTTGTGACCAATGCTGATTTGATTGCAGCGTGAGACCAGTCAGGATGGAGGGACTTGAGCAAGGCGGCCACACCTGATACATGTGGGCAGGCTGCTGATGTTCCTGAGGCCAAAATGTAGCTGTCCTTCTCTGCTCCCAGGATGCTCACACCAGGTGCAGCGACATCCGGCTGTTTCAAAGATCAGTACGTGTTGATCGTTGCAACAAGAATTCCTTAATTTGTTTTTAACTTGTTTCTGACCTTGAGCACTCCAGGGAAAGGCAGAGCTGGCCCTCTCGAAGAGAACCATGCTACTTTTGGAGACAAAACTCCTTCTCCAACCACACTGTGTGTCAGCTCCACTGCAACTTCAGGCGAACTGCTTAATTTGACAACATCGATCGACAGGTTAGAGCTGTGGATACAAAGATATTGATGCTGAAAAGACTTGCCTTTCTGCAGCTACATAGTTGTCGATCCGGTTTGCGATGTCGAAGTCTACAAGAACACAGATGACCCCCATGCATTGCTCTGTCAAGTCCAGGATATTAGTCGTGATCTGTGCAAAAATGAGGCCCTTTCCCCCGGCGTTCAATATGTTGGACAACGCCACAATAAACGAGGATATGGGTGAGATTGAGTTTTTCGAATTGCAAAGCACGATCGATCGTCTTATCTCTGTTCCATTCAGGGATTCCTCTGTGCAACTGCAAGACATACATTAGAATGCAATGGCAGGGATGGTGTCATAGTTCTTATGTAATACCTTCCACCGTTACGGAGAGGCTGGAATTTGTTGCCTGGTTGATAAGTCCGGTTGTAGAAGATTGACTGCCCCTGCAAGTAGACATGGCAATGGATTTCCTGATTCATCAGCGTTTTGGCCATTACGTTAAGGAAAGAGTCAAAATTGAATCCATACAACGAAAGTTCGATTGTTTCCGAGCCTGATCACTGTCGGAAAGGAACGATCGATCGAGCTGGCGGCCACCGTGATGACCCAGGGCGCGGTGTTGATGAGGCTCTGCGGCGTGGGCCCGGTGTTCCCGCCCGCGTACACCACCGTCACCCCCTTCGCCACGGCGTGCAGCGCGCCAAAGGAGTCCTCGTGTGGCACCCCTATCGACAGCGAGAGCACGTCCACGCCGTCGTGAATGGCATCATCGATGGCGGCAAGCACGGTGGCGCTGGTAGCCACAGGCCCTTCGCCGCTCTCCCAGACGACCTTGTACACCGCGAGGCGGGCGCGGGGAGCGCCGCCGTGCGCTGTCCCTTTGGCAAGGCCGTGGAAGCTGGCGCCGGACACGACGGAGCCGACGGCTATGGAGGCGGTGAAGGTGCCGTGGCCGTTGTAGTCGCGAGGCGAGAGGAATTCCTCCTTGAGGTTGGCGGCGTCGATCCCCACGGTGTAGTAGCGGGCGCCGATGATCTTGCGGCTGCAGTTGGAAGGCCCGAAGGCCTCGCCGACCTGGCACATACCTTTCCACCGTGACGGGATCGGTCCGTAGCCGTCATCATCGAAGCTCTTTGATTCCGGCCAGATCCCTGCTCCAATGATTCACCCAGCGTCACTATCATTATCGAATTTGCTCATTGTACCAAAATTGGAAACGAAGAGACCTGTATCAACGATCCCTATGATGATCCCATCTCCATAGTTGCTCCTCTCAAGGAGTTTCGTTGGATGATCATACTGAAGCCCCAAAAAATCCCAGCTCCGCGTTGTTTGCAGCTCATAATTTCTACTTGGCTGTACACTCAAAACGTCAGGAGATTCTGCACAATCAATTTCCTCATTTCACTGTTCCAGAAAACAAAAACATTTTCTCTTGTTTAATTAATTTGATCCAGAAAAATAGAAGTCAATTTAACCTTCTAATTGTTCTGCTTGCTCTTCCGTGATCATGGCTGCAAAGCCTGAGAAGCCATGCTTGTAACTGTACACCAAAGAAGCCATGGCATCCTTCTTCCTGTTGCAGAAGATATCAATCAGTTCAAACTATAAGCTCAATTTAATTTCTATCGTTCAATTGCAAGATCAAGATATGAACAAAATTCAGAAAATGGCTGTTTGAGGCTGTGAGTTTTGGCACCTTCCAAAGAGAGAAGTGAGCAGGTCATGGTGTGAGGCAGTGACATCCTCTGGGTTGTCATGCTTCCTCTCCCCCATGTACACAATATACAGCTGAAAACCACCAAGAGCAGCAGAAATGGCCTAAATCCGTGAAGTTAAATCAGTGAAAACTAACAAAGAAAAAAAAAATCTTACTTTGGAATCGGTTGCAGCGGCAGTGAAGAAGATGCGATAGCACTGAAGAGTTAGGATACAGAGGAGAAAGAGAGAGCAGATGTGAGTTTGGGATGCCATTTCAGTGCTGTCTTTTTGGCTTTGAAACATCAACGACTTGTTCTTATATGCAAATCGTGCCACACAAAAATATCTGTGTAGTTAGTTGCTCTAATTCCTCTCATTTCTGGTCGTATGTCACATCTAAGTGGTTACTCAAACGAGAGACTTGACTCAGATTAGGTGTATCAAGTTGGATATGCTCACTTGATTGATCTCTTTGTATCATAAGAGTCAATTAAAATTGTCCCTGGCGCTATAGTGCAACGGTTAAAAAGTTTCGTAGTCATCTAGATATTTAAGATTCGATTCTCAATTATAGTATATTGTAGAAATTTTACTCTAATGGAGTGATAAATCGTAGGACGTTGAACTGCTGAGCTTCTTATCACATGCACTTTCCGATTTAATCTTGTGGTTAGTGAGAATTTTCGTGGGATGAGTCATCCACCTACAAGACTTATCGGATCGAAAATTTAGATATTTGAATTATCAAAAAAAAAATCAATTAAAATTGAAGAATGTACAAAATTTTTGCATTGATCCCCAAAAAGACCTAGTAATCAATTGAAATTGAAAGATGCACGAAGCTTCCTCATTGATTCCGGAGAAGATCTAGAAGTCAATTGAAACTGAAGTGTGTATAATACTTCCGCATTGATTCTGAAAAAAAAAATCTAATAATCAATTGAAATTGAATGGTACATGAAACTTCCATATTGATTTTGGAGAATGATTTAATAGTCAATTGAAATTGAAGGATGTACAAAGCTTTTGCATTGATCCGGAAGAAAGACCTAGCAATCAACTGAAATTGAAGAGTACATGGAACTTTCGCGTTGATTCCAGAGAAAATCTAACGATCAACGGAAACTGAAATGTGTATGAAGCTTCGACATTGATCTCGGAAAAAGATTTAGTAATCAACTAAAATTGAAGGCACGTGAAACTTCCATATTGATTTTGGAGAATGATTTAATAGTCAATTGAAATTGAAGGATGTACAAAGCTTTTGCATTGATCCGGAAGAAAGACCTAGCAATCAACTGAAATTGAAGAGTGTACAAAGTCTCTGCATTGATTCCGAAAAAAATCTAATAGTCAATTGAAATTAAATTTATAAATAATCTTTATTAATTAGATCCCACAATAGTCTTAATTCTTTTGTGCAAAAGGTTGGAACCGTAAATCTAGCGGCCCCTATTAGTCCGCTCCCGGGCCATCGTAAGGGAGGTAAATCATGGTGGGTCTTTGACCTTTGAGACGAGTAACCAGCGCATGGAGGGATGGAACTCGCTTTTGCGAGGAATTGACCTGTTGTTCATTTGTACAATTTTTTACATGCGCTAGCCACTAGTCCTTTCCTACAATGGCACAATAGTCCTAATCCTTGACTTACATAGAGACAGGTCAATTAAAGGTCATATCTCTTTTAAACTCGTAGGCCAAATCAATAACCAACGGTTTAACTACCAATTGTTTATTTTAATTTTTTTTAGTCCTTTATTCAATTATATTTATAATATTTTAATGACATGAAAGGTGTAATTCAATAAAAATTGATTATTTTTATTAATTTTTTCAATACTGCATTATTTTACCAATTTATTTAAATTAATTTTTTAATCTTGAATTTTTTTAATATGGGACTATTTTATTTTAAGTCATTAAAGTTAATTCATTTAACTTATTTAATAGGTTACTTATTGGTCTTATTTTATTTTTTTATTTATTCAATATTGAGTATATATATTTGACTCGTATGATACAACTAATTGTACGTAGATTTATCAAAGGATATAATTTATTATATATATAGTCAAGGTTATCATCGAATACAAAAAATAATCAAAAGATAGAATTTATATTATTTATATGCTTCATGTAATAATGTTAATGTTGGATAAAGACTATTAGTATAAAAAAAATGATAGTTTAGAGTTTAGTAAAATACTCTTCTCGATTTATTTTGACTCTTGACTTTTTAGAAGCACTATTTGATATTTGGATAAAAGTTAAAAAATATATATAATTTTTATAAGACGAAGTCCACAATTTTGATATCTAAGGGACTAACAAATTACACAGTTCTAATTTTCCTATACGTTAAGTGAATAGATAGACAATCTAAGTTCAATTTGTTTCACATTTATAAATTTTTAAATATTTTTTTGAAAATTAAAATATAAATAATAATTTCAAATTTTTTAGTTTGTTATCATTATTATTGATGGATATTAATAGATTTGTCATTATATATATATGGTTGTGGTCTTTTCGGCAATTTACCAAACAACGCTTCTAAAGTTTGGAATTGTTCGAAAAGCGTCTCATATTTTCAGATTTATCAAATGGCGCATGTAATTCTCAAATTATCCCTCCCGCCAAACAAACTTGCAATTTAATGCTGAGAGAGAATTTGCATCCATCCGAGCCACAACTGGAAATCCTGAGTCATCCAAACATCACTTCCAGTCGCGTGGGAGCCCCAGCCCCTGCTTTCCATATTGTTGATGAGCACCACACGCAGCTTTCCCCCGCAAACCAACTGAGCAAAATCATTTTTAATGAAACGCTAGTAGAAACTCTGAAACTCTAGATATTATCAACGATATCACTGCTCCAACGAATATCCGGGTAGGATTTCCAAAAGTTGACACAGCTCAGTCACCGTCTGTTTCACACAGTATTATCATGTATGTATGTGTTTTTATTCTTGAGACTGTTATGAGATTAATAAATGCACTGTAGGTGGTTGTATAACAAAGTTTGCCACACACCCATAAATACGAGGTAGGAATATCATACCAAAGTTTGGCACGCACCCATAATTGCGATGCAGGAGGTTCATAACCAAGTTTTGTCGCCACCTAAATAAATTCCACCTAACTTAAAAGGTGATGCTTTGAATTAAATCCCAGGATTACTGAAGTTCCCTAATTGATATTCCCAGTACTAGGAGCTTCAATCTGTCCGAGAGAGTAGGTGGTGCTGGGAATGAAATTCCCAGTACCACCGTGTCCCTCAAATTTAAAATCCTAGCACCATGGGAGATTGAAGTTGGCCTGGATAAAAAGTGATACTGGAAATTTAAATCCCAGCAACATCGTGGTCATAGGCTTCAAATTCCCAGCACCATTGAGGTTCAAGTAATTCAGGATAAAAGGTGGTGCTGGGAATTAAAATCTCGTCACGACTGTGATCTTGGGATTAAAACTCCCAACACCATGGAGGTTCAACAGTTCGGGATAAAAGGTGGTGTTGGCAATTGAAATCTCGTCACCACCGTGGTCATGGGATTAAAACTCCCAACACCATGGATAACTGGTCGAGAGAAATGGTGGAGTTGGGAAATTATATCTCAGCACTCCCGTGGTCCTGAGATTCAAACTCCCAGCAATACCATGGTGCTGGGAATGTAATTCCCAGCACCAGGGAGATATAAGTTCCCGAGATGAAAGGTGGTGCTGGGAACTGAAACTCCAGCAATACTGTGGTCCTGCGATTAAAACTCCTAGCACCATGGAGATTGAACTGATCGAGATAAATGGTGGTGTTGGGAATTTATATCTCAGCACCACCGTGGTAATGAGATTCAAACTCCCAGCAACCCCATGGTGCTGGAAATGTAATTCCCAAGATCAGGGAGATATAAGTTGTCGAGATTAAATGTGGTGCTAGGAACTGAAACCCCAGTAACACTATGATCTTGTTATTAAAACTCCCAGCACCATGGAGATTGAACTAATCGGGATAAATGGTGGTGTTGGGAATTTATATCCCAACACCACCGTGGTAATGAGATTCAAACTCCTAGCAACACTATGGTGCTGGGAACTGAAACCCAACAACACTGTGGTCCTGCTATTAAAACTCTCAGCACCATGAGGATTGAACTGGTCGAGATAAATGGTGGTGCTGGAAATTTATATCCCAGCACCACCTTGGTAATGGGATTCAAACTCCTAGCAACACCATGGTGTTGGGAATGTAATTCTCAGCACCAGGGAGATATAAGTTGCTGACATTAAAGGTGGTGCTGGGAACTGAAACCCCAGCAATATTGTGGTCCTGCGATTAAAACTCCCAGCATCATGGAGATTGAACTCGCCGAGATAAATGTTGGTGCTGAAAATTTATATCCCAGCACCACCATAGTCCTGGGATTCAAACTCCCAGCAACACCATGGTGCTGGGAATGTAATTCCCAGCACCAGGGAGATATAAGTTGCCGAGATTAAAGGTGGTGCTGGGAACTGAAACCCCAGCAACACTGTGGTCCTGCGATTAAAACTCCCAGCACCATGGAGATTGAACTGGTCGAGATAAATGGTGGTGCTGGGAATTTATATCCCAGCACCACCATGGTCCTGGGATATAAATTTTCAGCACCATGGAGAGGGAACCTCGCCGAGATAAATGGTGGTGCTGACAATTTATATCGGAGATAAATAAAGTCCTCTAGGCGAGTGGAGTGCACGCATGGCCTAAACTATCATCCTCCACATTTTCTTAGGCTCCCAAACAGTAGTTCTAAAAATTAATGCTCCGTGCCAACATTCAGATGAGTGTGTCAATTGGCATGCTCCGTGCCAATTGGTACACACCCATAACTGCTAGCAGGAGTGTTGGAACTAAGTATCCCTCTGTGCATAAACCTTCTAAATGTCTTCCTCTTCCATTCCATATCAACTGTTCCTAATTTCAATATTGATAGGTCCATCAATGGGTTTCGATCAAAACTCATTGATGGCCCTATCCACCTCAAATTTGTAGGTTAGTGAAGTGCATAATTGGGAAACCTAACCCTAAACTCTCATCCTCCACTTGTCCTCAAGCTTCTAAACCCTAGTTAAAAAAATTCAGCCTACTTGTCTACCACACTACATATAATTGTTTTGATTTTAAAAACCTTTGCAGCGACGCCCCCCTTCCTGATGAAGTGTTCGTATTTTTTGAAACAATTGAATCAAATTTGAAGGATAGAGAGTTAGATGATCAAGATTCCATAAATCTGTCCCAAGTAATATTTCATCTTCATCTAAGTAATATTCCATCTTCCATCTTCAAACTCCCAGCAACACCATGGTGCTGGGAATGTAATTCCCAGCACCAGGGAGATATAGGCTGCCGAGATTAAAGGTGGTACTGGGAACTGAAACCCCAGCAACACTGTAGTCTTGCGATTAATACTCCTAGCACCATGGAGATTGAACTCATCGAGATAAATGGTGGTGCTGGAAATTTATATCCCAACACCACTGTGGTCCTGGGATTCAAACTCCTAGCAACACCATAGTGCTGGGAATGTAATTCCCAGCACCAGGGAGATATAAGTTGTCGAGATTAAAGGTGATGCTAGGAACTGAAACCCCAGCAACACTATGGTCTTGCGATTAAAACTCTCAGCACCATGGAGATTGAACTGGTCGAGATAAATGGTGGTGTTATGAATTTATATCCCAGCACCACCGTGGTCCTGGGATATAAATTTCCAACACCATGGAGAGGGAACCTGGCCGAGATAAATAGTGGTGCTGCCAATTTATATCGGAGATAAATAAAGTCCTCTAGGCGAGTGGAGTGCAAGCGTGACCTAAACTATCATCCTCCACCTTTCCTTAGGCTCCCAAATAGTAGTTCTAAAAATTAATGCTCCGTGCCAACATTCAGACAAGTGTGCCAATTAGCATACTCCGTGTCAATTGGCACACACCCATAACTGTGATAGGACTGTCAGAACTAAGTATCCCTCTGCGCATAACCTTATAAATGTCTTCCTCTTCCATTCCATATCAACTATTCCTAATTTCAACATTGATAGGTCTATCAATGGGTTTCGGTCAAAACCCATTGATGACCTTATCCACCTCAAATTTGTAGGTTAGTGAAGTGCATAATTGAGAAACCTAACCTTAAACTCTCATCCTCCACTTGTCCTCAGGCTTCTAAACCCTAGCTAGTTAAAAAAATTCAACCTACTTATCTATCACACTACATATAATTGTTTTGATTTTAAAAACCTTTGCAGGGACAACCCCCTTCCTGATGAAGTGTTTATAATTTTGGAAACAATTGAATCAAATTTGAAGGATAGAGAGTTAGATGATCAAGATTCCATAAATCTGTCCCCAAGTAATATTCCATCTTCATCTCAGTTTACTGATGTGGGGAATAGAATTATCAGTGATCAACACCTTGATATAAATAGAGAAGCTTCTTCCATACTCGAAGACGTTTGTCACTGCTACTACAGTTGTTCATGAATATTTTGAACAAACTTGGAGTGAAGAGGAGGTACGTGATATACAAGTGATAGAACGTGTTAGAATATATAAATCCTTTAGAAGAATTCTTAGTCGATGATATCCAACATGAATAAGGTGAGTTAAACCCAGATTAGTACAGAGACTTAGAGGAAGTGTTCTCAATTGTTGATGATCCCTATGTTTTAAATCCACGAATAACACAATTGGCAGATGTCAGTTCATCAGATCCAAATGAATTTTTCACTGGACAAGTTTTTTCCTCCCGACAAGAGTTTAAAGATGCACTAGTAAGACATGCGATACTAAAAAACTTCATATACAAGCCAGTTGACACCAGACTTAATAGAATTAAAATTATTTGCTTCGATCAGCCATGTTCATGGAGATTAGTTGTAAGTGGAGACGTAGAGTTCACTGTCACAAAATATATAAAGCAGCATGAATGTGACACAGTTAGGGAAACAACAGATCACCATGCTTGCACATCTACATTTGTAGCAAACCAGATTGTAGGACGGTTAGCTACTTCTGATGATTACAAACCAAGTTCAATTCGGAGAGAAATGCAAGCTAGGTTTGGTGTTCACATTTCATACAAGAAAATATACACAGCCAGACAGAAAGCATTAAAAAGAGTGGTTGATGATTTTGATCAGGCCTATATTGATCTTCCAATGTACTTGCGTGAGTTAAGAGTTAGAGATCCTGATACCTATATTGCAGTACTAAAAAATGGTGAAAATCAATTCCAGCGATGTTTTTGGGCATTTGGTGCTTGTGGAAGAGTATTCAGGTCTTATTTGCGAAAACTAATTGGAATTGATGTTACACATATCACTGACAAGTATCCTTGTGTGTTGCTAATGGCTATTGTCGTTGACGGTAATGCAAAAATTATGCCAGTTGCATTTGAAATTGCCGAAATTGAATGTGGATTTGCCTGGGAGTGATTTTTAGATCATGTAAAGACATTCCTTGCTGTCCTGCCAGAGTCGTTGAGCATTGTATCGGATAGATATCGGGAGGATTATATCAGCAGTTAACAAAGTGTATCCATCTGCCTATCATGCTTTTTGTTGCTATCACTTATCTTGTAACATAGTAACAGATACCCGGGATAAATCCTCATTAGGTTTATTTTGGGCAGCAACAAGAGCCAATACAACAGTTGAGTTTGATCGATTAATGCAGAACATGCATGACAAACACAAGAATGCATATGCATGGCTACAAAAGATCGATCCAAAAAGATGGGCCAATGCACACTTTCCTGGGAGGAGGTACACAATGTTAACCACTAATTATTCTGAGAGTTTAAATGCATTATTCAAGGAAACACGTGAACTCCCCATCACCAATTAAATTGATAACACTAGAAGAAAGGTTGCTCAATGGTTCTTTAACCGTAGGGAAGAATCTTCAAAAAAGTCAGGTTTTCTAACATCATATGTCATTAAAGAGATTGATGAAAGGCGAGAAAGAACTCGATTATATTCAGTATTCCCATACTCATAATCGAAAATGGAAGTACAGACAATAGCTTCTTCGTATATTGTTGATTTGGAGAGGCGCAGTTGCATCTACGGTGAGTTTCAAATTTCAGGAATTCCTTGCTCGCATGCTATTGCAGTAATCATATATCGGAATATGGATCCATACCATTATTGTGAGCATTATTTTCTAAGGGAAACTTGGGAGACCACTTACATGGATCATATTTACCCATGTCGAAGTAAAATTTTTTGGCCTAATGGTGACAAAAATTTTGGAGTTCTACCTCCTCGTAGCCTTGTGCAGCTGGGGCGAAGAAAAAAAGGCACATATTAAGTCTAAACATACTGGGATGGTGAAAAATAAATGCAGCAGATGCAAACAGTTTGGGCATAATAGGAGGTCTTGTAGAATGCCTCCGCCTACTAATTCCTAATTGTAAATAGTGATTGTGTAAATATTTGTAAAAGAAACAATGTTTATATTAGACGACTTATTTATCAAATACTTACTATGCAATTAATTTGTGTGTGGTACTTGTATTAAATGCAGAAAGGGTGTTTTGGGAATATCACAAACCAACCCTCTGACGTCCTCATTAACTCGTTTTCGTTAGGCTACATAAAGTGAAAAATCGTTGAGGAGCTTCTTAACCCCTTCGTTTACAATAGATCATCTCCTTCTTGGCTTCCCGAGGCGAACACAACCCTGGGGAGGAGTCTTCTTCCTCCTCGAACTTTGAGAAGGGCTCCTCGGCCCCTCCTCCGACTCATTTGTACCAACACTGGAGAAGCAGCATGCTATTCTGATAAGGTGCTTGGAGACCGTGAGGCGTGATCGGGAGGAGGTCACCCAACGCTTGGAGGTTATTCTCCAGGATGAGCAGAATGTACGCGCTGCTTTGGCGCAGGTGGAGAGATGGATGGTAGAACGAGAGTGTGCTCGATCGAGGCGGGGGAACGAGCCTGGATTCTCTTATATTTGTACCTGGATCATCTTAAATGTCTATGTCATATATATCTCTAAATATGTTTTGGTTGGCCTAACTAAATGAATATTGATCTATTTTGCATTATCGTGGCCTGCCTGAAACTTATGGCCTAACTAATTGAATGTTAAACTATTTTGCAAAACTGTAATATAAATCCGGGCCACCGCACCTGATCCGTTAATATAAAACCCCCCCGGTGCCAGTTCAAATATCTCAAGACGAAATTTCATTTCTCTGTCGCTCCTTCCGATCTGTCTCTCGTGGAATTGCCTGATGGTTCGATTTTCGACGTTCGTAAGTTTTATAGATTACTTAACTTCTTTCGTTGACCATAATCTGTGTCGATATCGCTCCTTCCGATCTATCTAGGGTTTTTCTATTTTCGTCAGCGATATCGTTTTAAGTCGGGCCTGATAGGGTTTAGGGTTTTAATAAACTATTTGAGCAGAGGTAACGTTTGTTTCTATCAGCACACATGTTTCAATTCATTTCATCTATTAGTTTCAAATCGACGTATTACAATGCATTTAGTTCGTAACCTAACGTAGTCTTTTCAGTTCATGATGGCTTCAACTGGTGAATCATCAAGCGATACTTCTGGAAGAACCCTTGCATTGATGCGAGGAAGAACAAAGAGAATGAACTGGAAAAGCAACGTTTCACATTTTAAAAAATTTATTGCAAGTGTGCCGCCGACTATGGAAGAAGAAACCCTAATTCAGAGCTCCCCCTTTGCATGAGTTTTGGACATTCCAGATATTACCCATGTCAGACCCCTCGTTCAAAATATATTTGATAATTGGGACTGCGAGGAGAAATATTTTATATTCCACGACAAGAAATTACATTTCACAAAGACGAATGTCTCCCTCATCCTTGGTCTACTAGATGATGGACTCGTAGTTCCTATGAATAATGAAGCTCCCTCTGGTCAGCTATATTTGCAATATTTCGTGGAAACTGATTGCTCTAACAAGCATTTGGAGGAATTAATGAAGAGTTCCAGATCTCCAGATAATTTAGGATCTGAAAATTTTTATTGTCAGTTGTTTATTTTATATTTTTTCTCTTGTATGTTTTTTACTACCAGCAGCAGTAAGCCTAGAATACCTATGCGATCACTTATAGATTGTGTAGACGATTTTGATAACTTAGACATGTATAATTGGTGTAAAGCACTTTATACCTACATGACTCCTCAAATGGAGTCAATTGGTATGGGAGTGACATTACGACCAAAAGCAGAGGTCGGTGGTGGATCTACGAGACTAATGCTTAAGGGTTTTACACACTTATTGGTTGTAAGTGAATATATTTTATGTTTTCCACAAAGAGTATAAATCAATCTGTCTATTAACAATTAATTTTGTCATTTCAGATATGGATGTGTGAGCATTTGTGTATCCTACCTCCACACGTCCCTCATGTTTTGCCAAGAATGCTGAGATGGAGGTGGAGTTCCACAAATGTAAGGGTCGTTAAGAAGATGGTAGATGGTCTCCTACCAGATAAAATCATTGTTGATCTAATGCGGCCCATAGTCAGTGCATCGATCTGAACTTCTCCACCTAGAATTTGTGCATCAACTCCTCAACCCGAAACTCAGCTCGACGTAAGAGAAATGACGTGTCAGTATGCCAGGAGAATATAGAAATAGTTTCAACTCTAATCATCAAACTAGTTGAAGCAAGGTCTAACTTTGAAAGCACCTCCCTACTTAAAGATGCGACCATCGAAGAAAAAGAAAAGAAAATACAGGAGCTTCTTCAACAGTTGAAGGAGGTCAGAAGCAGGAAGGACAATGAGATAAGTGAAAGGGATAATATAATTTCTAAAAAAGAAGCATTAATCGCTAAAAATGACAGTTTAATATTGGAGCTTCAACTGAATTTACAATCTCGGGATGTAGAGGGGTTACAATCACAACCCATACAAGTTGTACAGACTCAACAACCTTCTCCTGCATACACTAGGCGGAAGGTTTGTGTGCGGAAGAGGGCTCTTCATGGTGTATCACCCCCTACACGTACAAGCGTCCCTCCTGCATGGTTTGCTAATATTCCTAAAAGAAGGAGAGTTGAAACTCAAATAGTCCCCAGCAAGGCTATTGAGTACCCCTCAGCAGACCCTAATATCGCTTCTGAAGAGCCAAATTTTGAGCAAGAGTCAGGCCAGGATAAAAAAGGGAAATCAATTGTCGAGGAGTGTGAACTTGAAATATTAGATACTGTCACACAAGTCTCCACGGACAAACAACAAACACTCGACGAAGTCAAGACGAGGATATTGGAGGTGAGCATAAGTTATCTTGTCCAGTCCTATTTTTCAGATAAAATATTTCTATCCCCATAGATTTTTTTTTGTATACAGCAAGCTTATAAAGAATTCACTAATAAGATGAATCCAACAGTCGGGGAGTGTTTATTGAAACTAAAAAAAATGGAGTAAGACAGTAAAAAAAATGGACTGTTTATAATAGTAATCTTATGTTTTGAGAGTTGCTAATAACCCTTTCCTTATGTAGTGTGACAGTATCAGGACCAGTGTGGATGACGAATTCTTTTAACTTATACATGGACTCTTTCCTTATAATATTTGATTGGAATGTTTTGACACATGGGGATTGCATAAGTGCTTATTTTTCAATCTTAGCTGATGAGTGCAAGGTGACTGATAAGGCGTACTATAACTCAATATTCTGTGAGGCTGGATTTCCGATAAGTTTTTGCCCCTTTTGCATGGAATTAGCAACTTTAAAGCTTCAGTGTTTTGACAGATTTTTTTATACACAAGATTGTTTAATATTATGTATGCCCAAGCATTCGAGCAAACTTTTAAAACCCCAGGCGATCCAATCAGATACATATTTTGTCCAATAATCCGTGACGAGCACTGCCACTTACTAGTGGCGGACTTGAAAAATACAGAGTTTATCCACTACAACTCATTGTCCGTCAGAAAAACTTACACTACTCAATTTGAAGAAACAGTAAGCAATATTTTTTTATGTTACTTAAATAAACCGTTTGTGTATGGAGGATTCATAGCATTTTTTTGGGTCCTAGATTGAATTCTTTAAAAAGATCCACCCTTCGTATTATGATAACTGACATCCTGGTCTGGCTGAAAAATTTTGTAATGCAAAATTTTTCGTGCGTCAGTCGAGTGGTCCTAAAGTTCTTCTTAAAAGACATTTAATATTCTTTGTAAATACCATATTTTATAAGTTAGCAATGTACTAATCATTTATATTTTTTTACAGCTATGATTGTGCATTTTTTATAATACGATACATTGAGAGCCTATTATTTGGGTACCCTAAAAGATTCAGATAGCAAGATATGAGGAGCTTTAGATTCGTGGTGGAGAATAGAATAATACGCAGCTCACACTTTTGTTTGCAATTATGGTAGTGCCGTAATTTGGGATATGTTGTAAGAGTATACAAAGTTGTAAATTTTTTACTACACCAAGGTGTCTGCCTGTAAAAGTCATTCTCCAGATGCAAAGTGTAAATCCAATTTGTGTAGTATATGTACAATTATAAAATATATATACGTTATTAAATATGTGAACCACTTCGACTTTATGATTTTGTGATGGGATTTAAATGTGTTGGGAATTGAATCCCGGACCACTTTGTATTCTAGGAATATAATTCCCGGCCACCACCTTATTTCTCGGATCGATTCGAAATTGTAGTGGTCTTTGGGAATTCAAATCCGGGACCCTTGTGTTCTGAGATTATAATTCCGGCACCACCTTATTTCTCGGCGATTGAAAGCGTAGTCTTTGGGAATTCAATCGAGACACTTTGTGTTCTTGGGATTATAATTCCCGGCCACCTTATTTCTCGGTCGATGAAATTGTATGTAGTCTTTGAATTTAATTCCAGATACCACTATATTCTATTAATATAAATCACAACACCATCTTTTTTTTGCGATTCGAGAGTATGCATTAGTCTTTGAGAAATCCTAAGACTCTTGTGTTCACAGGAATATAATTCCCAGCACCACCTTATTTCTCGACCAGTTCAAAATTGTATGTGGTGCTGGGAATTAAATTCCTAACACCACTGTGTTCCTGGGATTATAATTCTCAGCATCACCGTATTTCTCGGCCAGTTCAAAATTGTACGTGGTCCTGGGAATTCAAATCCCAGGACCACTGTGTTCTTGGGAATATAATTCCCAATACCACCTTATTTCTCGGCTAGTTCAATATTGTACGTGGTGCTGGGAATTAAATTCTCAGCATCACTGTATTCCTGGGATTATAATTCCCAGCACCACTGTATTTCTTGGTCAGTTCAAAATTGTACGTGGTGTTGAAAATTCAAATCTCAGGACCATTGTGTTCCTGGGAATATAATTCCCAGCACTACTTTTTGGATTAGAAACCAGTTTGAATTTGGACGTGTTACTAGAAATTTAAATCCAGGACCCTTTGTGTTCTTGGGATTTGATACGGCCTCATCTGAAGTCTGGGATTAAAATCTCGATTGACCATGGTCCTAAGATCAAACAAGGTGGTTTGATAGAGGTGGTGTTGTGAATCCACCAGTCCTATTTTGAATAAGGTAGTCTTTGGAAATTTAAACAAATTCAACATTAGGAATATAAATCTACGGATATAAAAAAACCTCCCCTTCCATTCCATTCAATCATTGTTGATTAGATTGAGAATATATTATATAATATTTATTAAAGCTCAACCACAAACAATAATCAAAATTATAGTCACTGTTGATCTATGGAATGCAGTATCATTTACAAATTAGCAAAATTCATAAATTACAAAAATGCATTGTCATACTGCCACCTAAAGTTTTCTTAAATTACATCATGAAGAACTCATCCCTTAAAATTGACACTGAGACATCTATTCTGAATTTTATCATGTCTGCTTGTTTGAAGTTCATCTTCTCACCATAAAGCAGACATCTCATGTATTGCATCACAAAGAAGGCACAATCATTGCTATAAAAATGCCATAAAAAATTTTATATTTCAATTCAAAAGTAAAATTTTCACATTCAGTATTCTTCTTTTAGTACCTTGCTGCTTGTTGGGGACAATCAGTTGTAACAGAAACTCAATTGTCGATGGGGTAATAAGCTTGTAAACATGGATGAATTGTTGCAAGCTTATTAGATGAATATCCTTTAAATTGGGATACCTATTACACGATGACTAAGTTAACATAACTATTCATTTACAGATACAATGGATGGAATATCCATATTTAAAAAAATTATCTACTTCCCACTATTTCAAAATCAACTTTTGATCTTCCTCCATATGAAATGGAGTTGTAATAATTGAAAGTCATTGCTTTTGTGTCGATACACAACAGGTGAAAGTTAGTTTGGTCAGTATTAATAGGTATACAAATATATCTAACCTCTCCATCATTCATGTCCGTGTTTATGATTTGTGTTGTGGCAGTCTTTCACGACATTCTTAATGCTGACTGCAATTGTGTGTAGAGGAAAATAGTTAAACATTTAGTGTTGGATCGAGAAGCGTCGCTAGAGGGGGGTGAATAGTGAGCGTAAATCTTTTCGTTCGTTCGTTCGATACACGAGTAAGCACAGCGGAAAATAAAGAGACACGTTTATTTTTACTTGGTTCACAACCCAGCGGTTGCTACTCTAAGGCCCTAACGGTCCTAGACCGCGTACGGAGGGCAAAGCACTATAACATCTCCTCCTCGTTGGAGGTAGGAGACAACGATCACAAAATCGAATGTACGAGGATGAGGCAACAAGCCTACCTCACCTCGTTACGAATAAAAACAAAGAATACAATAGAATATATTTACTTGTTGCTGCTGCCGACGAAGAGGATGAGAATTTGTCGTCGCGTCGGCGTTATGACGGTGTTAGAGTTTTAGCGTTGTAGGAGCACTTGAGAATAGACTTGATGATCTTTGGAGTTGGAATCCTCCCCTCCTTTTATAGATTGTGGCCTCTGAATATGTCTCCTCATCTTTTGGAACAGATCACAAAATTGTACAAATTTTATCGCGAAGTGGCCGCGTCAAACGTTATCCATTTTGACCTAGCGCAAAGGCTGATTCGTCGCCATCAGTCGACTGATGCCTCGCATCAGTCGACTAATGAGTATCAGTCGACTGCCCAATGTCCAGCAGTCGACTGCCAGCCTGACCACTTCCCTGCAGTAAGAGGTTAGTACGAAAAATGATAAATGTGACGGTTTCTAACCGTCCGATCTCAACCTAGACCTTCCACAGGAAGTCTTAGTCGGATCACCGCCTACGGTCGTCCCCGTATAGAGGACACGACCTTACCGTCTCTCACTCACACGAGCTTACCTCGATACTTACTGTGTCACTTTCGCTTCTGGCCTTCCACTCGATTCCTTCGGCTCCCTCCGAAGTCACTCGAGTGTCGCCCGACCACCGCGGCTTCCTCCGGGAGTCGCTAGCCTTCAACCCTAGCTTTAGTACTTTTCTGCACACTCGATTTAGCTCGTTAGATAACGATGTAAACTTAACTTTGTGTCTTTTCCATAATCAAAACACAGGTTCGATTATCTGGTGCCCCTGCACCAACATTTAGTATAACATTTTAAATCGTGAAAATATAAGATAATTTAACTTTCTTACAATGAACACGGATGAGCAATACACAGACTTGTTATATAACCTACATGAAGAGGAGGTCCCCCTAAAAAGAAATGAGCAAAATGTATCGATAACCTCCCCAACTGTGAAAACAGATCCATTAACTCCAGAGTATAAAGAATTAAGAGTTAATGAAAAAGGACTTTTCTCCCAAACATAATCTGTAATCGACCTACAAAAAAATTTAATGGTAAATAAATATTTGCATTTTCTATAATATTGTAATAAAATTTTCGAATATAATGGTAGATGTAACTACCATACTTTATTTTTTCTAAACTTTTTAGCAAGTAGGTTACATCAACATCTTGTTTTTGCTTCTTTGACGTCTTACATTTTTTCTTGACATACTATAATACATAAATTAGATTAGTTATTTAAAAAAATTAACACAAACTAATTTTCTTTGTATTCTGACTTACTGCAATAACTTCCATTCTCATTTGGTTGAGTTTATCAATTCTTGCTTCATCCCTCTCAATATCTTTTTCATCTTCTTCCATAATACAGATAGTATCCCTCGGTTACAATTCATCCATACCAATTATTTATTTTCCTTTCTTCCCAAAAACTTCTGCTTCATTTACATCTTTATCAGGTTGCCCTTCTAATATCTCAACATCAGAAATTTTTGTCTTTTTTCTTTTCCTTTGAGGTACCAATTTTTCCCACAATGGACTATCAACGGGAGTATCCCTGTAATCATAGCAGGTTCTATCTCGCCGTCTTATTCTGTTGGCAATTGGTTCCGGTTGAGGTTGAGGATAAACTTCAAGCTTATTTGATTCAGCCTTCATACCTTCTCTTCCTATAATTTTCATTAGTTCTTTTACCCTTTCAGTTAGTGCTATATTTTCCATTCTTAACTCTTTGAGTTGTCTCTGATAAACTAAACACTGATGGCATTCAGTAGTAGGGTATTTTTCTTGTATAGTTTGTGATGATGATGTCTCTATTGGATGAGGAGTATTTTCAATAAAATAGTCAACCTTATCAAGCAATATAATTTCACTACGGGTACAGACTAGATCAACAATAACCTATCAAAAAATCAACAATTATTTAGATACCGAAAATGAAAAAATGTTAAGTTGTGGTCTTCTATTTACCTGTTCAGGTGAGACTTGCTTCGATAAATTCCTCACCTTGCTAATGTCACGCCCCGAGAGCATGCCGAGTCGAAAATCAAACGAACGGCATCTCCCCTGTACGTGGCAACATTTCGGGTTAATACAAGGCCCGTAGGCCCACAATAACAACAATACATATATATGAAAACAACAACTACACAAAACACAGTGGAAACATACTACAATCCCACAAATGACAACACACATGCATACCGGTATGACTAACACCAACTCAAGACACCATAATAAAACCAGAAAGGAAGAAAAGGGGTACAACATCAATAGTCACAACTACAATCATCACATAAAACAAATCCATAACAGAATACCAATGAGAACACCAAAAATCCGGACTCTCGGAGTTGAGATGAGACGATGCCAGCCAGCGGTGCTCCAAGTCCATCACGAAGTCAGCTACCTGTTACCTGGGTGACAGAAAAACCCAAGGTCCATTGGAGTGGTGAGTAAAACTCAGCAGGTAATAGAAAACATGTATATATGTAATATCACATGTATTTCAACGACATAATCTAGATGTACAACAGGTATATCAGCATAGTATATAACTACAAGCATATACTGTCTAACCAAATGAACAACATAAAATGCAGACATACCTGAAGTCTACTACGCTACGCTGATCCAACCTGAACATATATCCAACATATATATATATAACAGAAAGAGTAGATCAACTCAAAATATACTCTAGCTACAGGTCAAGGTATCTAATGGTCTGTCCAACCCATACCAGTATCCGACACAATCGTATAACAAATGCAAGAAACATGTATGAATATGATGTACACCCAAATGTAGCAAGCATAGTACAATCAAATGCAACATCACAATAATCATATATATATAGACCACATCTATATATATATATTAATCTCAACCATCCATATATATATATACATGCATATATGTATATATATATGGTAATATGCAAAGTGCCATCAGATACGGCAATGCAGCATGCATGATCATATCGGCTCACCCTAAAGCTACCACGACCCCAGTGTGGCCTCGGTGGCTCGAGCATGACAATTGTCTCAACTCAACATCAACCACTACTCTCGAGTGGTCGAGTGGGCAGTATGATCGAGTAGTATATAAGCGTAAAGAGCAAGCTACACGATGGGGGTCCCTGCTGTTGACCACTCCGACAGTCACTACCCATGAGTGGTCGAGTGTCACACACGCAGGACTACGACACGCAAATCCAACTACCGCCGTCTATAGTGGTAGAGTGCGGCACCACAATGCTCTGCCCTCACACCGGTTACTCCTCCTATGAGTAACCGTGGAGGCAGGATGACTGGCGACACTCTCAACCACAAGGGAGACCTCGTCGCCAGCGTGCATGCAAATGACATGAATGCAATGTCTCACGTACAGACATCCACCATAGACTCTCTATTCTACAGAGAATCATACTAATCAGACCAACGCACTCTCTATCCTGCAGAGAGTCGTACTCAACTGATCATAACACTCTCTATCCTGTAGAGAGTCATACCAATCTAATCGACGCACTCTCTATCCTGCAGAGAGTCATACTCAACTATAGACGCACTCTCTATCCTGTAGAGAGTCGTACTCATCAGATCGACGCACTCTCTATCCTGTAGAGAGTCGTACTTACTGATCGACACACTCTCTATCCTGTAGAGAGTTGTATTCAAACTGATTATATAAAGCTAGGACCACCGGTCCATAGCGACACACTAAATACCGTTCACTTGACCATTTACAAAATACATGATCGGTGGTAACATGCAACCTAAGGGTACTAGAACTAACCCTAGGTTCAAGACATTATCTATCTACGGATGACCTTTTTGCCTAATGTACAATCAGGTTGTCATCCGGACTTTACTATTTGCACTTAACTTAAACAAATTCTAAGTTACTTACATCATCTATTTGTATAACTCCTAATCATGGTACAATAAACATGATAGCAGCAATGGAGTTAATAGCCAACGGTAAAGTATCAAGCGCAGGATAATAAGAGCAGGGTCAAGATAATATGAACATATATCATGCTCATATCTATGTCTAAATCTGAATGCAATTACATCTACCGGACCAGGTAGAAAATTACCCACCTGAAATGAAGACTGTGTTAATGGTCTTCACATCCGTAATTCCATCTCGAATCAAATCCTAGCTTAGCTTCCATTGCAAAGAATCGAGCTTGTATTATCCACCCTGTTAGTAATATATGAGAGATGTCCTAAGGCAATCGCCTTATGTATGAACCATTTATATGATAAATGAAGATTCACTATTTGAGTATACATGTTTTATGTATTTGATTGGATCTTAAACTCATTTCTTGAATGTCCATGATACGATTTCTGACATGAGAGAATTTGTGATTGGATCACAACTAGTGAGTATCTCTACATGTAATTGTGATGTATCGAATTATCCTAGTCGATGAATTGATGGATTTGGACACCATCAATTCAGCCGAGACTAGCACGAGTATACTCCTTGGTGTATCCAAGCGGTGATTCTCCGGGCCGAGACATAGTGATGTCCGAGTTAATCGTGGATGCTAGTTATGGTAACTAGTTCATTGGAGTGACCAGTAGTAAGACTTCATATGGTTCTCTGCATATATAGATATGTCGATGAAGTTCTTCTTGTGGCTTAAGTCGAGGTTCCTTTGACTTGCGGTATTCAAGTCATCTTGATCATGGAGACTTATGCTTTGACATCTTAAGCAAACATCTCTAAGGAGATGTGGACGGGATGATTGGGTATAAGTCGAGTGATCGAAGGTGTTTGAATAGCCTATAAAGGATTCACCACTCCTTGCGAGGAGATGTATACCCATGGCCTCGTCGGATTGTTACTAAAGTCTTTGGCCAAAGCATTACATGTTTAGAGTATGGTACTCTTCTGATACATGTGGAGTAACTAGAATCAGTAGGCGAGAAATGATACTTGGGCTAGGTGTGGCGTAGTCACTAGTGAGGCCCGACACTATAGACCATGTCCTGAACCAAGTGGGTATAAGATGAGTGAAGGAATGGGGCACGATTCATTCGAGCCATCTTGAAGGGTTTGAAGCGATTCTGGATCAAGCCGTTGATCTTTTCTTAATTGGGGATCATGATGTACTACTAGGTGCCACTCATGATCGTTCTATAATTAATGGTTAATTATAGGCGACCAACATAAACCGAGAACCTATTTGGTCACCGCTGCAACGAGCATAATCCAAAGGATTTAAAGCGAACTTGAGAATGTGATTCTCGGGCCGAGAGAAACTAAGTTTGGTTGGACCAAACATAAAGCGAGCATGAAATCGTTTCAGTCGCAATGGAAGCGTGGATGGGCCGAGTCTTATGAAGACGTAATGGATGAACCAAAATGGTTTGGTTCTAATCCAATGGAGGAGAATAAACCAAAGAGTTTGGTTTATTTCAAACGAATAAACCAAAAGTTGGTTCGGTTTGTTTTAACTTAAAATAAACCATCATGGTTTGGTTTATTTTAACTTATCTTAATGGAGCGGGTTAACGGGCCTAATGGTTATGATCCAATAACCATTAAGAGAATTAGTTCTCTATAAAAAAGGGCTTTAGGGTTTGTTAAGCCCTAATGAAGAGGCAACCCTAGTTTGGCCGCCCACCTCATCTCCCCTTTTGAGTTGGCGCCAACTTCTCTTGCCGCCCAGCCCATAGCTCCTCCAACCGGCGTCCAGAAGGCTGCTTCCTTCCTCCTCGCCGGCGTCGAGCTGCTGCCGAAAGAGTTCCGGCGATCCTCCTTAGGTTTGGCATCAAGGTGAGCACTTGGCTTCCTTGTTTTGGCCGGCGCCTATCTCCTCCACCAAGCTGTCCAGTTTTCTGGACAACTTCTTCTCCTCTCGTCAGAGCGTCGTTTGGACGACGGTTAGTGCTCCGACAGCAGCTAACTTATCGGGGATTTGATCTCCGGTAATCCTCTGAGGTGGAGGACGAAGGATTCGTCAATCGGTTGACGAATACCTCTCCGGAGAAGCAAGTTTTGAGGACTCGTCTTAGGATCCGAATTTGGATTCGGATCGTGATCATCTCTCGATCACGTCGTCTTCAACACAAGGCTAGTAACCCGTACGAAGACGAAGCTCGTGGCTTAGCGAAGTCATCCCGAGGAACTCGGCGTGGATACGGATAGAGACGATTCTAGCGAGAATCGTTCCGGTTGATGCCGTTCCCGCTACACGTCATACGAAAGGTATAACGTAGATAAATTTCCTTTTATTGCAAATTTAAATTTACGGTTATGTCTACACTTGTTGTAATATGCATGCGTGTGTTGTGTGTGTTGTAATAAATATAGATTTATTATTTTTATTGCTTCTGCTGTGCTCATGTTTGCGAAACGTGATCGAACACACACACGCCGCGGTGCCGGAAACCCAACACACCCCACTCCCTACATCAAGTATAGGGTATTAGGTCTGCATTTACTCAACCCGTATATGGAAATCACCCTGTCGGAACCTGTAATCACTTACAATTGCTTCAATCACACACAGTTTCCTACTTCAATCGGACCTAAGTCCAAACAGTTGAATTGGAGACAAACACCCACTGATCGCCCTTATCCCTAGCACAGTTTCAATCCCAAAGATCAGGTAGCCTGAAATCACAAATTTAACATCAAATATAAAATTATTACACAGAACACCTTCCTTACCTTTGTTTTCCCCTTTTTTCTTCCAATCCCGTAGCCTCAATCTACCAGTCCCTATGAAGGGGAAAAATCGATAGTGGTCAATCCATCACTCGTGACAGAGAGCTAGAAAGGGATTACAGACAGTGGCAATCGAGTCGGTGACCTCGATCAGACATGGAAGCAGCATCTAATCCATCGCGCGTGCGAAGAGGGCGACGATGATGAAGACAAGGAGAAGAAGATGCGTTCGGCATAGGAATATAGAGGCTGCGGAGCTTTGCTGCCATTAGGATCCGAAGAATAAAGGCGACGGCGACAGATCGCTCCGGCGATGAAAAGGAAGGTGGCGACGGCATTGGCGGTGAAGGCTTCACCGATCTAACTCTCGAACTGGCAACCGGATCGATCAAGAATGGACGCGATCAGCGGTTGAGCAGCGGCGATTCGAGTTCCCGAGAAGGGGGTGAAGGCGCCGACGGTGCTTCGTGGCTGGCCATGGTCGGCTGGTGTCGCGGCTAGGGGACTACGGCGATCGGAGGTGCAACTGTGGATGACAATGGAGAAAAGGCGTCGGGGAAGAAGACGGCGACGAGGAGGCGGCCCTAGGGCGGCGGCGCGTGGCGCGGTGAGCGACAGAGAGATCACGAGCGGCAGAGAGAGCGCGAGAAGATCGCGAGAGGGAAAGAGAGGGAGGTTGCTGCGGTGGAGAAGGAAGTTCGGGAGAAATAGGGATCAGGCGGAGAACGGGAATCGGCGCTTTAGAAGTTGGGAGTAGCGATCGGGCGGATGGATAAATGGGAAGAAGAAAAGTCGATGGCGAGAAATCGAAGAAACAGAAGAAAAGAGAAGCGCAAACGGGTCGGTTCAATCTTTGAAAACCGACCCTTTATAGTTAAGCTAGTTTAGGTTAAGTCCAAGCTAGCCTAAGTCGACCCAACTACTTATTTAAAATTTTAATCTCCCTCCTAAACGGTCATATGAACTCCATTTGATTCCAGAAAAATTTCTGAAAATTCTCGAAAAATCATTTAACATAATTTCTTAATCAATAAGGGACATATTATTATTATTATTTTCGGTATTTTACAGCTAATATGTGAAGGAGTTGTCCTCCACTTATTTATTCCTGGCCCTTCGGTGTTGTATGATCTCTGGATTGGGACATGTTCCAGAAACCAAGTCTGCTCATATCCAAAGTGTTACATACTTATGTGAATATAAAAGACAAAACAAATTAGTAAAAAGGAACTTACAGCCAAAAGGTCGGTAAATCCCTTTAGATAAAGAATTCGACTATTCTGCGCAACTGTATTAGTAGATGAACATAGATCTCCAATAGTAGGCAATTGTGGAGCCATAAATTGATGGATGACTTCAACCCAATTGAAACTACCTATGTTGTCAAAATCATCTACAATATCTATAAGACCTATGGGAACATTATATGTAGTAATACAGAACAACACACAAACAAATATATACAAAACATACAACTTACAAAACACCAAAACATCTTCATCTAATTCTACTCTAGCAGAAAAAGTTTTAAGCAAAAACTCTAGTCTTGATCTAGTTGGTTCTTTTTTGGAGAATTGAGAAATGAAAAGAACACCTGATGCATTAGTTGAATTTATAGGAACATAAGCCCCTCTATCTTTAATAACGAGCAAAAGGGACACATCTCTTCTGGTGAAAGCAACTGACACAATTGAAAACTTAAAGCTTTGACTTGTCGAATCCCAACTTTGAAATATATTAATCAATATGTCACGGATTTGTGGAATGTCTTGTATATTCAAAAAAATAGCAAATGGGGTTTGTTTAATGATCTTTCTATGTCTTTCATGTAAACAAACAGACGGACGTTGCTTTCCTTTAGCACTTGGACCTCCAAAAAATTCAATAAAGTGACCTAAAACGTTGGTCCATTGGAGTTTCTTCGCACACTCATTTTTTCCCTAACAATTTGGAAATATAAAATTTTAAAAACCTGATTTATTCCTTCATTTTGTAATTGTATATAACAAATTAGAGAATCCGCAATGCTTTGCAATAATCCTATGAACAAAACCTCAGGACTTTATTTATCTAATTCAGATACAGATTAAAAAAATCATCCATTTATATTTGAATATTTGAAATCATTCCAAAACCATAATCGAAAAATCATTTAAAATAGATGGTATATTTCATATTTGACTAAAGCAAGGAATGCGAGACATACCTTGGCTGGTGAAGGAGAGGTTGAACCAGATGCTTGACTCATTCTGTAACAATGAATAGTAGACATAAAGGTTATGAGATGTACGCCTTTCAACGGAAACCCTAAAAGCAAGTAAGAAATGGGTAAAACAGATAGTTAAATGAGGGGACGACATGAGATTACCTCGAAGCGTCTCGTTGAAAATCCTAAAATTCGGAAGCTAACGAAATAACACTGGACGAAAAATAGAGTCTAAGAAGTTCCAAAGATTTGTGCGCTCGAAGATTTCTCGGAAGCTAAAGACATGAAGACACTAATGTTGTGACTCGTTTGGACGAGACGTTTGATGGCTCAGGATTTACAATTGTGGCTCGGATGCATGTAAAATCTCGACATTAAAAATGTTGTTTGACGAGAAGGGTAATTTGGAAATTACGTATACTATTTGATAAATCTGAAAATATAAAATATTTTTTGAATAATTCTAAATTTCAAGAGCAATGTTTAATAAGTGGTCGTGATATTTTTTATAGGAAAGGTATTTTGACGGCCCTTTTTCTCCCACCGGACAGAGTCTTTGGGATCCCACTTGTGGGAGATCACATGATCACATCCTTGTGGATGTTGCGTCTTATAAGAATATCTTTGAAATATTTTTATTTCTTTTCCATTGCATCTAGATTATCATTCGTTGTGGATATATCGATAAGATCGTTTGAATTGTTTTTATGACTCATATGTGTTTTTTCTTTTCTTTTTTTTTTTATTGTCAAGTTATTGCAGGTGTCACGTGCTTATACTTCTATGCCTGTTTGTTTCGGCTTGGGTCTTCTCAATGTCAATTTTGCTCTGAATTGTTTTTATGACTCATATGTGTTTTTTCTTTTCTTTTTTTTTTTATTGTCAAGTTATTGCAGGTGTCACGTGCTTATACTTCTATGCCTGTTTGTTTCGGCTTGGGTCTTCTCAATGTCAATTTTGCTCTTTTCTTGTCACACGTGTCAATCGGATAGGTCTAACTCTGACAAATACATTAAATCGACCATGCTTATTCTTCGCATCGATAAAAAAAAAAAAAAAAAAAAAAAAAACCGCTTCATGAGGATCATGCTGTTGCTGCTCATGTCTAAATTCTCTCATGCAACATCTGCATAGAAATCCTGAATCACAACGCGAACTGCGATCGGTATCCTCACAGCATGATCCCCGCCATCGAACCAAGTCAAGCTTCCAAACACATAATCTCCTTGCAGCTTGTGAGCCGCCATGAATGTCACCTTGAAGCCGTGCACCTTGGCTGTGACGTTGAACACCAGGACCGGCGGCTGCACGGCCACCCGAACGCCCGGCGGCGATTCGATGAGCACTTTGTAGACGGCATCTACCTCTCCGACGTTAGTGACCCTCCTCCAAACTGTTTTTCTGGTCATCAGATCAGGAACGGAGATGGCAGGGAGGTTCAGGTCGTACAAAGGCTTATGCAGTGCTCGAGCACAGACGCTAAACTTCCCTGCAGTGCAGTTGAAGAACTCGAAGTACTCCCGTGGATCGATGTCGTAGACCAGACCAGGATCGGAGGCCCTGTTAGGATCAATCTGACCACCTCCGAAGTCGAAAGGGTCTGCAATTTTTCGCGGGGTCGATTCTGCTTGTATTGGCATGCCGTAGGCATTGACGTTCGATGCTGTGCGCAGCAGCAGAGCTAAGTTACTGTGCTCACATTTTGTGCAGAGTAAGCGCATCAAACAAAGATCGCAAGGAGTTTGATCAGTTACCTGTTGTGACCAATGCTGATTTGATTGCAGCGTGAGACCAGTCAGGATGGAGGGACTTGAGCAAGGCGGCCACACCTGATACATGTGGGCAGGCTGCTGATGTTCCTGAGGCCAAAATGTAGCTGTCCTTCTCTGCTCCCAGGATGCTCACACCAGGTGCAGCGACATCCGGCTGTTTCAAAGATCAGTACGTGTTGATCGTTGCAACAAGAATTCCTTAATTTGTTTTTAACTTGTTTCTGACCTTGAGCACTCCAGGGAAAGGTAGAGCTGGCCCTCTCGAAGAGAACCATGCTACTTTTGGAGACAGAACTCCTTCTCCTACTACACTCTGTGTCAGCTCCACTGCAACTTCAGGCGAACTGCTTAATTTGACAGTGTCGACATGTTAGATGTGGATACAAAGATATTGATGCTGAAAAAACTTGCCTTTCTGCAGCTACATAGTTGTCGATCCGGTTTGCGATGTCGAAGTCTACAAGAACACAGATGAGCCCCATGCATTGCTCTGTGATCTCCAGGATATTAGTCGTGAGCTGTGCAAAAATGAGGCCCTTTCCCCCGGCGTTCAATATGTTGGACAACGCCACAGTAAACGAGGATATGGGTGAGATTGAGTTTTTCGAATTGCAAAGCACGATCGATCGTCTTATCTCTGTTCCATTCAGGGATTCCTCTGTGCAACTGCAAGACATACATTAGAATGCAATGGCAGCGATGGTGTCATAGTTCTTATGTAATACCTTCCACCGTTACGGAGATGCCGGAATTTGTTGCCTGGTTGATAAGTCCGGTTGTAGAAGATTGACTGCCCCTGCAAGTAGACATGGCAATGGATTTCCTGATTCATCAGCGTTTTGGCCATTACGTTAAAAAAAGAGTCAAAATTGAATCCATACAACGAAAGTTCGATTGTTTCCGAGCCTGATCACTGTCGGAAAGGAACGATCGATCGTGCTGGCGGCCACCGTGATGACCCAGGGCGCGGTGTTGAAGAGGCTCTGCGGCGTGGGCCCGCTGTTCCCGCCCGCGTACACCACCGTCACCCCCTTCGCCACGGCGTGCAGCGCGCCGAAGGAGTCCTCGTGCGGCACCGCTAGCGACAGCGAGAGCACGTCCACGCCGTCGTGAATGGCGTCATCAATGGCCGCAAGCACGTTGGCGCTGGCAGCCTCAAGCCCTTCGCCGCTCGCCCAGATGACCTTGTACACCGCGAGGCGGGCGCGGGGAGCGCCGCCGTGCGCGGTCCCTTTGGCAAGGCCGTGGAAGCTGGCGCCGGACACGACGGAGCCGACGGCTATGGAGGCGGTGAAGGTGCCGTGGCCGATGTAGTCGCGAGGCGAGAGGAATTCCTCCTTGAGGTTGGCGGCGTCGATCCCCACGGTGTAGTAGCGAGCGCCGATGATCTTGCGGCTGCAGTTGGAAGGCCCGAAGGCCTCGCCGACCTGGCACATACCTTTCCACCGTGACGGGATCGGTCCGTAGCCGTCATCATCGAAGCTCTTTGATTCCGGCCAGATCCCTGCTCCAATGATTCACCCAGCGTCACTATCATTATCGAATTTGCTCATTGTACCAAAATTGGAAACGAAGAGACCTGTATCAACGATCCCTATGATGATCCCATCTCCATAGTTGCTCCTCTCAAGGAGTTTCGTTGGATGATCATACTGAAGCCCCAAAAAATCCCAGCTCCGCGTTGTTTGCAGCTCATAATTTCTACTTGGCTGTACACTCATAACGTCAGGAGATTCTGTACAATCAATTTCCTCATTTCACTGTTCCAGAAAACAAAAACATTTTCTCTTGTTTAATTAATTTGATCCAGAAAAATAGAAGTCAATTTAACCTTCTAATTGTTCTGCTTGCTCTTCCGTGATCATGGCTGCAAAGCCTGAGAAGCCATGCTTGTAACTGTACACCAAGGAAGCCATGGCATCCTCCTTCCTGTTGCAGAAGATATCAATCAGTTCAAACTATAAGCTCAATTTAATTTCTATCGTTCAATTGCAAGATCAAGATATGAACAAAATCCAGAAAATGGCTGTTTGAGGCTCTGAGTTTTGGCACCTTCCAAAGAGAGAAGTGAGCAGGTCATGGTGTGAGGCAGTGACATCCTCTGGGTTGTCATGTTTCCTCTCCCCCATGTACACAATATACAGCTGAAAACCACCAAGAGCAGCATAAATGGCCTAAATCCGTGAAGTTAAATCAGTGAAAACTAACAAAGAAAAAAAAAAATCTTACTTTGGAATCGGTTGCAGCGGCAGTGAAGGAGATGCGATAGCACTGAAGAGTTAGGATACAGAGGAGAAAGAGAGAGCAGATGTGAGTTTGGGATGCCATTTCAGTGCTGTCTTTTTGGCTTTGAAACATCAACGACTTGTTCTAATAGGCAAATCCTTCTTTGACGTGCCACACAAAAATATCTGTGTAGTTAGTTGCTCTAATTCCTCTCATTTCTGGTCGTATGTCACATCTAAGTGGTTACTCAAACGAGAGACTTGACTCAGATTAGGTGTATCAAGTTGGATATGCTCACTTGATTGATCTCTCTTTTGAAGATCTAAGAGTCAATTAAAATTTTCCCCGGTGCTATGGTGCAGCGGTAAAAAAGTTTTGTAGTCATCTAGATATTTATGATTCGATTCTCAATTATAGTATACTGTAGAAATTTTTCTCTAATAGAGTGATAAATCTTAGGACGTTGAACTGCTGAGCTTCTTATCACATGCACTTTCCGATTTAATCTTGTGGTCAGTGAGAGTTTTCTGTAGGGATGAGCCATCCACCTATGAGATTTAATCGGATCGAAAATCTGAATATCTTAATTATAAAAAAAAAAGTCAATTAAAATTGAAGAATGTACAAAGCTTTCACATTGATCACAAAAAATACCTAATAAACAATTGAAATTGAAGGATGCACGAAGCTTCCTCATTGATTCCAGAGAAGACCTAGTAGTCAATTGAAACTGACGTGTGTATAACACTTCCGCATTGATTCTGAAAAAAAAATCTAGTAATCAATTGAAATTGAATGGTACATGAAACTTCCGCATTAATCTTGGAGAATGATTTAATAGTCAACTGAAATTGAAGGGTGTACAAAGCTTTCACATTGATCCTGAAGAAAGACCTAGCAATCAATTGAAATTGAAGAGTACATGAAACTTTCGCATTGATTCCAGAGAAAATCTAACAGTCAACGGAAACTGAAATGTGTATGAAGCTTCCACATTGATCTCGGAAAAAGATTTAGTAATCAACTAAAATTGAAGGCACATGAAACTTACGTATTGATTTTGGAGAAAGATTTAGCCATCAACTAAAATTGAAGGATGTACAAAGCTTTTGCATTGATCCGAAAGAAAGACTTAGCAATCAATTGAAAATGAAGGGTGCACAAAGTTTCCACATTGATTCCGAAGAAGATCTAATAATCAATTGAAACTAAAGTGTGCATGAAGCTTCCACGTTGATCCCATGAAAAGATTTAGTGATCAACTAAAATTGAAGGGTATATGAAACTTCTATATTGATCTTGGAGAAAGATTTAGTAGTCAATTGAAATTGAAGGGTGCACGAAGCTTCTGTATTGATCTCGAAGAAAATATCTAAAAATTAACTGAAACTGAAAAGTGTGAAAAGCTTTCGTATTACTTTTAGAAAAAAATTTAACAGTTAATTGAAATTGAAAGGTACATCAAGCTCGAGAAAGATCAAATCAAATTAGATCCATTGTACATAATTTTTTTTTGCATTGTAAAAAATTATTTCCAAGACCCGAATTAATTTCTAATAGTCAACTGAAATTAAATTTATAAATAATCTTTATTAATTAGATCCAACAATAGTCATAATCCTTGACTTATAGAGAGTCGGGTCAATTAAAGGTCATATATCTTTTAAACCCGTAGGACAAATCACTAATTGAATCAACAGTTTAACTACCAATTGTTTATTTTATATTACATTTCGACTCATAGCTAGCCGTGGAACAAGTCAAAGGATCCTTTGATATCAACAATAGTCAGCTCCAACTTTATATTCAGGCTTATTACAAGTTAACAGTAGAATTCCAAGAGGTAATTATATAAGATTCTCCGGGGAGATAACTAGAAGGCCGATGAATTAGCTCGCATGGTCAATGCGCTCAGCACATAGAGGTTAGAAGATTCATTTGTCGGGACACAACTTATTGCTCAGATAGATCATAATGCACCAAGAAGCCCTCCGGATTGGAGGGATCCTCTGATAGATTATTTGAGAATGGGAGCATTGTCGGATAACAGAGCCGAGGCGCAAGTCATAAAAAAAAGGGGGGCCCGATTTGTTTTATTGGGGATACTCTATACAAGCGTGCCTTGCCCATTCGTTACTCAAGTATCTCGGCCCGGAAGAAGCTGAATATGTTATGAGGAAGATACATGAGGGTTACTACGGAAATCATTCAGGAGGAACGACCTTAGCTCGGAAGATTTTATTGGTCAAGTATTTTTGGCCAACCTTGCAGAAAGACGTCACTCACTATGTCCGTTTATGCCTCAGTTGTCAGAAACATTAGAATTTCTCTCAACACTCTGATGAGTTATTAAAGATATCGACGGTATCATGCCCCTTTGACAAGTGGGGAATGAACATCGTGGGTCCATTGCCAACCATGTCAAATCAGAAGAAGTTTCTACTAGTCATCGTGGATTATTTTTCAAAGTGGGTAGAAGCAAAACCGTCGGCTAAGATAACAGAGGAGGATATATTAAAAGTTCTTCTCGAGAAATATAGTATGTCGATTCGACATCCCCCAAATGTTAGTCTCGGATAATGGCCGATAGTTTCAAGGTCGAAAAATTAAACAATGATGCCAACAATTGGAGATCCAACAGGTCTTCACTTCGGTCATCTATCCCCAGAGCAATGGACAAGCTGAAATCACTAATCGGGAATTGATTCGGGGGCTTAAAATCAAGCTTGACCATACTGGGAGAAGTTGGGTGGAGGAGCTACTCAGTATTCTATGGGCATACCGAATAACCCCCAAAGATAGGACGGGCCTCACTCCCTTTTACTTGGTTTATGGCTCTGAGGCTCTTGTCCTGGTAGAAATTGGCATGGGCTCACCATGGTTTTCGGCTTACACTCCGGGCAATAGCGATAATGCTGAAAAAAGGTTAACTGAATTGGATTTAGTGATCGAGACGTGAGAGAATGTTGCCCTCCGAATGGAGACTTTCCGACGAAAAATAGTTCAAGCTTACAATAAGAAGGTTGTACCTTGCTTCTTCCAGCCAAGTGATTTTATATGGAAAAAGATTCAGCCAACAGGGGAGGTTCGTAAATTATCACCTCGATGGGAGGGTCCTTACAAGATTATCCAGAAGCTCAACTTGAGAGCTTATTATCTACAAGATGGCGAAGGGAAAGGGCTCCCTCGACCATGGAATGAATGCTTTTCACTTGCAGCATTATCTTGTATAGATAATGAAAAGTTGCTCTTATTGTTGCAGCAAAGTCTCCTATCACAACACATTTTTTAAAGTCATCTATCACGGTGCATTTTGTTGGTGCAGTAAACACCTAAGTCGAACCTTAGTTTTGATTATAGCAAACGATACAAAGTTAAGCTCATGTCGTTATCTCATGAGCTGAATCGAGTATGCAGAAAATTGCTATAGCTGGAGCTGAAGGCTAGCGACACCCGGAGGAAGCCGTGGTGGTTGGGCGACACTCGAGTGACTTCGGAGGGAGCCGAAGGAATCGAGTGGAAAGCCGGAAGCGAAAGCGACACAGTAAGTATCGAGGTAAGCTCGTGTGTGCAAGTGTAAGTGAGGTCGTATCCTCTTTACGGGGATAGACTTAAGCGTAGATCTGACCCAAGACATCTCATAGGTGGTCTAGGTCGAAATCGGACGGTCGAAGGTCGTCGAAATAATGTTATTCTTTAGCTAACTTGTCATTTCAGCTAGTATCAGTCGACTACCAGCTTGGAGGACTCAATTGTCGTCCATCACGATCGTCATGGCCAAGAATGATCGATGATGGCCATCTGATCGATGATGGCCGATCGATGATGATGGTCACCAATCGATAGTCAATGATCAGCTTCGAGGAGTCAAGGCTTATCACCTCATTTCAAGGGGAGTGGTGCTCAAACATAATTGGCTAGGGTTCCTCTCGAAAAGGAGCTCAAAGGCTATAAAAGGAGGGTCTATCCTAGGGTTTCTTCATCAATTCTAAGCTTCCAAAAGCCTCCGCCAAACTACAACTTTCCGACAACGAAGTGCTCCTTCTCCGACGTCTAGGTTTTGTTTGTTTTCATTTTATTACGTCGGTTAAAGTTTTTTATTTCAGTTCATTACTTTCAATTCTCGGAGCTTTTATCGTAATGAGGAGAGGGGGAATGTCCCTCTACCTCAAGCTTTGTGCTTCATTTGTATCGATTAAACTCCTACCTCTAACGAGGAGTTCTTTAGTGTTTTTGCCCTCCGTACGTGGTCAAGGACCACTAGGACCTTGGAGTAGTAGTCGAAGGCTACGAACCAAGTAAAATTCCCTTGTCTCTTTTACTTTACATTTACATTTCCGCTGCATATAAGTGTTTTGAAATGATTCCGAAAAGAAAAGAAAAAAAAGGTTTATCGCTATTCACCCCCCCTCTAGCGATCCGCTTTGATCCAACAATTGGTATTAGAGCCGGGGGTTGCTAAGATTTGGTGAAACCACCGATCTAGCTTTTTACAGATTTTTTTCTTTTTAATTCTGTTTATTTCAGATTTATTTCATTTAGTTAGTTCTTCTCCCGCACTACTAATCCAAGACGCGAGTCTTGGTACATTTTCGTGTGTTTTTGTCGTTGCTAGGTTTTTTGTCTTCATATCCTTGTCTCTTTTGTTTTAATGGCTCATCTCGAGGGTTTTAGCACCGTCCGACCTTCGTTTTACAACGGAGATGACTTCCATTATTGGAAGGGTCAGATGAAATGCTTTCTCAAAACCCAAATTGAGATGTGGATCATAATCCAAACGAGATTCACACTTCCGACTAATGAAGTGGGTGAATCCTTGGATTATGACCAATGGACCATTGCGACAAAATGACAAGTTGAAGCCGACGCCAAGGCTACTCAAATCCTCCAATGCGGTTTGTCCAAGGAGGAACTAAATCGCGTTGGCCCCTTCATCAGCGCAAAGGACCTTTGGACAAAGCTAGTGGAGCTACACGAAGGGACCGATGAAGCCAAGGTATATAAGCGAGATCTTTTATTTAATAAACTATATAATCTAAAAATGCAGGAACATGAGTTCGCAATGCAACTTCACGCCTGTATTCAAGACATAGTCAACAATCTACACGCAATCGGGCAAAAGGTCGAAAACCGCGATCTTATAAGGTATGTTCTTAACTCCTTTCCGAGGACTACCTTGTGGGCATCCATGGTCGATGCCTACAAGGTCTCCAAGGATCTTTCGAAACTTAGGTTAGATGAATTATTTTCTGATTTTGAATTTCATGAGTAGTCTAACTCGGAACCCGAGAAGGGTATAACACTTTTTGCAGGTTCAAGGAAGAAAACCGCAAGCAAGGCACCTCCGAAGGAAGAAGAGGATGAGTCCGATTCGAAGGTCGACTCGAAAATGGAGGCCGAACTAGTCAACCTAGTTCGGAGGATAGTCAAGGGCCGAAAATGAACCGTCACTCGACCCAACGAAGGTAAGACTAAAAGTTCAAATATTAGATGCTATGAATACAACAGGTTTGGACATATCAAGTCCGAATGCCCAAAACTCAAGAGCAAAGCACCAAAACACAAAAAGACACTCAACGCTACTTGGGAAGAAGCATCCGAGGAAGAAGATAATGATCGTGTTCTCATGGATAAACCGGTGGAATCGGAGACGGAGTCGGAATCAAAACTTGAATCGGAAATCGAAGACGAGTCGGACTGCGAAGTACTATTCAAGACAAGCCACGGATACGCATCCGGTTCAAAAGATACACTCAAGGTAAATCGATCCCTCATTAGTACACTTTATAGTGCAATTAAGTTTTTAACTAAAAAATTAGCTAAGTCCGAGTCCAAGGTCGAGACCCTGGTTGAGGAAGTTAAACTCCTCAAACACGAGGTCTCCCTAACCTCTTCGACTAGTCGAGTTCAAGAGGAGGACTCAACTCGCTTGAAAACTCGGTTGAGAACTCACTCTTGAAGAGTCAAGTCGAAGATCTTAGGAACACGTTGGAATGATTTACTTTGGGATCCAAAGGACTTGACCTCCTACTTGGATCGCAAAGGGCCGTGTACAACAAGGCCGGACTAGGGTTTAGTTCAAATACGACCAACAAGTCGTATATGTCGATTGTAAGTCGACATAAAAAACGTGTCCAAGCATGGGTCCCTAAGACCACCTTGATTTCAAACTTAGGATCGAACCAGTACTGGGTTCCTAAGGACCAAATCCACTATGTGGAGAGACCAAATTGATTCAATGGTCCAGGGGGAGCTAGTACGAAACTTGTTTGTGTTTTAACTTAGAAATTGCATGCTTAGGTTTTTATTTAGTTTGATTTTCCTTTTTAGAATGGTTAGATAGGACTATAACTCGTCAATACTTGATAACATAGTACCAGGACGCTGCGAGATGATAGTACGCTAGGAAAGCAGAGTCTTGTGTATTCGGGCTAGATAAGGAGTATCTAGTTCGGTGCACTTGACCGAGCGGAACTAGCTGAAGCTACCTCGCCGTATCCTAGACTAGTTAGACCAGGAAGTGATCTTAGGTAAGTCAAGTCTCTATTTTCTTGAAAATGGCTTTGTCTAAGGAAGTGGTCGTTGTTCCGATCAAAGAAGGCCTCTGTGCCTCGCCACGACCTGGAAGCCATGATCTTGAAAAGGTGACTTGATGAGCCTAAGGTCAAATTCGAATCTAACGCAAGGTTGACAAGTGTTCAAGTCATTAAATTTAAATCAAGTAAAATTGAAAGTCATCTCACAAGAACATATAAGGTTAACATGTTTGATCATGTAGACATGGGTGAGATGATTTAGGTTAATAATCTTCAACCAATCTTTAATAAATCCAATATTCGATCCAACTACCTTGCGTGTAGGATCAATGGATGTTAGACAGTGGTTGCTCCCGACACATGACCGGGGATCAACTCAAGTTTTCGAAGCTTCAATTCAAACGACAAAGATCGGTAGCCTTCAGAAATAACGACAAGCTCAAAATCATCGGATTAGGTGATATTGAGCTCAACTCAAATTTTGTTATTCAAAATGTTTTATTAGTAGAAAATTTTCAATATAATTTACTTAGTGTAAGCCAATTGTGTGATAATAACTATAAGGTCATATTTCTAGAAAATGAATGCGTAATTAATACAAATGAAACTTCTAAAACAATTCTTAAGGGAACTAGAAATAACAACATTTACACTATTAACTTAACTAACTCCTCAACTAAGTGTCTTATGACACGGCAAGAGGAATCATGGTTGTGGCACCGACGACTCGGTCACTCACACCCAAAACACATCCACAAGATGAGTCAGAGTGACTTAGTCAGAGGTTTGCCTAACCTCAATAACTTGGATAATAAAATATGTAATGTTTATCAACAAGGTAAACAATCTAGGACACAACATCAACTAACTAATCAAGAATGAACCAAAAATGTGCTTGAGCTCCTACACATGGATCTATTTGATTTACACGGAGCTAAGTCACTTAATGGAAGTAAATTCTGCTTAGTCACAATTGATGACTATTCTAGATTTACTTGGGTTAGGTTCATCAAACACAAAAGTGATACCCTAGATCAATTAATCAATCTATTTAAATTAATAGAAAATCAACAAAACATTAAAATCAAAAGACTTAGGACTAATCATGGTGGTGAATTCGAGAACCATAGATTTACAAAATTCTGTAACCTAAATGGATACCACCATGAGTTCTCTTGCCTTAGAACTCCACAACAAAATGGCCTAGTAGAATGCAAAAATAGAACCTTACAAGAAGCCGCTAGGACAATGTTAAACGAGTATAACCTACCCGATAGGTTTTGGGCGGAAGCCGTGAGCACGTCATGCTATGTCCAAAATAGGATCCTTATGGTAAAGAGGCACCTTAAGACCTCATACGAGATTTATCATGATAAAATACCTAACATCAAGTACTTTAGGGTATTTAGGTGTAAGGTACATATCCTAAACACTAAGGATTACCTAGGGAAATTTACATCCAAAACCTCGACCGAAATCTTTCTAGGATACTCAACTACAAGTAGAGCGTATAGAGTATATAATCATAACACCCTTAGAGTCGAGGAAACTATCAATGTAGTATTTGATGAAGGACATGAACCTACAAAACCCCCGACAACCCCAATTAGCGAGCCGATTCATACCAGACTCGACTTCGATCCGGAGATCAAGTCTAATGTTAATCCTAACCTAAGTCAACCAAGTCAGTCTATCGACCAAGTGATAGATGACTCTAACCAAACTAGAACTCAAACGAGTCATTCTATTGATCAAGTTGTAGACTCAAACCTAAATCCAACTAGGACTCAAACGAATCATCCTATCGACCAAGTGATAGGTGATCCAAGTCTAGGAGTTCGAACTAGAGCCTCATACAGAAACCTTAGTCAAATCTCCTTGATTTCTAAAATTGAACCCAAAACTATTGACCAAGCTCTTCTTGATCCCGATTGGATTATTGCAATGCAAGAAGAGCTGGCTCAATTCACTAGGAACGAAGTATGGGAATTAGTACCACCACCTAAAGATAAAACAATCGTTGGAACAAGGTGAGTGTTTAGAAATAAACTTGATGACAAAGGTGAAGTAGTTAGAAATAAAGCTAGACTAGTCGTTAAAGGGTTTAGTCAAGTCGAAGGTTTAGATTATGACGAGACCTATGCCCCAGTAGCTAGACTAGAGTCCATTCGAATGCTATTAGCTCATGCTGCATATCGAGGATTTAAGTTGTTTCAAATGGATGTGAAATCTGCGTTCTTGAATGGATACATTAAAGAAGAAGTTTATGTTAGTCAACCTCCCGGTTTCGAAAGTTTAGATAAACCCGACCATGTCCTTAGGTTAAAGAAAGCCCTCTATGGACTTAAACAAGCTCCTCGAGCTTGGTACGAGAGACTTTCGATTTATCTTAAGTCCAAAGGTTTTAACCAAGGTATAGTTGACCCAACCCTTTTCGTAAAAACCTTAGGTAAAGACATATTCATAGCACAAATCTACGTAGATGATATTATTTTCGGAACCACCAACTCAATTCTACTAAATGAGTTCATTTCACTTATGGAAAGTGAATTTAAAATGAATTTAGTAGGCGAGTTAAGTTTCTTCTTAGGTCTACAAATTAAACAAACTAAAGATGGAATATACCTACATCAACGCAAATATACTAGGGAATTAATTAAACGCTTTGGAATGCAAGACGCTAAAATTATTAATACCCCAATGGCAACTAATGTGAATATAGAAGAAGATGTAATCAGAAACTCAATTGATTTAAAATACTATAGGAGCGTAATAGGGAGTCTCTTTTACTTAACTGCAAGTCGACCTGATATCTTATTTGCAGTAAGTACGTGCACAAGATTCCAAACTTGCGCCAAGGAGTCTCACCTAACTCTAGTCAAGAGTATCCTTAGATATCTAAAGGGTACACTTAATGTCGGTATTTGGTACCCTAGATCTATCGAGTTCGAACTAACCGACTACTCCGATTCAGACTATGCCGGTAGTAAGCTCGATAGAAAAAGTACGAGTAGTTCTTGTCAACTTCTCGGCTCGAGTCTAGTAAGTTGGTGCAGTATGGAGCAACACTGTGTTGCCTTATCTACCACCGAAGCCGAATACATCGCAATGGGTGAGTGTGTCACTCAGCTGCTTTGGATGAAGCACACTCTCCGCGACTTTAAGTTAGACTTTACAAATACTAAACTTCACGTAGATAACATTAGTTCAATTAATCTTACTAAGAATCTGATATGTCACTCTAGGACCAAACATATAGAGATCAAATACTATTTCATTCGAGAACATGTGGCCAACGGAGCCATACAACTCGAATACGTCGAATCGAAGTCTAACTTGGCAGACCTATTTACTAAACCCCTACCTGAAGCCGAATTTAGTCTATTAAGACGAAAATTGGGCATGTGCATAGTAGAATAGGACATTGCAAATTCTATTACTACTATTACTACTATTTCTTACTTTTCATTTTTCATGGAACTAGTATAGGACATACCTTAGATATCATGCACCTATAGATTTAAGGAGTCAATACATCTCACAACACATAGGACTAATATGTTTGTGTACTTAGCCACGTAGATGGGTGTGAGATGTTAGGACCTTACTCCCGGTTCCAGATGTAGAGCTAGTGCATCGTCATGAACCACGGAGTATAATCATACATACTAACCGACTCTGACCAGGACTGGTTGATCTTTCATATCAATCAAGCCAAATATGAGTCGAACATTTTATAGATGAGCTTATTTTCAGTATATTATTTTCAAAATAATGTGGAACATGCTTGGACTTCAAAATACTTATTTTTGGTTTCCACACACCCTTACACTTTTAGATATATAGCAAAAGGGGGAGAAAAAGGCCAAAGTTAAGGGGTCAATTTTTTTTTTTGATAACTTAACTTCATATTTATTTCCATAACCAAAAGTTAACTTTAAGTTTAAGTTTTGAAAACTTACAACTTTAAGTTTAAGTTTTGAAAACTTACTTAACTTTTTAACAAAAAGAAGTAAAGGCTAAGTTAAGAGAATTCTTAACTTAAAAACTTATTCTTAACAAAAACGTTAATGTTTTACTTAAGGGGGAGAAAGGGCCAAGTTAAGAAGACCTCTTAACTTAAACGTTTTACTAAGGCCAACTTTAAGTAATGTCAGTTACTTAAAGCAACCCTCAAGGGGGAGGATTAAGGTCTTTCTTCAAGACTCACCCTCGGTCAAGGGGGAGGTTTCCTCAAGGGGGAGTACTTGAAGAAAATCCTTACTACTCCAACTTAATCTTTATTTTCATTTTTCATGCACATTATTATTCTTAATGCATGCTATTTTATGCACATTATTATTCTTCATGCATGCTATGTTCTTAACTTTGTATGTGAGTTTGCCATAAATAAAAAAGGGGGAGATTGTTGGTGCAGTAGGCACCTAAGTCGAACCTGAGTTTTGATTATAGCAAACGATACGAAGTTAAGCTCATGTCGTTATCTCACGAGCTGAATTGAGTGTGCAGAAAATTGCTATAAGTCGAAGGCGACAGGCGGAGGAAGCGCGGTGGCGACACTCGAGTGACCGGAGGCGAAGAATCGAGTGGAAGGTCGAAGCGAAAGCGACACAAGAATCGAATATCGAGGTAAGCTCGTGTGTGCGAGTGTAAGTGAGGTCGTATCCTCTTTACGGGGATAGACTTAAGCGTAGATTCGACCCAAGACATCTCATAGGTGGTCTAGGTCGAGATCAGACGGTCAGAAACCGTCGCATTTATCATTTTATGAGCTAACCTCTTACTGCAGGGAAGTGGCCAAGCATCGATCATTCTTGGACATTAGGCGATCGATGCTCATCGGTCGGTGATGGCATTTAATCGACCGCGCTAGGTCAAAACAGATAAGGTTTGACGCGGCCACTTCGCGATAAAATTTATACAACTTCGTGATCTATTTCGAAAAAAGAGGAGACAAATTCAGATGCCAAAATCTATAAAAGGAGGGGAGGATTCCAACTACAAACATCATCAAGTTTATTCTCAAGTGCTAAACGCTAACGCTCAACCGTCGCGATGACAAGTTCAAATCTCCTTCGCTTCAGCAGTTAGTAATTGTTTTTATTGTATTCCTTGTTTTAATCGTAACGAGGTGAGGTAGGCTTGTTGTCTCATCCTCGTACTTCCGATTTTGTGATCGTTGTCTCCTACCTCCAACGAGGAGGAGACGTTATAGTGCTTTGCCCTTCGTACGCGGTCTAAGACCGATAGGGCCTTGGAGTAGCAACCGCTGGGTTGTGAACCAAGTAAAAATAAACGTGTCTCTTTATTTTTCGCTGCTCTTACTTGTATATCGAACGAACGAACGAAAAGATTTACGATCGCTATTCACCCCCCCTCTAGCGACGCTTCTCGATCCAACACATTTTAGCAAAGCCGTCTATCATGGCACATTTCTTAAAAGTCGCCTATCATGTCACATCTCAGCAAAGTCGTCGATCACAGTGCATTTCTTAAAATCGTCTATCACAGTGCATTTCAATAAAGTCACCTATCACGCTACATTTCTTAAAGTCGCATATCACGTGCATCTTAGCAAAGTCACATATCATGGTGCATTTCTTAAAGCCACCTATCACAGTGCATTTAAGCAAAATCATCTATCACGACTAGAGTTGTCAAGTTGGATTGGGTCCATCGGATTGGCTCGCTCCGCCAAATAATTTAAGTGGGTTGGGTTGAAATTTTATCAACCCGCCATTTTGACGGGCTTAAACGAATCGACTAGCGGGGATTACAAGTCTAGACGGGTTGGCCCGGCGTGGGCACGGGTTGGCCCGCGGGTCGAGAAATACTAAAAGATGGAACATGTGAAAATAAAATTGTATAAGTTTTTTTACCAATATTTTAATATTAACAAGACAAGTTTTTCATCATCACAATCTTCTTCTATCACACATATACCTAAATAAAGCATAAAAGAAATTAAGAGGAAAGAACAAAAGAATATTTGAAGAAGTACTCTATTTTTTTATACTCTAATTGTTTTATATTATCTTGTCACTATTATTCTAATCAATATAGGAAATAATGACATATCAAAATCAAATAATTACCCGGGCTAGAAAATCTCAATTGAATCTTTATTGGAGGAGCACAAATTTACATTTAAATATTATCAAGATTTGAATATTTTGAAACATTAAAAAGGAATCGAAGACATCGGTATTCAACTTTGTAGGTCGATAATTGAATCTCAATTATAAGATTATACCCTATTTGTCTTACAGATCATTGTCTCAAGTCTTCAACACCTCAGTAATTTTAGATATATTTTTTTAATTTGTTGGCTTGTGGGTTGGCCCGCCTAATCTGCAATCCGCTTTGGGTTGGGTTGGAAATTTCTCAACCCACCGAGATGGCGGCTCGGCCCGCCCCCTCTCTGCTAAATATTGGATTTATGATGGATTGGCTCGCCCAGCCATGGAATGACCCATTTGACAGCTCTAATCACAGTGTATTTCTTAAAAGTTGCCTATCATAGTTCATCTCAGCAAAGTTGTCTATCACAGTTCATTTTTTAAAGTCACCTATTATGGTGCATTTCAACAAAACCTCCTATCATGACGCATTTCTTAAAGTCACATATCACATCGCATCTCAGCAAAGTTTCCTATTACGGTGCATTTCTTAAAGTCACCTATCACAGCGCATTTTAGCAAAGTTGTTTATCACGATGCATTTCTTAAAGTGCCTATCATGGTGCGTCTCAACAAAGTCGTCTATCACGGTGCATTTCTTAAAGTCCCTTATCACAACGTATTTCAGCGAAGTCGTCCATCACGGTGCATTTCTTAAAGTCATCTATCACGGCGCATCTCAGCAAAGTCGCCTATCACGATGCATTTCTTAAAGTCACCTATCATAGCGCATCTCAGCAAAGTCGCTTATCACAACACATTTCTTAAAGTCATCTATCATGGTGCATTTCAACAAAGTCACCTATCACGACACATTCCGTAAAGTCATATATCACGGTGCATCTTAAAAAAGTCATCTATCACAGCGCATTATATTCATCATTCGACAGAAGCTCTTATTGCAGCTTATTATGGTTTTTACCTCAAATCTAAGTATCACCTACAATTGCCTATCATGGCACAGTTCATTTCCTTGTATTCCTGATTGGGAAGTGCTTTGAAAAAAATCGAGATATCTAACTATTCCTTCAAACAAAGGTATGCAACAATATTTATATTCGGCATAACACTTGTTATATCAAAGTTTAGTACAAACATTCAGTATAAGCATTCAAAATTGCCGAAAGAAAAACAACATAATTACTAAAGATAGCTACAGAAAAACTATTTAGGAAACCCGCCGAGCTGAGAATCTGGAGTCTCATCTATTAGTCGCTGAAGATCCAAGAAGTCCGGAGAGACTCCTTCGGGAGGCTAGTCGACTTCCTTGAAGTGTCGAGTGGCACCCTGGTAGCCTATGTCCAAGAGGTCGATTGTGCACTCCCCTAGGATGTCGGCGAATTCTTCAGAAGATAGGAAAGCCCTCTTGCGGCTTTCCCACCTGCCTTCTTCACCCTCCTGATATGATGCTAGCTCAGCTCTGGCGCCCTCCGCTCGAGCTGCTAGCTCCTCACATCGGACCGCTTCCGAGGTCGCTTGGGCAAGTCGTGCCAGCTCGACCTCTAACAGCTTCGCCCGCAACCCCTCCATTTCCGCTACCTGCTCTCGAAGTTCTTCTACTTCGATGGCTTGGAGTCCCAGATCCTTGAGCCCTCATGCCTGACTCTATATGTCGGCTTCATAACGAAGGGCCCTTGATCAGAAGATGGCTACTTCGGCCTGGGTCATCTTGAGCTCCTTTTCCTTCTTTTGAAGCTGAGCCGAGACAACCACCACTTGAGCCCACATCCCTTGAAATTTGGTATTCATCTGAGAGAGATGTGCCATTAACTCCAGTTGGTAGGCCCATAACTGTGAAACGGAAGTTAATATGTTAATTCAGTAAAAAAAAAGAGAGAGGGAGAAGAAGAATTTTTACCTGCGTCAAGTGGCCATTCATGGCATCACTGAGCGCGGGCACGATCTTGTCTCTTGTGGATGATCCGACCGCATCGTGGATTTCCTTGAGGAGTCTTTGGGGAGGAAGGGTGCTCCCTTCTCAGCAAAGTATACCTCGATGTCATCCCGGGAAGTGAGGGGCTTGGACTAATCTGGTAGGATGAGGCAGGTAGATCGGAGGGCGGAGCCGGAGCCTCAGGATATGGCTCGATGGGAACCAAAGTTGAACTGCTGTATTGTTCGGCGTGACTCGGCCCAGCCGAGCTATTGGTAGGCGGACTGGGGGACTTGCGAGGACTTCCTTCGAGTGAAGACATAATCACTCGATTCCTCTTCCGGCATTGAAGTCACTCCTCTGACTCCTCGGAGTTGATCATCTCGGCCACCATAGATGGCCGAGGTGGTGGGAGTTGGTTCGAACCAACCTCTTCCGGTGTCTCGGCAGGAGCTTCAAGTGGGGCAATCATTTGAGCCCGCTTCCAGTTCATCCATTTATTGATGAAAAACTCTTGACACGACTTCGACTGCAAAAAAAAAACATAAGACAAGTTAGATGTTAATAAGGAAAAAAAGAGATAAGTGAAGTTTTTTACCTAAAGACCCACTCAACTCGACTTCTATCGGACTTAGGCTGAAGTGATATAATAGCCCCTCCTCTAACAAGACATTGACGTCGAACCTCAGATTAGAGTACTTGGATCTCTCAAGAGGGTCAGACTTTGAAACTCGCAAGGAGGGTAGGTGACGATTCAGCCAATCACTCGGCCAAGAGAACGAACAGGCTAGTCTTATGAACAAGTATCGTGTCTTCCAATATTGTGTGAAGTAATAAGGTTGGCTAGGAATTTGATCTCTCAGTGCGTGGTAAAAAAGAAGACTCTGACTTCTTTCCGTTTCGGGACAAAGCAGTAGTAGAATGATTTGGCAGTTAAAGGTAGATGATAAAACAAAAAGATAATGATAAATCTATTAATAAGGCTAAAAGAATTTGGAGACATCTGCTGCAAAGGGGATACGGAAATAAGCAGACAACTCAATGTAAAAAGGGTGAAGGGGGAAGCGAAGGTCGACCGCCATTTGATCTTGAAAGAAGGTTGTAAAGCCTTTAGGCGGTTTGTGGGGGTGTTGATCTTGGTGGGGCACCCTAAGTCTTTAGGTATGAGGGATGTGAAAGGTGACCCTAAGTTCATGACGATCCTCGGCGGTGAAGACACTGTGGGTTCTGAGGAACCAGAGGTTGGAGGTGTCTGTCGACTTCCATAGGAGAAGGAAAGAAAGAGACTTACAAAGGGGCAGACACACCGGAGAAGACGGAGGAGAGAAATCGTCGGAGAAGACAGAGGAGAGAAATCGCCAAAGAAGACAGAGGAAAGAAATCGTCGGAGAAGATGACTACATTGGGGAGACTGCAACAGACAGATAGCGGATCCTAGGTTTCGAATGTCATTTATAAATAAAAGCTGAGTGAGACAGGTGTCGTCTCTCAACCGTCCGATCTAAGGCCTTGAGAGACATATGGCGATGTTTGGTGGAGCCTTGAGAAACGAGGCAATCATGCCAAATCTGCACATTTATTATTTGTCATTAAGAAGCGATCCTATACATTCTTGAGGATGTGCTTTAAGCATGTTCCCCCATACCTAAGTTACCTGATTGAAAAAGCACGGGCATTGGATCCGAAAATTCGTTAAGGCTAGTCCAGTCAGTCATGTTGTGCATGTCCTTCAACTAGATTCGGGGGATGCCTATGATACCTATTAGAACCAACCTAGGATTGGGCAACATTATATTCATATCTTGGCTCAGCTGTATAACATTCTAGAAGTATCATATCTCGGCTCGACTGTATAACATTCTCAAAGCATCATATCTCGGCTCGCCCGTATGACATTCTGGAAGCATCATATCTCGGTTCGGCCATATGACATTCTGGAAGCATCATATCTCGGCTCGGCTGTATGACATTATGGAAGTAATGTATTTCGGCATGCGTCACAGCAGGCAGCATAGAGTTATATCTCGACAAGTCAAGTTATATGATGGTCATTAAAGTCAATATGTCAACGAGACATTATTTGTTGAGGTACCCATGCAACAAGAAAATATATTTTCATACCTACTTTAAGGGACATCATGTCCGCATTAATGGAGTTCTATCTCCCATCAACCACGTGAGCGACATTACACCTCATACGCCTGCAACATTTATTAAGGTAACACTCTCTATTACTCCTAAAAACGACAGGTCATCACCTTAAAGAGTTATGCCGCCCATACCTTCCGTACTGCTCCACGGGGATAAATCCATTATATAAAGGTAACTTGAGGAGATCATAAGGAATTCCAAGTTCGAAATTTCTCTAATCCACTGCTCTCTACATTCTTTGCTCCTCTTTTCCTATCAATCCTTAACTTGAGCGTCAGAGGGGCATAGTCGAGATTTTTCTCGGTGTCTTTAACGGTGTTTTCTTTACAGACTTCTTCTCCTCGCCCATTCGAGACGATTCAACAAGTCCACATTCAACAAGTCCAAATTGAGAGTCCAGCCACTTCAGCAAGTCGGACCGAGTCAACGAACCAACCAAGTCATCAAGTATCAAGCCGTCCTCGCTGTTTGAAACTTCCGCATCTCCGTCTCAATCGAAACAATACTCTTCTCGATTTATTTTGACTCTCGACTTTTTATAAGCACTATTTGATATTTGGATAAGAGATAAAAAATATATATATAATTTTTAAAAGACGAAGTACACAATTTTGATATCCAAGGTGTTGGTGCAATCGGCTCAGGTCACGATTGACCAGGACTCGAGTTTGACTCGAGTGATGTTTTGATGTTTCGACAAAAACATATGACAATGTAATTGTCATGGGAAAGTCCAAGTGGAACACTTGGCATTTGGTAAAGTCCAAGTCTTGAGTACTTAGCATGAAAAGTCCAAGTGGGACACTTGGCACATGAAAAGTCCAAGCATGAGTCTTGGCAAGGTAAAGTCCAAGTCATGGGTACTTGGCATGAAAAGTCCAACATGGGTTGGCAAGGAAAGTCCAAGTCTTGAGTATTTGGCATGAGAAGTCCAAGCATGGGTCTTGGCAAATGAGAAGTCCAAGCATGGGTCTTGGCAAATGGAAAGTCCAAGCATGGGTCTTGGCATGGAAAGTCCAACATGGGTTGGCAAGGGAAAGTCCAACATGGGTTGACAAAGGAAAGTCCAAGCATGGTCTTGGCATGGAAAGTCCAACATGGGTCGGCAAGGAAAGGCCAAGCATGGTCTTGGCATGGAAAGTCCAACATGGGTTGGCAAGGAAAGGCCAAGCATGGTCTTGGCATGGAAAGTCCAACATGGGTTGGCAAGGAAAGTCCAAGCATGATCTTGGCATGGAAAGTCCAACATGAGTTGGCAAGGAAAGTCCAAGCATGGTCTTGGCATTTGAGAAGTCCAAGGGTTTGATATTGGCAGCGTAAAGTCCAAGCGGGAGTCTTGGCAGCATAAGACCAATGGTTGGCGGCGTAAAGTCCAAGCGGAGTCTTGGCGGCGTAAGTCCAATGTGCCTTGGCGGTGTAGACACCGTTAGCATGACATAGCCGAGGGAAGCACCTGGAGGCTAGCGCGATGGATGAACAAGTCATGGATGACTTGGAGGGATCCGAGAGGTGTGAGGCTGATGGAGGTGGCTAGAAGGCTTAGGTCTAGGCTAAGGGTAGTCTAGCAAGTATGGGGGCACCATACTTGGGTTAAAACCTCATTCTTGAGGTTGGCAGTCGACTGGCATTATGACCGGTTATTGTGAGTCGACTTGAGTTGACCGCCACCGGCTGAAAATGCTCGCGATCGCGAGGGATGACGATCATGCGCGAGTGTCGAGCACGCTCCGTACGGCGGCGATATGGGCATTAGCGATCGGTCGCTAAGAGATCCGTTGGAGTTTTTCCAGCGTGGATCGATCCGTTGTCTCACGATAACAATGGCATCAGTCGAATGGTGACTTATGACAGTCGACTGATAGGCGGAAATCCAGCCCGATGTAGGTTATAAAGGCAACTCGGAAGGAGGGTTTTTGCAACCGATTTTCTTGGACGTTTTGAAGCGATTTGCTGCTGCAAATCAGGGCTTTCAAGTGCTAGTCCAAGGCAATCAACAAGCAAGCTTCTAAAGAGTTTTTGTAAAGTGTTCTTTATTTCTCTTATTGTATTTCTTCTTATATTTGCTTGTTGTATTTAGATTATTGTTGTAATCTTATTGTAAGAGGTTTCTCCACCTCCGACTTGTGTCGAGAAGGAGTATTTGTGATTAGTGAGTGCGTGTGCATCACTATGGCTCTTTAGAGCTCGATCCGTGGAGTATGAACCGTTCGGTTCCGAACCACGTTATATTCTTGTGTTTGTGATTGGTTATCTTTTCGTTATTGCTTTTATTATTTCTATTCCGCTGCGCATAACGAATTTTGTAGAGACGATCGCGAACGAATTCCATCGACGTATGAATTCAACGCTATTCACCCCCCCTCTAGCGGCGTCAAATCTCCAACAAGTGGTATCAGAGCCCGGGGCTCTTCTACGGACTAACCGCCGGGAGCTAAGAAAAAAGGCTAGAGGGTGAAGATGGAAGAATCATTGGGATGGGACATCAATACCCCAATTCCCTATTCCTTCTATGGACAAGAAGGGTTTAAGCAATGGAAGTCAAGAATTGAAGACTTCCTAATGATGAGGGACTTCGAAGAATGGTCTATCTTGATGGAGGGTTTTAGCTATCCAATAGGACTAAAGGGAGGATTCCTCAAGAAGAAGAAGTGGAGTGAAGATCAACTCCAAGCCTTCGAGAAGAACATGAAGGTAGTAAAATTTATTCTTGATTTGGTCCCTAATGAGATTGTGTGTATGGTAGGGGACTATATGGACGCTAAGGAGTTGTGGAGCCAAGTGGCAAAGCTTCATGAAAACTCATCATTGGTCCAAGAAGAAGAAGAAGAAGAAGAAGAGTGCTCATCCTCTCAAGCTCAAAAAGAAGCAAGTACATCTTCATCCAAAGAGCTTGAGGATTCGGAGGTTGATAGGGAATCAACATCTGGATCGGAAGAGGTGGAGGAAGTGGAAGAGGCATCTACTTCTAGGAGTGAGGAGGAGAGACCATCCTCTACACCGGAGCAACCTCAAGAAGAGCCTTCAACATCCGATCAAGATGAGGAAGCTCAAAATCCAACTCCGGCACCCACCACCACAATTACCCTAGGTAACTCAAACACTCAAGGTTCAAATAAAATTCATATCATTTGTTTTGAGTGTAGGGAATCCGGACACTACAAGAGTAAGTATCCAAAAAGGGTCAAGAAGGCTCAACTGGTTCCAAAGGTCAATGAAGCCGGTGTTCCAAATGCCAAGAAAAGCAAGGAGCAAGTCATTTGCTTCAAGTGTCGGCAACCGGGGCATTACCGAAATCAATGCCCTAGGGGGAGCAAGAGAGTCAAAGAGGGAGCTATACATGTAGGGGGAGCCTCCAAGGCAAACCCTAAGGTATATTTCAATAATGCACCTTCTAGATTTAAAAGTCAAAAGCATGCTAGAAATTTTAATTCTCTTGCAATTCACCATGAAAAGCATGCTAGAGATAAATATTTTTGCTTAGGAGCCAAGAGAGTAAATTTTTCAAGAAAGGAGAAATTTAGGACTAATGTCCCTAGAAAAACTCTTCCTAAGGAAAGCATTAGGCAAATAGAAAACCACTTAGGCATTAACCCTAAGAAGGGTAGACATATGCCTAGAGAAAATGATAATGCCCAAAAACCTAATCAAAAATCAATTGGGCAATTAGAGGTTGAAAATCAAGCCTTGAGGTCAAGGCTTGAAAAACTAGAAAAGATCCTTAGGAATATACAAAATCAATTTAAAGGGTCTAATGGTCAAAGTCAAAGGTCCAAAAGTCAAAGTCAACACCTAGAACCTAAGAGTCAAAAGTCAACCAAGGGCAAGCAAGGTTTGGGTCACAAACCTAAGCCTAAGGTGGCTTACCATAGTGTTCCATTTGATTATGGAACACAAACTAGGTCTAGGAAGACTAAGGTCAATAGGGAAGTCATCCCTAAGGTTGACCAAAGGGTATGCCTAGTGGTTAGGGTTTCTAGGAAACCTAGGGTGGCCACTAAGAAGGTTGCAAGGGGAGTTACCCCTAGAGTCAACCTAGGTAAGACCCAAATGACCAAGGCTAACAAGTCTAGGAGGGTCATTAGGAAGGTATCTAGGGAGGTTATCCCTAAGGAATACCTAATTAACCCTAGGAGCTCAAATCGGTTTTGGGTTCCTAAGAGCGTGATTGATTCACGCTAGATGAGGTTAGGGTGTACCAACCTTGATTGGATGGGTAGCTAACTCAACCATGATAAAGGTGGCATTTTAGGTTATTTTCAAGGTTATGGATACCTTGGAAATAGGGTTGAATTATGATCCTAAAAGATTTTAGGATGTGTCAATATTAGTTATGAAGTTTGATAAAATGATCAAATTGGCACAATTAGGGTTTAGAGTATTAGTATGTCATTTTGGGTTTTTGGCACACTAGGGAGATTAATGATAATATGACAAAATATATCTAACTATATCAAATGGCAATTAATATTAAAATTTTGGTATTACTATACCTATATATTTTATATGCCATGTTTTGATTGTCATATGCCATGTCATGACATCATGCCTAGTTCTATGATTTTATATGTCATGTTCATGTTTAGGATTAAGGATTAAATGTCATGTGTTTTTAGATTTCATATTATGCCATGACATCATGATTATGAGCATGTGTTTATCTATATCATCTCTAATGTCATAATCACTCATGCATTTAAGATAATTTGATTGAAATTGATTTAAGGATAATGACATGACTTGGAGTCCCATTTATAAGGGAATCAAGTAGGGTTGCCTTAGAAAAATGCATGAAACCCTAGATTAAATGAACCAAAACCCACATCTCACATCCAATTGACATGTATGTGTATTTATACACCTTAGATACATGTGAGATGCTAGGATATGAGTTGAGTTCAAGGTGCATAGTTTTTGCATCTAGATGAACTAAAACTCATCTTGTTTCATTTGTTGATCATTGGGAAAGCTTATGTACAAGTCATGTGCATAGAGCCCAAGGAATATGATCCAAAATAAGGTTTTGAAAAGATTTTAAAATCATTTTGAAAAACCTTGGTGAAGTCTATCTTTTGATAGCAATCACCATTGATGAAGTTGATACAAAATAGGGCCAAAACATTGAAAATTTCAATGGTTTTGAGTTTTGTATCAAACTCACTATTTTATGAGTAAAATAATTTTCAAATATTTTTCACCCATTGTGTGTGTCATAAGTATTATACGTATGAATTTTCATGATTTTGATATTACGTATAATTATTTATGAATTTTCAAAATTCATTTCGATAGTTGAAAATTCGAGATTTTCATTATCGATCGGCCATATGTGGCGATCGGTGATGTGATGTGATCATTGATTCTTGTCGAGTCATTGAGTCTGATTTCGGGTTAACAAGGTTTGTTTAGCCCGTGTTGCTATGGAAAGGTTCCTAATCACTCTAACCTAGGATATGCTTTAGAAGCATTATAAAGGGTGAAAATCCATTGGATATGGATTAGGAGATGTGTTAGGTCAAAGTATCAAATTTAGGGTAGTGAAAGTTCTATGTTGAACTTAGAACCTTAATTTTGATGGTTTAGAGTTCCTATTGGCTTAGGGGCTTCCCGAGGACATTGTTGGTGCAATGGTCAAGGAGCAAGCCTTTAGGGGGAGTTATCCATCTTGGGATGATGGATGTGTTTTCTCCTTGAGAGGAGAAGTTATTAGGAGAGTATCATCAATTGGGAAAATTGATGGGTTTTGATACTGATTTGGAAATTGGGAGAGTGAATAGGATTGCCTCTCTTGAGTGATATGAGACTTATCACTAGGAAGATGGTAGGCATCCTAGATATTTTTGGATCAGGGGAGGTGTAAGATCTCGTTGGGACATGAGATTTGATGTTAGTCAGGGAGAATGTTGGGGAGAACATTTAAATGAGAAGTCGATGTTTGGGGAGAACATTTGGAGAGTGTTTACCAATTTGGGATAATTGGTAAGGGATTTGAGTTAGTGGTCTAACTCAAATGATTTGTTTGGTTTTGTCAAACATCAAAAGGGGAGATTGTTGGTGCAATCGCCCAGTCACGACGACCAGACTCGAGTTTGACTCGAGTGATGTTTTGATGTTTCGACAAAAACATATGACAATGTAATTGTCATGGGAAAGTCCAAGTGGAACACTTGGCATTTGGTAAAGTCCAAGTCTTGAGTACTTGGCATGAAAAGTCCAAGTGAGACACTTGGCACATGAAAAGTCCAAGCATGGGTCTTGGCAAGGTAAAGTCCAAGTCATGGGTACTTGGCATGAAAAGTCCAACATGGGTTGGCAAGGAAAGTCCAAGTGGAACACTTGACATTTGGGAAAGTCCAAGTCTTGAGTACTTGGCATGAGAAGTCCAAGCATGGGTCTTGGCAAATGAGAAGTCCAAGCATGGGTCTTGGCAAATGGAAAGTCCAAGCATGGGTCTTGACATGGAAAGTCCAACATGGGTTGGCAAGGGAAAGTCCAAGCATGGTCTTGGCATGGAAAGTCCAACATGGGTTGGCAAGGGAAAGTCCAAGCATGGTCTTGGCATGGAAAGTCCAACATGGGTTGGCAAGGGAAAGTCCAAGCTTGAGTCTTGGCATTTGAGAAGTTCAAGGGTTTGATATTGGCAGCGTAAAGTCCAAGCGGGAGTCTTGGCAGCATAAGACCAATGGTTGGCGGCGTAAAGTCCAAGCGGAGTCTTGGCGGCGTAAGTCCAATGTGCCTTGGCGGTGTAGACACCGTTAGCATGACATAGCCGAAGGAAGCACCTGGAGGCTAGCGCGATGGATGAACAAGTCATGGATGACTTGGAGGGATCCGAGAGGCGTGAGGCTGATGGAGGTGGCTAGAAGGCTTAGGTCTAGGCTAAGGGTGGTCTAGCAAGTATAGGGGCACCATACTTGGGTTAAAACCTCATTGTGAGTCGACTTGAGTTTGACCGCCACTGAGGTCAAAATGCTTGGCAATGACCGTCACCGAGTGTCGAGCATTGGGAACGCCCGTGAGCCGACAAGCGGCCGATCGACGGGCGTTAGCCGATCGGCAATGTTGGCGTCGATCGCCAAGAGATCCGTTGGAGTTTTTCCAACGTGGATCGATCCGTTGTCTCACGACAACAGTGGCATCACGATCGGTGACTTATGACGATCGATCGATAGGTGGAAATCCAAACCCGACGCAGTTATAAAGGCTGGAAGGAGGGTTTTTGAACCGATTTTCTTGGACGTTGAAGCGATTTCGCGCAAATCAGGCTTTCAAGTGCTAGTCCAAGGCAATCAACAAGCAAGCTTCTAAAGAGTTTTTGTAAAGTGTTCTTTACTTCTCTTGTTGTATTTCTTCTTATATTTGCTTGTTGTATTTAGATTATTGTTGTAATCTTATTGTAAGAGGTTTCTCCACCTCCGACTTGTGTCGAGAAGGAGTATTTGTGATTAGTGAGTGCGTGTGCATCACTAGGGCTCTTTAGAGCTCGATCCGTGGAGTAGGAACCGTTCGGTTCCGAACCACGTTATATTCTTGTGTTCGTGATTGGTTATCTTTTCGTTATTGCTTTTATTATTTCTATTCCGCTGCGCATAACGAATTTTGTAGAGACGATCACGAACGAATTCCATCGACGTACGAATTCAACGCTATTCACCCCCCCCTCTAGCAGCGTCAAATCTCCAACACAAGGGACTAACAAATTACATAATTCTAATTTTTCCTATACGTTAAGTGAATAGATAGACAATCTAAGTTCAATTTGTTTCACATTTATAAATTTTTAAATATTTTTTTGAAAATTAAAATATAAATAATAATTTCAAAATTTTTAGTTTGTTATCATTATTATTGATGAATTATTAATAGATTTGTCATTATATATATATGGTTGTGGTCTTTGTATAGGAAAGGTATTTTGACGGCTCTTTTTCTCCCACCGGACAGAGTCTTTGGGATCCCAGGGATCCCACTTGTGGAAGATCACATCCTTGTGGATGTTGCATCTTATAAGAATATCTTTGAATTATTTTTATTTCTTTTCCATTGCATTTACATTATCATTCGTTGTGGATATATTGATAAGGTCGTTTGAATTGTTTTTATGACTCATATGTGTTTTTTTTTTATTTTCAAGTTATTGCAGGTGTCACGTGCTTATACTTCTAAGCCTGTTTGTTTCGGCTTGTGTCTTCTCAATGGCAATTTTTCTCTTTTCTTGTCACACGTGTCAATCGGATAGGTCTAACTCTGACAAATACATTAAATCGACCATGCTTATTCTTCGCATCGGGCAAAAAAAAAAAAAAACCGCATCATGAGAATCATGCTGTTGCTGCTCATGTCTAAATTCTCTCATGCAACATCTGCATAGAAATCCTGAATCACAACGCGAACTGCGATCGGTATCCTCACAACATGATCCCCACCATCAAACCAAGTCAAACTTCCAAACACATAATCTCCCTGCCGTTTGTGAGCCGCCATGAATGTCACCTTGAAGCCGTGCACCTTGGCAGTGGCGTTGAACACCAGGACCAGCGGCTGCACGGCCACCCGGACGCCCGGCGGCGATTCGATGAGCACTTTGTAAACGGCATCCGCCTCTCCGACGTTAGTGACCCTCCTCCAAACTGTTTTTCTGGTCATCAGATCAGGAACGGAGATGGCAGGAAGGTTCAGATCGTACACAGGCTTATCCAGTGTTCGAGCACAGACGCTATACTTCCCTGCAGTGCAGTTGAAGAACTCGAAGTACTCCCGTGGATCGATGTCGTAGACCAGACCAGGATCGGAGGCCCTGTTAGGATCAATCTGACCACCTCCGAAGTCGAAAGGGTCTGCAATTTTTCGCGGGGTCGATTCTGCTTGTATTGGCATGCCGTAGGCATTGATGTTCGACGCTGTGTGCAGCAGCAAAGCTAAGTTACTGCGCTCGCATTTTGTGCAGAGTAAACGCACAAAACAAAAGATCGCAAGGAGTTTGATCAATTACCTGTTGTGACCATTGCCGATTTGATTGCAGCGTGAAACCAGTCAGGATGGAGGGACTTGAGCAAGGCAACCACACCTGATACATGTGGGCAGGCTGCTGATGTTCCTGAGGCCAAAATGTACCTGTCCTTCTCTGCTCCCAGGATGCTCACACCATGTGCAGCAACATCCGGCTGTTTAATTTCAAAGCTCAGTGTGTACGTGTTGATCGTTGCAACAAGGATTCCTTGATTAATTTGTTTTAAACTTGTTTCTGACCTTGAGCACTCCAGGGAAAGGTAGAGCTGGCCCTCTCGAAGAGAACCATGCTACTTTTGGAGACAGAACTCCTCCTCCTACCACACTCTGTGTCAGCTCCACTGCAACGTCAGGCGAACTGCTTAATTTGACAGTGTCGGCACGTTAGAGCTGTGGATACAAAGATATTGATGCTGAAAAAACTTGCCTTTCTGCATCTACATAGTTGTCGATTCGATTTGCGACGTCAAAGTCTACAAGAGCAAAGATGACCCCCATGCATTGCTCAGTGATCTCCAGGATATTAGTCGTGAGCTGTGCAAAAATGAGGCCCTTTCCCCCGGCGTTCAAGATGTTGGACAACGCCACAGTGAACGAAGATAAGGGTGAGATCGAGTTGTTCGAATTGCAAAGCACGATCGATCTGCTTATGTCTGTGCCATTCAGGGATTCCTGTGTACAACTGCAGAGTATACATTAGAATGCAATGGCAGAGATGGTGTTATAGTTCATATGTAATACCTTCCACCGTTATGGAGAGGCCGGAATTTGCTGCCTGATTGATAAGTACGGTTGTAGAAGTTTGACTGCCCCTGCAAGTAGCCATGGCAATGGATTTTCTGATTCATCGGTGTTTTGGCCATTACGTTAAGGAAAGAGTCAAAATTGAATCCATACAACGAAAGTTCGATTGTTTCCGAGCCGGATCACTGTCGGGAACGAACGATCGATGGTACTGGCCGCCACCGTGATGACCCAGGGCGGGCGCGGTGTTAACGAGGGTCAGCGGCGTGGGTCCGCTGTTTCCCCCCGCGTACACCACCGTCACCCCCTTCGCCACCGCGTGCAGGCCGCCAAACGAGTCCTCGTGCGGCACCGCTAGCGACAGCGAGAGCACGTCCACGCCGTCGTGAATGGCGTCATCGATGGCCGCAAGCACGGTGGCGCTGGTAGCCACAGGCCCTTCACCGCTCTCCCAGATGACCTTGTACACCGCGAGGCGGGCGCGGGGAGCGCCGCCATGCGCGGTCCCTTTGGCAAGGCCGTGGAAGCTGGCGTCAGACACGACGGAGCCGACGGCTATGGAAGCGGTGAAGGTGCCGTGGCCGATGTAGTCGCGAGGCGAGAGGAATTCCTCCTTGAGGTTGGCGGCGTCGATCCCCACGGTGTAGTAGCGGGCGCCGATGATCTTGCGGCTGCAGTTGGAAGGCCCGAAGGCCTCGCCGACCTGGCACATACCTTTCCACCGTGACGGGATCGGTCCGTAGCCGTCATCGTCGAAGCTTTTTGATTCCGGCCATATCCCTGCTCCAAGGATTCACCCAGCGTCACTATCATTATCGAATTTGCTCTTTCTACCAAAATTGGAAACGAAGAGACCTGTGTCAATGATCCCTATGATGATCCCATCTCCATAGTTGCTCCTCTCAAGGAGTTTCGTTGGATGATCATACTGAAGCCCCAAAAAATCCCAGCTCCGCGTTGTTTGCAGCTCATAATTTCTACGTGGCTGTACACTCAAAACGTCAGGAGATTCTGCACTATCAATTTCCTCATTTCACTGCTCCAGAAAACAAAAACATTTTCTCTTGTTTAATTAATTTGATCCAGAAAAATAAGTCAACTTAACCTGCTAATTGTTCTGCTTGCTCTTCCGTGATCATGGCTGCAAAGCCTGAGAAGCCATGCTTGTAACTGTACACCAAGGAAGCCATGGCATCCTCCTTCCTGTTGCAGAAGATAGCAATCAGTTCAAGCTATAACCTCAATTTAATTTCCATCGTTCAATTGCAAGATCAGGACATGAACAAAATGCAGAAAATGGCTCTTTGAGGCTCTGAGTTTGGCACCTTCCAAAGAGAGAAGTGAGCAGGTCATGGTGTGAGGCAGTGACATCCTCTGGATTGTCATGTTTCCTCTCCCCCGTGTACACAATATATAGCTGAAAACCACCCAGAGCAGCTGAAATGGCCTAAATCTGTGAAGTTAAATCAGTGAAAATTGACAAAGGAAAAAAAAAAATCTTACTTTGCCACCGGTTGCAGCTGCAGTGGAGAAGATCTGATAGCACTGAAGAGTTATCATACAGAGGAGAAAGATAGAGCAGATGTGAGTTTGGGATGCCATTTGACTGCTGTCTTTTTGGCTCTAAAACATCAACAACCTGTTCTTATATAAGCAAATCCTTCTTTGATGCCACCCAAAAATACGTGTAGTTAGTTGCTCTGATTCCACTGATTCTTGGTCGTATGTTACATCTAGGTGGTGACTCAGACGAAAGATTACGAAGGATTAGGCGTTCGATTTGATACGATCTCTTGATTGATCGCTCTGTTAAAGATCCAGCACTCAACTCAAATTAAACTGAAGGGTCCACGAAGCTCCTGCATTGATCCCGGGGAAAGATCTAGCAGTCAAATTGTCCGCTCTGCGTGAGTCAACTACAACAACAACAACAACAAAATTTTATCCCACTAGGTGGGGTCGGTTATATGGATCCTTCTACGTCATTGGACTCTATCCCCTACTATATCATCATCTATATTTAAATAAATTTTATCTTGTTTTATTGTTGCTAATCAAGTCTTTTTTTGTCTTCCTCTTCCTCGTTTGATGTGTATATTTGTCATCGTTTCACATCGTATAACTGGAGCATTTATTGGTTGTCTAAGTACATATTCGTACCACCTTAAACGTGTCTCTCGGAGCTTTCCTTCAATAGATGCAATACCGACTTTTTCTCTAATGCTCTCATTTCTTATTCTGTCCATCCTCGTATGTCTGCACATCCACTTTAACATCCTCATCTCTGCAACTCCCATCTTTTGCTCATGTGCTCGAGTTGTAGCCAACATTCAGCGCTATATAACATAGCAGGTCTAATCGTCATTTTGTAGAACTTCCCTTTAAATTTTAGAGACACTTTACGATCACATAAAATACTCGACGCTTTCCTCCATTTCAACCATCCTGCTTATATTCTATGTAAGACATCTCTCTCAATCCCTCCATTATCTTACAAAAATGATCCTAAATATTTAAAGCTCTCAGTTCCAAATAACTCGTCATCTCCTATCTTAATACTTGTCTCATTACGTCTAATATTGCTAAACTTAAATTCCATATATTCTGCCTTCCTCTACTAAGTTTAAAACCTTTCACTTCTAGTGTTTCCGCCAAGATTCTAGTTTAACATTTACTCCTTCACGTGTCTCATCTACTAAAACAATATCATCTGAAACAATATGCACTACTAATGTGTCTTGAATGTGTCCATGAGTTCGTCCATGATTAGTGTAAAAAGATAGAGACTTAGAGCTGATCCTTGATGCAACCCTATCTTTATTTAAAATGCTTGATTAATCCACCAAGTCTTCACTCGTCACATTTCCTTATACATATCCTTAATTAGTTCAATATATGTTACACTAACACCTCTTTTCTAAAATTCTCCATATTATTTCTCTTGGAACTCTATCATGTTTTTTCTAAATCAATGAATATCATGTAGATCCCGCTTTTGCTCTATACTTTTCAATTAGTTATTCGAGAAGATGTATAGCTTCTATTGTCGACCTTCCCTGCATGAATCCAAATTGATTTTCGAGAACCATGGTCTCCTTCCTTAATCTTTTCTATTATTTTTCCCAAAGTTTCATGGTATGACTCATTAGTTTAATACCCTATAGTTTTCACAAGTTTGTATGTCTCCTTATTCCTATATAAGGGAATTAGGATACTTACCCTCCATTGATCAGCATCCTTTTGTTTTCAATATCATGTTAAATAATTTTGTAAGTCATTCAATACCTTGTTTCCCTAGACACTTCCATAACTCTATCGAATATCATCCGTCCAACGGCTTTTCCATTTGCATTCCATTTAAAGCTTGTTCTACTTCAAATTTGAATTCTACGATAAAAATTTAAATTTCTATACTCATTTGACCTACTTAAATTACCTAAATTAAGTTGGTCTCCTAAACCTTCATTAAGAAGTTGATAAAAATATCTCTTCCACCGCTCTTTTATTTCTTCATCATTTACTAGTACCCTATTGCATTCATCTTTAATACATCTTATTTGATTAAGATCTTTTGTCTTCCTCTCTCTCACTTTAGCTATTCTATAAATGTCTCTTTCCCCTTCTTTTGTATCTAATTTTCGATATAACCGTTCAAAAATTTCAGTCTTAGCTTCATTCACTGCTTTCTTAGCTTCTTTCTTGGCTATTGTATATTTTTTCAAATTTTTCTCATTTTTACAAATATTTAATTTCTTATATGCTATTTGTTTTTCCTTGACTTTCTTTTGCACTTTTTCATTCCACTACTAAGATTCCTTACTTGGTGGTGCATGCCCTTTTGACTCACCGAGTACACTCTTGGCTATTATTTTCAACTTTGATATCATCTTATCCCATATCGTATTAGGGTCACCGTATATTTCATCTAATACTTGTACTCTTACATTCTCCTTAAATATGATTTGTTTCTCATCCTTTAACTTCCACCACTTTATTTTAAGAGTTGTGTATATTTTCTTTCTATTAATACTATATTTGAGGCATATATCCAATACTACTAACTTATGTTGGGTAGTTAAACTTCTTCGGGAATGACCTTACAATCTTTACAAATCTTTCTATCTCTCTTTCTAACCATAAGAAAGTCAATTTGCGATTTATTATTTCCACTTTTGAACGTGACTAGGTGTTCTTCTCTTTTCTTAAAAAATGTATTAGCTAGTATAAGATCATATGCTATTGCAAAATCCAATATAGTTTTACCTTCTTCATTTCTTTTTCCAAACCCATAACCCCCATGCACCCTCTCATATTCGTCATTTTTCACTCCGACATGCCCATTTAAATCACCTCCTATTAAAATCATCTCATTTGACGGAATATTTTGTAATACTTCATCCAAGTCCTCCCAAAACCTTAATTTGGTATTTCCATCTAATTTTATTTGAGGTGCATATACACTAATTACGTTTATAGTTTCTTTCTCCACTACTATTTTGAGAGCTATAATTCTATCCCCCTTTCTAATTACTCCTACAACTTCATCCTTTAACGAACTATCAACAATAATACCCACTCCATTTCTTGTTTTACTCTTCCCTGTATACCATAACTTAAAACCCGAGTTCTCTATCATCTTTGCCTTCTCACCAATCCATTTTGTCTCTTGTACACATACAATATTAATTTTTCTTCTAATCATCGTATCTACTATCTCCATTGTTTTACCAGTGAGGGTTCCTATGTTCCATGTACCAAATCTTAGACTACTAGTTTTTCTATAATATTTGTTCTTACTCAACCTATGGTGTGAGAACTCTTGCTTATTTAACACTACACCCAAGTTCTCATGGAGATGTAGCGGTCCTTGCCGATACGTTGCAGTCGGACCCTGCAACGTGAACTCTAGCATATTTTTCACTACACCCGAGTTCAAAATGTAGCGGTCCTCGCGAGACATTACAATGGACCGTGAACGCTGCTCCTTTTCGGGGAACAACCTAGCATTAGCACAATAGTTTGATTAATCCATTCATTGAACATTTGTCTTAGTTTAACGCTGGCTGGCAACCTAACGCAACCCTCCTCCTTTATCCGGGCTTGGGACCGGCCACGACAAGGTTAACTTATCATGGGCGGAGTTGCTCTGCGTGAGTCAACTGAAATTAAATTTCTAAATAACCTTTATGAAGTGGATCACACAACCGGCTCAATCCTAAACCCTAAAGTCAGACCATTAAGGGTGCGTTTGATTCAAGTAATCATACATAACCTTTGTTATGTGATTACCAGAGAATAAAATATAACCTTGGAATAAAATATAACCTTAGATAAAAACCTTTTTTGGTTGGAGGTTTTAATATATAACTTAGTTTAACATTTTACTCGATCGACGGCGATAACGATGGCGACATCGACCGGCATGGCGACGGTGACGACGACCGGTCGGCGGCAATCGGCGATGGCGATGGCGCGGCATGGTGATCACGGCGACGCGGCGATAACGACCATGACGGCGCCGATCGGCGACGACCGGCGACCGCGGCGGCGGCGGCGATCGGCGACGGCGACGGCGGCGGACGACGGCAGGCGGCGGGACGACGGCGTGGCGATCGGGACGGCGGCGGCGGCGGCGGCAGCAAGCGCGGCGACGACGGGCAAGCGATGGGGGACGACGGCGCGGCGTGGACGACGGGACGCGGCGACGGTGGCGGCGGCGATGGGCGACGGTGGCGAGTGGTGGCGACGGCGGCAAGGCGGTGATTTATGGCGGCGACGGCGGCGACCGATGACGGGCTAAGGCGACGGCGGCGACCCTGCAACGTGAACTCTAGCATATTTTTCACTACACCCGAGTTCTGAAAATGTAGCGGTCCTTGCCGAGACATTACAGTCGGACCCTGTAACGCGTTCCTTTCGGGGAACAACCTAGCATTAGCACAATAGTTTGATTAATCCATTCATTGAACATTTGTCTTAGTTTAACGCTGGCTGGCAACCTAACGCAACCCTCCTCCTTTATCCGGGCTTGGGACCGGCCACGACAAGGTTAACTTATCATGGGCGGAGTTGCTCTGCGTGAGTCAACTGAAATTAAATTTCTAAATAACCTTTATGAAGTGGATCACACAACCGGCTCAATCCTAAACCCTAAAGTCAGACCATTAAGGGTGCGTTTGATTCAAGTAATCATACATAACCTTTGTTATGTGATTACCAGAGAATAAAATATAACCTTGGAATAAAATATAACCTTAGATAAAAACCTTTTTTGGTTGGAGGTTTTAATATATAACTTAGTTTAACATTTTACTAAATTATCCTTTGTCTTTGCTGCGACGATGGTGGTCGACCGACGGCAAGACGATCGGCCGACCGACGGCGATAACGATGGCGACCGATCAAGCGCGACGGTGACGACGATCGTCGGGCGATAAACCGCCGCGACGGCATGCATGGTGGTGGCACGGCGACGGCGGCAGAACGATCGGCGATCGACGGCGGCGGCGACGATCGGCGACGGCGGCATGGCGACGATCGGCGACGGCGACGGGCGGACGACGGCGACGCGGCAATGGACGACGGCAAGTGGCGATCGGCGACGGCGGCGGCGGTGGTCGACGACGGCAGCGCGGCGACGACGGCAAGGCGGCAGCGACGGCGGCGGTGGCTGGGGACGACGGGCGACGGCGGTGGCCGGCGACGATGGGCGACGGTGACGAGTGGTGGCGGTCGGCGACGGGCGGTGACGATGGGCGACGGCGGCGACCGATGACGGGCTAAGGCGACGGCGGCGACCAGCGATGGGCGGCAACCGACGACGGACGACAAATCGATTGAGTTTTGACAAATTGACATTTAATATATTGCTAGGGGTAATATTGGAAAAAATTTTCCTTAACCCGGGAATCAACAAAAACCTTGGTTCTCCAAGGTTTTCTGATTCCCCTTAAAAAGGTTTTTGTTCATAATCAGGTATATGAACAATTACTAGGTAATTATTTATAATCTAAACTAAACAAGATTTTTATTGATAACCTAACAAAGTTATCAACAAAAACTCCCAACCAAACGCACCTAGAGTCAGACCCCTTTTAAACTTGCAGTTCAAACTAGTAATTGAACTAACAGTTCGACCGCCGTTTTTTTTAAATTTGATTTAATTTTCAATTCTTTTATTTAATTATATTTATAATATTTTAGTAATATGAACAGTGTAATTCAATATAAATTAATTCATTTATTTTAAAATTTTCAATATAAAACTATATTACCAATCTATTTAAATTAATTTTTTAATCTATTTATCTTGAAGTTATTTAATATGGAACTACTATTTTGAATCTCTCACCATCGATGGTGATAGTGAAAAGAAGATTAAAGCAATAAAGTACAAGATTTTAATATAAGGAACTAACAGCAATTTTAATTCTTTTACCTTAAATTAATATAGACAATTTAAATAAATTCACATTTTTTATTTTTTTCATATTTATAAATTTTAAAAAAATAAATAATAATAATAATTTTGAACTATAGTCAATCATGAATTTAACACTAACGGATAGTTTCAAATCATGAACTGTGATAATTCTTAAAGGTTATAATTAAGTCTCAAGAATTTTTAAAACGTTAAATTAATAATTTTGAGCATCAATTTTTTAAGCTTGGTCCAATCCATTATTAACTAAAACAGAATAATACTCATATCAAGCTTTACAACGGTAGGGGAGGCTAGGAGTAATGGAACACTATCTTAACGAATGTTAGGTTCGATAAAATAATTAGTAGTCTAAAAATTTATTTTAAAATTTCAGAAGTGTTTATATAGTATTTATTTTGATTGGAATAATATAAACAAGATATTATTTAAAGAAATTTTAATGTGAAACTACGTCATCAGTGTGCATCCTGTGTTTTGGTTGCCGTACGCCTTGCAATTCTCTCTCGCAAAGAAACTCGACACGACGACAACTCCAATCGAATTGCGCAGCGGTTTCACATGTAAAATCATTCCCTGTCCGTAAGGAGACAGCTAATTTTGGAATCATGTGCGTCGTTTGGTTCCGTATTTAATCCCGTTGCATACTATTTCTTTCCGCTTCGTCACTTCCACATCGACCTTTTGAAATTGCCGTCGCGTGTTCTTCCAATCGCTTGGCTTCTTCCTTCGATCTCTCTTCTTCTCCTAGAGATCTGTGTTTTTCGATGGAGTAGGGATCGGTTGGCGGGTGGGGATTGCGGAGCTTGATGGCGGAGGAACCGAAAAAGGGGAACAGACAGCTGATTGATTTTGGTCCCTCGGAATCGAGATGGGCCGCATTGGATGGCGAGGAGTATAGTCGGAGGCAAATGGGGAGTATTGGTCGCAGGCGGACTGATGAGGCCGCTAGATTGACAGATTCTAACCTCCAGATAGCTGAGTCCGAAAAGAATCAATTCGAGGTGAATGTTGACCTTTTGAAACAATAGTTGAATTCCTTGCGTGATTGGCTGTGTCATCTTGTTCCAATACAGCGAGTGCGTTAAACACTAGTAAATCTATTATTTTCTTTTCCGGTAAGTTAAAAATTTTCTCCAATTAAAGCTATAAATGTCACACGAGTTTTTGTTATAAATCAGCTATTTAGATTTTGTTTGTGTTTTTTTTTTCTTCTGTTTTTACCAAGAGTTATTTTAGTTAGTTTATGATTTCATATTTCTAAATGAGTAATCATTAATTTTTTAAAATGTCCATGCTGGTACTTAAAAAAAGAAAAAACAAAGGTTTGATGGCCATGTGCCCATAGGCTCATAGAAGGAATTGTTCTTCTGGCTGGATCGAGGATGTCACACTTGTACTCCAATTAAAGACAATGATAATAATCAATTTAAATATCAAAATGTAATCCTTTTAATCTTTTTTTTTTTGGGAGAATATATATAGGTAAGGAAGACTAAGTTAGGACAATCAGACAATCAAACTACGAACGAAGGAATCAATCTGATAGATTGAAAAATATTGACATGGGTTGAATCAGCTATATCATGGATCAGTAACTGTGGTTTGACTAGTAACCTGGCAACTTGGAACTCAATTTATCATTTTCTGGTCCAAGTCTAGAATATGCTATTAAAAAGCTTTTGTTGCTTGGTCATTGAGTTCTTCTGATATTCTGTGTTCATTAATTTTGAAGGTCAAGTTGGTGCTTATGATTTTGTATTTTGGTTCGTGTTTATGTTCATTGGCTTTCCATTGATAATTTTATGTAAATGTATTTAAATGATCCAATTCTTTTGGCAAAAAAAATGATGATGATTTCAATTGCATCTCTTATTGTCCTGTTCAGTGTTCAGAGATTTAATACTAGCAAAGTAGGGCTTGCAGTAGTCCTGTATTATTTCACATGGTTTTGCCCACTTGCAATTATTGGAATCTTCAATCTTTTTAAGTATGGATTTGGCATGCTGAAAGCATTTAACCCAGTTTATATTTATTTATTTTTTTGAGAGAAATCTGAGTCAAGTATGGATTGGGAGGTTGCCTTCTTTGTGCAACGGGTGAGAAACATGTTTTTTTTATCCTATGCAATAACAACAACAACAATCAAATCTTATCCCACTAGGTGGGATTAAGTAAATAATTTTTCCTATGTCATTGAGCTCTATCTCCTACTATATTATTATCTATATTTAAATAAATTTTATCTTATTTTATCGTTACTAACTAAGTATTTTTTTGTTTTCCTCTTCTTCGTTTGATGTGCATATTTATCATCATATAATTAAAGCATTTATTGGTCATTTAAGTACATGTCCTATCATCTTAAATGTGTCTCTCGTAATTTTTCCTCAATGTGCAACTCCGACTTTCTCTATTGTTATTATTTTTATCCATTCATCCTCATATGTCCGCAAATCCACCTAATATTTTTATCTCTGTAACTTTTATCTTTTACTTATTTGCTCGAGTTATAATCCATCATTCTACTTCTTATAACATAGCAAGTCTAATTTTCATTTTATACTTTCCTTTAAGTTTTAAAAGTATTTTCGATCACAAATAACACCTTATACTTTCTTCTATTTCAATTATCCTATTTATATTATATACAAGACATTTCTTTTAATTCCTCATCCTTTTGTAAAAGTAATTTCAAATACTCAAAGTTTTTAGTAACAGATGACTCGTCATCACTATCTTAATAATTATCTCATTACATCTAATATTACTAATATGATTTCATAAAGAATAACTTGTTTTATTACATGGAAGAAGTCCTATTTATAAGGTATAGGGTTTATAGATCAAACTCTATCATAAGAAATAATGGATAAAACTCTATCCTAGGAGATAAAATAATTATCCCTATAATATTCTAACACTCCCCCTCAAGCTGGAGCATATAAATTATATGCACCCAGCTTGTTACATCTGTAGTCAATTCGGGGACTTTTCAGAGGCTAAGTAAATATATCTGCTAATTGATTTGAGTTAACAAAACTAATAGATATTTCTCCAGATATGACTTTCTCTCTAACAAAGTGACAGTCGACTTCAATATGCTTTGTCTTCTCATTAAAAACTGGATTTGACGCGATATGCATGACATCCTGGTTATCACATATGAGTGACATTTGTGTAACATCTCCAAACCTTAGCTCCTAAAGCAATTGTTTGAGCCATATTAGCTCTTGACTGACTATGGCTATAGCTCGATTCTCTGCCTCCGCACTGGATCTTGCCACAACATTCTATTTTTTGCTTTTCTAAGAAACAAGGTTACCTCCGACAAATATACAAAAACCAGAGATGAATCTTCTATCAATGGGAGATCCTGCCCAATCTACATCAGAATACCCTATAACTCGAGTATGTCTTTTATTTTCGAACAAAATATCCTTTTCTGGAGTGCCTATGATATATTGAATAATGCGAATCACAACATCCCAATGTTCTTTACACGGAGAGTTGAGAAACTGACTTACTTCACTTACTACAAATGAGATATCTGGACGAGTAACAGTAAGGTAACTTAGTCTTCCTACTAATTGCCTGTATCGTTCGGGATCTAGTAGAGGCTCCCCCTGATTTGGCAGGAGCTTGACATTAGGATCCATTGGGTTGTCAACTGTCTTTGAGTTTAACATTCTTATTTCTTCTAGAATATTCATTGCATACTTTCTTTGGGATATAATGATCCTATTTCTGGACTGTGCTACTTCTATCCCTAAGAAATATTTGAGTCTGCCAAGATCCTTTGTCTGGAAATATTTGAAAAGATGTTGTCTCACCTGTGAAATCCCGAGATAATCACTGTCTGTGATAACAATATCATCAACATAAACCACTAGGTAGATGCAACCAGTAGATGAGTGACGATAAAAGACAGAATGATCGACTCGCTCGTCGTAAATGCCATTGAATTACAATACTGAATCTACCGAACCATGCTCTGGGTGACTGCTTGAGACCATATAAAGATTTTTGTAAGAGACATACAAGACTAGAAGACTCCCCCTGAGCAACAAAACACGGAGGTTGCTCCATGTAGACTTATTCGAGCAGGTCACCATGTAAGAATGCATTCTTGATGCCCAACTGATAAAGAGGCCAGTGTTGAATCGCAGTAATGGACATGAATAGGCGTATAGAAGATATCTTGGCAACCGGAGAAAAAGTGTCCCCATAATCCAACCCAAAGATCTGAGTATAGCCTTTAGCAACAAGACGAGCCTTAAGCCGATCAACCGTTCCATCTGGATCAACCTTTACTGTATATACCCATCGACAACCAATAACTGACTTTCCTACTGGTAGAGGAACGAGGTCCCAAGTCTCACAGCTCCGTAAGACACTCATTTCATCCAGCATAGCCTGCTTTCATCTTGGATGGGCAAATGCATCTCCTGCAGTCTTCGAAAGAGAAACAGACGACAAGGAGGAAAGACAAAAATAATAGGAAGGAGAAAGACGATGGTAACTCATAGACACATAATGAGGAGAAGGATTACGAGTTGAACGCATACCTTTTCGAAGTGCAATGGGAATATCAAATTCAGAAGATTGTACCGGAGGAAGGGGAGGAGGACACGCTCGAGATAATTCCACGAGCAGTCAATGTTGGCGTAGCGAGCATCGAGGAAAATGCTGATAAACCTGCAACGGAGGAGAAATTGAAGCTAGGGATGGTAGAAAATCCTCCGAAGGATAAAAGACTGACACAGGCACAGAAGGAGGAAACTCGGACGACGACTCTGAAGGCCCAAAGAAAGGAACCGAATCAAAGAATGTGACATCAGCAGAGATGAAATACTAACGGAGAGTAGGAGAATAACACTTGTACCCTTTTTGAGACCGTTAGTATCCAAGAAAAATACATTTATGCAACCGAGGAGAGAGTTTATCAATGTCATGATCAAGGGCATGAGCAAAACATGTAGAACCAAAGACCCTATGTGGTAAAGGATGAAGGGACTGATTTGGATAAAGTACATGATGAGATATTTGACCCTGTAAAGTAGAGGAAGGCATCTGATTGATGAGATAACATACAGTGAGTACGACTTCACCCCAAAAATGAAGAGGAACATGAGAGTGGTGGAGAAGAGTCTGAGTGGTGTCGAGAAGATGGCGATTCTTGTATTCTGCAACTCCATTCTGTTGGGGAGTATGAGGACAAGACGTCCGATGTAATATGCCATGAGACGCTAAGAAGGTCTGAAACGGAGTAGATAGATATTCACGTGCATTATCATTTTGCAAGGATCAAAGAGGGATACCAAATTGTGTTTTGACTTCATTAAAAAAATATTGGAAGATAGAAAACAATTTCGAACGATCCTTCATCAGATATAACCAAGTGCAACAGAAAAAATCATCTATAAAAGTAACAAAATATCATGACCTGAATGTAAAAAAAATACAACTCGGACCCCAAATATCGGAATGAACCAAAGCAAAGGGAGATGTAGTCCGACTTATAATGCGAGGAGAAAATGAACTACGAACATGCTTACTTAACTGACATGACTTACAAGATAAAGACTTTAAGTGAGAAAGATTGGGATGTAATTGTTTTAACTTATCAAGACCAGGATGTCTCAACTGAGCATGAATAACAAGTGGAGAGGTTGCCGCCGAACCAACAAGAGAGGCCTGGTGAAGTCGATATAGGCCATGAGACTCACATCCGAAGCTAATCATCCTCCTCACTCGGTCCTCAGAATGACGTAAGATTTAGTAAACGAGATGACACAATCAAGAGACCGAGTAAGCTGACTTATTGATAACAAATTAAAGGGGGCTCCAGGAACATAAAGAACATTATGAACGGAAAGAGATAGAGAAGGATGAACAACACCAATACCTTGAGACTGAATTTGGGAACCATTTGCCATGGTGACAAAGGGTAAATAACCAAAAGTAGATAATGAAGAAAAAAGAGATCTATTACCAGTGATATGATTGGTGGCCCCAGAGTCAAGTACCCAAGGATCCGAAGAGCAAGATATGTCAGTAAAGGAATTACCAGCCTGTGTAACGACAGCAAGGGAATTAGAACTCCATCGATCCTTATACCATTTCAGAAAGTCATCATAGGAAGACGGTGGAGGCGGATCCGGTGTCAACGGTAGCAGGTCCTGGTGGGGATTATAAAGACGCCGACAGCTGGATTCTTGGCGCCGCCCCATGTTGTCCCTGCCAAAGGCACTCAGACCGGCCATCTAAGCTCTCGGTATTCTTAAGGTACTCTCTTGCTGTATTGATTGAAAAATCCTGGCAGCTGACTCTGTGGCAGACCTCGGATTGTGAGGCACGACCTTAATGACCTGAGTTTGGCTATCCCTTCCACTGGACTGCGATGGGAAATTAAGGTTGTTAGCTACTAGAGATGTAGGAAGTGGAGGTATTTACAATCTTCCTTCCGACGACGCTCAGGGATCGCCATGGTACTTCTCTGCACCTCATTTCTTCGAGCACGAAACTTTCCAAGATTGCTAGAAAATACTTTATCCCTCGGAGGATGGAGCGACTCTAGGAGGTGAACGTCGTCACGATCCCATGCCGCAAATGGGTTGCCTGCCTTCAGAAGCACAGGTAGTCGAAGGAAGAAGATGAGATCGGATGTGACGAGGGAGACAACCTCTACGGTGGAAGCTGCTACGTCTGCGGCGGAGGCGAGGGTGAGAGCCGGATGTCGGACAACCTCAGAGAAGAAACACGGATGCGGTGGAAGCTGCCGTCGCCAACTGGAGAGAAGACCCATGCTCACGCGTGGAGGAGAAGCTGTCGCGGTGGAGAAATCGCGATCTTCGGTTGGTCGAGCAGCGTCGAGAGGCGACGTCACGGAAGAGACTGCGTCCACGAGGAAGGGCGCTGGAGACCTGACGACTCCTCCAACGAGAAAGAGGCGAACCGTAGCTGCGAGAAAGGCGCGTTCGCGCGAGGAAGGAGGAAACCGCGGGGAAGGAGTCTGGCGCGGCCGGAGGTTGAGACTCGCGACTCACGCAAGGAACGACCCGGAAGAGAAGAAAAGAAGAAAAAAAACGCAAAAGAACGGCGCGGAAACCTAATCAGGCTCCGATACCATGTTATTTTATAAAGAATAACTTGTTTTATTATATGGAAGAAGCCCTATTTATAAGGTATAGGGTTTATAGATCAAACTCTATCCTAAGAAATAATGGATAAAACTCTATCCTAGGAGATAAAATAATTATCCCTAGAATATTCTAACAACTAAATTTAAATTTTATATATTTCATTTTCACTCTACTAACCTTAAAACTTTTCACTTCCAAAGTTTCTCGCCAAGATTCGAGTTTAGTATTCACTTCTTCATGTATCTCATTTATTAAAACAATAGCATCTACAAATAACATGCGTCATGGTACCATATCTTGAATATATCCAGTGAGTTCATATATGATTAGTATAAAAAGGTAGAGATAGAGTTAATCCTTAATGCAATCTTATTATTATGGAAAACACTTTAGTTAATCTACCTGAAGGCTTCACTTTTGTCATTACTTCCTTGTACATATCCTTAATTATTTCAATATATACTATATTAACATTTTTTTTTAAATTCTCCATATAATTTTTCTTGTGACTTTATTATAAGCTTTTTCTAGGTTGATAAATACAATGTGTAAGTTTTGCTTTTGTTCTCGATATTTTTCAATTAGTTGTTTGAGAAGATATATAGCTTTTATTGTTGATATTTCAACTTGAATCCAAATTGATTTTCGATCATCATAGTCTCTTTTTTTAGTCTTTTTTATATTACTCTTTTTTAAAATTTCATGATATGCTTCATTAATTTAATACCTCTGTAATTTATACAGTTTTGTATATCTCCTTTATTTTTATATAAGAGAACTAGAGTACTTACCCTCTACTGATTAAATATTTTTTTTGCTTTCAATATTAGATTAAATATCTTTGTAAGTTATTCAATACCTTTCCTCCCTAAGCACTTCTATACCTCTATTGAAATATCATCTGATCTAACTACTTTTCCTTTTTGCATTCCATTTAAAGCTTGTCCTACTTTTGATGAATTCTACTATAAAAATTTAAATTTTTATACTCTTCTGACCTATTTAAATTACTTATGTTAAGTTGGTCATCTAAATCTTTATTAAAAAAATTGATGAAAATACCTCTTCAATTTCTCTTTTATTTCCTTATCATTCAATAATACCCTATTGTATTCATTTTTATTGTATCTTATTTGGATAAGATCTCTTTTGTTTCTTTCTTAGTCTTTACCTATTTTATAAATGTTTAATTCCCCTTTTTTGTATCAAGTCGTCGATATAATCATTCAAAGTTTTATTCTTAGTTTCATTCACTATTTTCTTGGCCTCTCCTTTGGCTATTATATTCTTTTTAAATTATTTTTATTCTTAAAAGTATATAATATTTTATAAGTTGTTCGTTTTTTTATTTTCCTCTATACTTTCTCATTTCATCATCAACATTCTTTACTTGATGATGCACATCCCTTTGACTCATCGGGTAAATTTTTGGCTTTCATTTTCAATTTTAATGTCTTCTTATCTCATATTATATTCAAGTCACAATGTATTCTCCGAATAGTTGTACTCCTACCTTCTCCTTAAATATATTTTGCTTTTCATTCTTTAACCTCCATTACTTAATTATAGGAGTTGTGCTTGTTTTTCTTCTATTGAAATTATACTTGAGACATATATCCAATACTACTAACCTATGTCGAGTAGTTAAATTTTCTCCAAGGATGACCTCGCTATCTCTACAAATTTTTTTATCTTTCTTCTTAATAATAAAAAAGTCATTTTGCAATTTATTTTTTCCACTTATGAATGTGACCAAGTATTTTTCTCTTTTCAGCTAGTATAAGATCATATACTATCGCAAAATTCAATATAATTTTTCCTTCATTATTTCTTGTTTCGAATCCATAACCTCTATGCATCCTATCACATTCTTTATTTTTCACTTCTACATATATATTTAGATCTCCTCCTATTAAAATCATTTGTTTGGTGGAATTTTTTATAATACCATGTCTAGGTCTTTCCAAAATCTAGATTTGGTGTCTTCATTTAATCTTACTTGGAGTGTATATATATTAATTATATTAATAATTTTTTTCGCTACTACTATCTTAAGAGTTATAATTCTATCATCTCTTTTAACTACTCTTACTATATTCTTTAGCAAACTATCTACAATAATGTCTATTCTATTTATTGTTTTACTCTTTCCTATATATCATAATTTAAAATCTAAATTTTTTATCACCTTTACCTTTTCTCCTACCTATTCTATCTCTTATAAATACAAAATAGTAATTCTTCTTTTAATTATTATATCTACTACTTCTATTGCTTTACCTGTGAGTATTCTTATGTTCTATATTTTAAATCTTAGACAATCAATTTTTATACTATTTATTCTTATTCAACCTATGGTGTGAGAACTTTTGCATATTTAACACCGCATTTAAGTTCTCATAAAGATGTAGTGGTCCCTATTAAAGTGTTATAATTGGACCTTGTAATACGTTCCTTTTGAGAAACAATCTAGCATTAATACAATAGTTTAATGAATCTATTCATTGAATATTTGTCTGAACTCAATATTGGTTGGCAATCTAACATAACTCTTACCCTTTTTCATATAGACTTGGGATTGACATCGAAAGTTTTTTTTATCACTGATTATACCTATCTAAAGAAAAAAAAAAGAGGTTTGTGCTCTTTATTTGACTTCTGATCACTAATTATACCTTTTACTCACCATTTCCTTCCTGATAAACATTTGCATCTCTATGTCAATTAATATGACCACACAATATAGGATTTTGGTAGTATGCTACATGTCTAAACTATTTTTTTAAGTGCAACCTTATATTATTCTCAGCTCTGTAACTTTTAGGTTCTTACTGCAACAAAACCAACCAACTCATATATCCTGGAATTTTAAGTAATTCTTTTATCATCTCAGCAGAGAAGCATTATGACCATAATACACTATTCTTATCATATATTAATATGTTATTCCATACAAGTACTGCAAGTGGTAGCTTTGGTTTCTCGACACCATTAGTTTTTCCTATCATTGTTCATTGTTTATTTTATACTTAGCAGAGTAGATGTTTGCAAATAAGTAGAAATGTTAACGAAGCCTAATCTTTCATGCACCACATCATTCAAGGATAATTAGTTAGAAAGCAACAATCTATTTTGAAATGAAAGTTCATTGTGGGTGTCAATCAATGATCGAAATGGTCATGTAGAAGTGTATATATGCATATTTTCTTAGATGTTGGATGAACTATACCATTTAAAGGTTGAGAATCACCACATGAACTGTTAGATTATGAATGAAATAAACAATTGATGTGATATCAACCGGTAAAGAACCCATCTTGAATTAGGAGCTTTCTAAGTTTCTACCATCAAGAGGTGTTTTTAGAATATTTTAGTTTCAAATTTTCTAAGTACTCATGATATAATCATATAAATCAAGGTTTAAATCTGAGATCAGAATGATATAATTTTAATATCTTATTATGCCGTGCCGATATGATTTTAGTACTTTTTTTTAATTTATAAATATAAGTGTATATTAATTAAACTTCGTCCATATGAGTTAATCTTATCATGGTCGATCCCAAACTCAAATAAAGAGGAGGGTTGCATTAAGTTGCCAGCCAACATTAAACTAAGACAAATATTCAATGAATGAATCTATTAAACTATTGTGCTAATGCTAGATTATTCTTCGGAAGGAACATATTACAGTGTCCAACTGTAACGTCTCAGCAAGGACCGCTACATCTCCAAAACTCGGGTGTCGTGATAAATATGCAAGGGTTTACATTGCAGGGTCTGATTGTAACGTATCGATAAGGACTGCTACATCTCTATGAGAACTTGGATGTAGTGTTAAATAAACAAGGGTTCTCACACCATAGATTGGATAAAAATAAATATTATAGGAAAACTAATAGTCTAATATTTAAAACATGGAACATAGGAACCCTTACTGGTAAAACAATGGAGGTAATAGATACAATGATTATGAGAATAATTAGTATTTTGTCTGTATAAAAGACAAAATGTATAGGTGAGAAGACAAAGACAAAGATGACAGAGAACTTGGATTTTAAGTTATGGTATATAGAAAAGAGTAAAATAAGAAATGGAGTGAGTATTATTATAGATAGTTTATTAAAGGATTAAGTTGTAGGAGTAGTTAGAAAGGAGGATAGAATTATAGCTCTCAAAATAGTAGTAGAAAAAGAAACTATGAACATACATTTATAGAATAGCTAAAGTGAGAGGGAGGAAAACAAAATATCTTATCCAAATAAGATGTATTAAAAATAAATACAATAGGGTACTAGTAAATGATGGAGAAATAAAAGAGTGGTGAAAGAGATATTTTCATCAACTTTTTGATCAACGTTTAGGTGACCAACTTAATTTAGGTAATTTAAGTAGGTCAAATGAGTATAGAAATTTAAATTTTTATTGTATAATTCAAATTTCAGAAGTAGAATAAGCTTTAAATGGGATACAAAATGAAAAAACCATTAGATTGGATGATATTCCAATAGAGGTATGGCAATTTCTAAGAAAATAAGGTATTGAATGACTTAAAAATTATTCAACATGATATTGAAAACAAAAAAAAGTCTAATTAATGAAGAGTAAGTACTATAATTTCCTTATATAAGAATAAGAGAGACGTACAAACTTGTACAAACTATAGGTGTATTAAACTAATGAATCATACCACGAAACTTTGAGAAAGAGTAATAGAAAAAATATTAAGGAAGGATATCATAGTTTTCAAAAATAAATTTGAGCTTATGCTTGGAAGGTCGACAATAGAAGTTAGACATCTTCTCAGGCAATTAATTGAAAAGTATCGGGAGCAAAAATAAGATTTACATATGATATTTATTGACTTAGAAAAAACTTATGATAGAGTCTCAAGAGAAATTACATAAAAAATTCTAGAAAAGAGAGGTGTTAGTGTAGTATATATTGAACTAATTAAGGATATGTACGAGGAAGTAATGACTAGATTGAAGACTTCATGCGGATTAACTGAAGCATTTCCAACAAAGATAGGGTTATATCAGGAATCAACTCTAAATCCCTATCTTTTTACACTAATTATGGACGAACTTACTGGACACATTCAAGATACAATACCATGGTGCATGTTGTTTGCAGATGATATTATTTTGGTAGATAAGACATATGAAAAAGTAAATGTTAAACTAGAATTTTAGCGAAAAATACTAGAAGTGAAAGGTTTTAGTCATAGTAGAGTAAAAACATAATATATGAAATTTAAGTTTAGCAATATTAGACGTAATGAGATAGGTATTAAGACAGGAGATGATGAGTTATCTCGAATTGAGAGTTTTTAAGTATTTAGAATCATTTTTGCAAGATAATAGAGGGATTGAGAAAGATATCTTACATAAAATACAAACAAGATAGTTGAAATAGAGGAGAGTGTTGGGTATTTTATGTGATCATAAAGTACCTTTAAAACTTAAAAGGAAATTCTATAAAACGACGGTTAGACCTGCTATATTATATGATGTTGAATGTTGAGTTATAACTCGAACACATGAGCAGAAGATGAGAGTTGCAGAGATGGGGATGTTAAGGTGGATATATGAATATATGAAGATGAACAGAATAAGAAATGAGAGCATTAGAGAGAAAGTCGGAGTTACATCTATTGAGAAAAAACTCCGAGAGATACGTTTAAGATGGTACAAACATATACTTAGATAACCAATAAATGTTCCAGTTAGGCAATATAAAAATATGATAAATATGCATATCAAATGAGAAAGAGGAAGATAAAAAAAAACTTGGTTAGCAATAATAAAATAAGATAAAATTTATTTAAATATAGATGATGATATAGTAGGGGGATAGAGCCCAATAGGTTAAAAGGATCTATATAGCTGACCCTATTTAGTGGGATAAGACTTGGTTATTATTGAAGTGTATATTAATTAAAAAATTTATTAATATTTAATTATTATATATGCTAATTGTTCATGTTATATTTCAAGTTTTTTTAATGTCTTAAATTATTTTTTGAATGTATTTGAAAATTTTTATTTTTTTAAATTTATTCGAAATGTTTAAGAATCATATTTTGGAAAATTTTAGATTATTTTAAATCCACATTCAATTTTCATGATATATTAAAAAATTTAAGTTATTTATAAAATATTCTATTAATTTTTAAAATTATTTCAAAATTTTAAAAATAATTCTTAATATTTTATAACTATTATTAATAATATATTATTTTTATAACTATTATGTATAATTAACAGCTATATAATAGTTTAATAATTAATAAATTATTTACAATAAAAAATACCTATTGAAATAAAAAAATTTAACTTTAAAAAAAATCTACTGAAAGTGCCGCACACTTACAGAGGGCCATCACAAGGTCACAACAACCTAGCAGTCACGGTGCCGACACGGTGGCCTTGTGATGACGATGCCAGTATGATACCATTGTTGGTCGATGTACATAATGGTAAATTTTGCCTGTGCCAACCGGCACGACACGAGATTTAAGTCCATGATATGAGTATCAGCTAAAGTAATTAATACACTGACATGATTTTGGTTTTTCTAATACCTAGTTCAGTTGGTATTTAAATTAAGATTTTGTGAACGAAAAACCAAAATCTCAGACTTGTTCGAGACTATCACTTTAGCATTTGATCGGATTCTGTTGTGCATCATATTCCACATATCCTGCTCCTTGAACTTAAAGATTAATCTGATTTATATGATACTTGCACTACAGGGTCTGAGGCAATGTTTACTGATCTTTGCTATTGAGCTCCCCTTTTCTGTGCCTCCCAATTCTTACATTATTTACATTTTGTATGCTCTGATTGCTTTAGCTGGCTGTTGCAGCTCACTTTTGTTACTATTGATCTACTGTGCCTTCTATTGGGATACCTTGGTCAGACTTCATTTCTTATGGAAAACATTACTGAGACTCAGTAGGTTTTCTTTTCATCCATTCCAAGTAACTAGATCAATTTATGTTATTATATCCTTTAATATCACATGTTTTCGATCAGTGTTCCAATTGTTATAATGTATAAAGAACCAAAATATGCATTTCGTTTCCAACTGCAGAATCCTTTTTATGTAGTTGTTAATTGTTCCTTGAATTTTCAGGAAATGACTGCTATATTTAATGGCAGGTGTAGCCTTCTGGCCAGTCTTCTTCATAGCTACCATAACTGCACTAATTGCCAGTCGAGCAATGATAACCGCAATATTTTCATGCATAAATCAATCAATATCTCTCGGTTGCTTTCCTCGAGTTGAAGTCATTCACACATTTCGGAAGTTCATGGGCCAGATATACATTCCAGTGATCAACTGGCTTTTGCTGTTTTTCTGTGTGGCATTTGTTGCTACCTTTGGTAGTATATTTGAGATTGGCAATGCATTTGGTGCTTATTCCTTTCTCTTTATTTTTGTTTACATTGAACATACTATTTTTTTTACCTTTATGTTCTTTTCTTTTCTTTTTATTTATTTCAGTAATACTCTACCTGAAATCTGTTGGTAGTCTGTCTTTTGACGTAAGTACAAGGGGACTAAAGATTGTTCTGATCTGTTTAGACCTAATGGATGGCGTACTTGTAGTTGTTCAATTGCCCCATTCATTTATGGACTATTTATCTGCTGAGAAAAATACTTTTGACAAGTAAGATTGTGGAAGGACAGTTGAAAGTGTAGCACATTTGACCAATAGGACTGATCAGAGAAGTTGCTTCAGTTTGTATAGGATGTCTGCTTAGACAGAGGATTGATACTAGGTTAGGGCAATGCTCAAGATTAGAATTATTTTGACCAGTTAGCATAATGCTTGATATAAAGATTATCCTAGACTCACATTTTTCTGGTAGAGGCTAGGAAGACTTTCATCTTGTTCCTTCTGCTCAAACAGTGAAAATGTGATATTAAGATATAATTCAGGATGTTAGCTGCTAGTCGGGTTGAATTTTGTGAAAAACCTTGTCCAACTTTAAAAGCTTGATCTAACACATTATCTTCGTCATGATCTTTTCAAACTTGAGAACCAAGCAAAGGTTATGGATACAGGTCCCAACTGGGGCCATTTTGGGCTATATTAAGTTGCATGAAAATTTGGTAAATTTGAGCTCTTAAAAACTGTATTTACATTTTCTCTATTATTACTTGCTTTTCATTTTCCAAGTAACTTGAAGTTATTTGTTCAGATATTTAACTACCATTACTTTGTGTTTGGAACCTATTTGCTAGGTTTTCCTTTTAATTCACTTGACAAAAAAAAAAAAAATAGAACCGTCGCATTAGCAGCCCCCTCCAACTGCCCCTACCGGTGGAGGTGGTAAATCAAAATCTCAGTTGATAAGTGCAAAGGAAGGGGGTTGGTCGATAGCCCAAGGTGATGAAATTCCTAAGAATTAACCCCTGCCCATTACGGACAAACCTCTTTGTACTTACCAACTGGGTTAGTCCTGGGGACTTTAATTCACTTGGCAAATGGTAACCTTTAGGATTGTCTAAAGGCTAAATGTTGCACTCTAATCTTTAAGTCATTTTTTATTAATTTGCTCACAAAATAGGGAAGTCATGTTGTTGAACCATCAGCTGTTAAGTTTTCGAATGCATTATAATAATTAAGTTTGTTTTTCTTCTTTATAAGATAATGTCATTTCTGAAAGGTTGTCTAGAATGTTTTTGGTACATAAAGCTTAATGTTAGGACAGTTCTAGAAAAATATCAGGTGAAACCTTGTGAGCGTGCATAGGTTCATAGAATATAATGATGAGCATGAACAGATAAGGAATACTCTATATGCAAAAGTGGATTAACATCTTATCATCATCATCAATCAATGTAATCCCAACTAATTGAGATTGGCTAGGTGTGACATTATTCTTCTATGTAAGGCAATTTCACTAGTACTATGAATGTCAACTACATCACTTTTATTACATTAGCTAGAGTATTAATTGGCTTCCTTATACTCTTTCATTCCACTTTAATTGAACCAATTTGTGCAAATATAGTTTCCATTCGTCACCTTTAAGCATATCCATATCATTTAAACTTATTTTCCTGGATTATCATCTATTTGACCTCACCTTCGATAGATTTAACATCATATTTGTCTCAGCGGCAATACTCATTCTTCATCATTAGCAAGTTATGAAAGTATTTAGATGAGCATGATAGGAAGGACATGTCATTAATGGGAAAATTACAGAAATGTCTTATACGTGTAGGCTATTGTTAGTTTGTATTGAGAAGGAAGTTTGTTAATGATGATGAATAGGAACCTTATGAGGTTTATGACCCTTCATTTTTTTGGTTCCCAAGAGCGTTGTGTTTGGTATATAGGTTCATGTGTTGGGTAACATAGTTGTCCATTTCCTTTTTACTTTAGTGAACTTGCAGGCTTGATCTCAGCCTTAATGTCACAGCTATCTACCTGGTTACCATGCCCCCTCCCATATCATTGTTTAGGAGGCTGATATGCATGATGGAAAATTTGCAAGATAATCTAAAGTCAATTCTTGTACCACCATACAGGAAGGGCCTTAGATTGGTGATGGATCTTTATTTGGTCACACATTCACTCCAGATAAACTCATAAATGTATTAGAATCCACAGCACTTTCTCACAGACTCGAGTCCTGTCTCATAGCCTTGTAATTTAGATTGAAAAGAAAATAGTAAATCAGATATTGGAGAAACATATATTTTTCCTTTTTGTTAATCATTTTGATCTTAATGATCTCCAAGTGATTTATTTGATTTATATCTTTTTTTTTGCTTTTCAATCAATCAACGTATGCCTTTCAACTTTCAATCCTAATTATTTGCTTCATGATTTTATATTTGGTTATTCTGCAGGCATTGCTGATCCGGGTGTGATGATTATGACCGCAATTCTAGTAACTATCATCATGCTTCTTGTATGGCAGATACATATATCATTTGTCCTATGCTTCTTTACTTTCTTTATGGGATTAGAGTTGGATTTCTTTTCTTCGGTTTTGGGCAGTGTGGCAGATGGAAGCTGGGTGATGTTGGTTTTAGCAGCATTTTTTTTTATTATAATGTATATCTGGAACTACGGTAGAAAGCTCAAGTACGAGACTGAAGAGAAACAAAAGCTTTCACTGGATTTGACGATGGAACTGGGTTGTAACCTCGGCACTATTAGAGTCCCTGGTATTGGCTTGGTTTACAATGAGACAGTCAAAGGAATTCCTGCAACCTTTGGTCATTTTCTGACCACATTACCAGCAGTTCATTCTATGGTCGTATTTGTGTCCATAAGGTATGTACCTGTTCCTGCTGTGCCACAAGAGTAAAAGGTTTCTCTTCAGGCGAGTCTGCCCTAGAAGCTATCACATGTTTTGTTGCATTGCAAGTTAAGAATAATTTTCTAGGCTATTGAGATGTTTATTGTACTTTTTGAAAATTAAATTCCAGTTTCCTCTTGCAAGTATAGGCATCCAAATATGCGTTTGTTACTTGCTTGAATTAATAGCATATAGTGAGGTTCATAGAAATAGGCAAATCTCTAAATTGGTTCACTGAACCTGACTGAGCTTGGCTGAAAATTTTCACACCATGAATAAAATAAATTTAATTTTAAAAATGTTGAAAATGGCTGTCAAAACATCTTGGTCCCATAACTTTTTGATTAATTGCCTTTGCGTCAAAATTGTATTGTTCAGAATCCCTTTGGTGGAAATCTATATATGCTATGAATGTTCCATCTTAATTTTTATGCTAGATAACTATGATTTAACAAAGAAGCATACTGTAATTAACACATGAAATAATTATTCTAGTTCACTTTCAGTAAGTTTTAGCTAATTCACTCTAGTTTGTAGTTGTTGTTTCAGTACAGATTGGATCACATAGGACTGGCTGCTCGACGGCAGACATTTCTTTTAGGATTTTTAAATTAATCTAGATTAGTTGAGTTGAAACCATTGAAACTGACCACTGAAAACACCGGATCACCTCAGCGATAAAATTGCCTTTGTTCTTCTGAGTCATGTTTATTGTTTTCTCATTGCTGTTTGAGATCAAGTTTACCAAAACAGCCAAAGCTTGAGACAAAATGATCCATAACAACAAGACCATCTTATGGTACGTTCGATTCCTAAGAATAGTTATTCTGTTCCTTATGAATTTCCAATATTCCTATATTTCATTGCAAAACTGGATATGAAATATGATCAAATTCTTTTGGAATTGTAATTATCTGTTTTACTAATAAGTAATAGTTATTCCTCACTCTATTCATGTACAAATTTGCAAGTATGCCTAAAACATGATGGCTTGTATGGTATAGCATGGGAAGAAGCGTGGCCGCTTGGTTAGTTTCGCACAAATGTTTTCCAAGATAAAGTTTTCTCCTTTTTTTTTGTTTTTCTTAAGTATTTAGTGCGATGAAAGATGGCGGTTCATAAAAAGTAGTATATTGTTCTACGATAATTGAGATATTTTTTTGTGGGAAAATGATATCTGGATTGTCTCTGTCCGTTTGCTCAACTCCCATGCGAGCCTCTCTCGTCTTTCCCATTGCGACCCCATTCACTCCACCTCTGTTCCTGCTTATCTCTACGATGATTGACAATTACGAACTCCTCGAGCTCCATCCATGCAAAATCTGTCTAAAATATTGTCAAAGAGAACATCCATATTCTCTGGAATGAGATTCCCTCCTCCGAATCAATCAGTTGTACAACAGTTTATTTAAAATTTTGGACGACTAATTAAATGGCGGAACCAGTCTCGCCTTGCCAGTCCAGTCCGGTCTAAATCAATCTCTCGATAAACCAGAGTTCTTTGCTATCCTACAAAAACAATCTAGTACATGGCAATAGAATTTAGAATACAACATTACTCATTATTTTTCATCGTGACTGGTGGATTTATAACTTTATAGCCCCAAATTACCTTGAAGAAGCTAAAATTCCTCATCTGAACTTGGACTTGAAACACAAGCTAACAACAAAATCACGCAGATGGAACATCAACTTACAAATACACCAAGCCTGATTGAGATATATACTCTTCTAATTCCTCTATCTAACCATCCTGATGCAATCGCGATCGCCCACAGTTTGCAGAACTTCCATCTCCCGGAAGATCATCTGTTTAAACAATAAAAATTTGAAAAACAAGGAAATTGCAGTTCAGCTTTACCATGGGGAAGTGGCCTGGATAAGTAAACGAGGACAATTTTTAAAATCACAATAAAGGCCTTTATCTTCAAACTCGGCAAGAGGTCCTTTATTTTTAACATGTTCATCATACTTCTTTATTTCCTTTTGCCAGTCTGAAGGGGCAAAAATAAAAAATAAAAAAATCCTGAACCCAAACTCTTAACTATGTGGAATTAGAAAAATTGTCCTCGCTCAATTGAGATGCAGATATTCTCTTATATAGTCTTAGAATTACATGAGAAATTTTAAGAAATTAGAATGAATTTTTTATACTTCAAATCAGTTAAATAATCAAGATTAGGAGCGTAGGAACATCTATTTAATGATTTGGAAGCTAAGGGATGGCAATGTGATTTTTTGCCCAAAAGAAAATTAAAGGTTTAATATTGCCAGGGAAAATGAACAATGACAAGACTACATGAAGAACTATTTGACTCCCCAAATTTCACAGAATTCACGAGCTAGAGAATCAAATTGTAAGTCTTTGTGAATTCCATTGAATTTGTGAGTTTAAGAGAGCTCAGTCAAAATTTGAGTCTAGCATTGTTATGAGTTATGACTATGTCCACTAACATCGAATTGGCTCAAGCGTTGAATAGCACTGCTCAAATTGTTATATTTAGAATTACACCATCTACTCCTCCTAAAACCAGACTTTTAGCATAAGATATATATCTAGCACCATCACATGCTATTGATTAGTTAACCATCCTTCCGTGAGATTAGATTGTTAGTGCTAATAAAATTCACATATCTCCACAATGACATAATATTGTCCACTTTGAACCTAAACCCTCATGGTTTTGTTTTTAGGCTTTACCCAAAAGGTCTTATACCAATGGAGATATCTTTTCATCTTATAAGCACATGATCTTTTCCATGTCTTACCAATGTGAGACTTTGATTATATTTCCAATACTCTAACAATCCCCCCCCCTTCAAACGAAGGACCACATTGACCCCTCCTCAAGCCTATCCGTCCTCGAAGGACATCCTCTGCTTGATGTCTGATCCTCAACCCACCAGAACTTCCTCAACCGCTCGATCATCCCGACTCAAATTGGACTTCCTACTACTTGTTTTCTTCATTCGAGATTCATGGCTTGACATAGATCATGACTCTGATACCAATTATTAGTGCTAATAAGATTCACATATCTCCACAATGACATGATATTGTCCACTTTGGGTCTAAACCCTCATGGTTTTGTTTTTGGATTTTACTCAAAAGACCTCATACCAATGGAGATATCTTTTCATCTTATAAGCACATGATCTTTTCCATGTTTTACCAATGTGGGACTTTGATTGTATTCCCAATACTCTAACATAGATAACCTTTTACACATAGTCTAGGCCTTTAATATAAAGAAGAAACTGTATTGGAAATTAACCAAATGTTCCCCTTACATAATCCATTTAGATCTCCTCTATGAACAATTCTGTAAGTCATAGGCATGCATGAATGATTTCTGACCCTTTATCCAACTCAATTTTTTATCTCGTATGTGTGTTCATTAATTATTGTATCTGTCAATTCTATTTTTTTTTTCTAAAAATTCTTTTATATTTCAAATTGTTAATCAATTCGTATAATCATGTGCTAACTTCCTTACTAATACCGGAGCACAACCATACAAGAACCCTATTATTTTTAAACAATGTGAGAACTTCAGTGTAGATTACTTCTGCAACAGCATTTTGCATATCGAGGCACCTCACACCACTTACTAAGCAATAATGAAAAATATGTAAGGAAAAAAAAACACAGCTCAATAGTGAAAAAAAAAACATAACAATTTAAATAAAACTGGAACATACTATGCACACTTCATCGTTGTAGCTGCCTGCGTGCCAATGCAGGGGTTCTTTTGGGTATGTAAACCTTGTAACTCACCTATCAAAGAGAAAAAGAATAAGTCAGGTCATAAGGCATCTTACACCTCTGTATGAATTTCCAAGTTTAAAATCGGTACAAAGAGCTCAAAACCTACCTGAACCACTTCTCCCTCGTGCATTCTAGAGAATGCCTTTTGTTGGAATTGAGACCCAGTATCCTCTTTGTTCTCATTTCCACTATCAAGGTTCGGCTGAGAAGGTAATGACAAGGTTGGTTGCCCACTAGACTGATTCATGTCAATATCTTTTGTGATGCTATTCAAAGATGATTCATCTATGTTCTTCTCTTGTTTCTCTTTCATTGGTGATGTATTTAGAGAAGCTTCATTTGAGGTTTCTTTTATTGTCTTCAATTGCACCAAAGAAGCTTCATTTGAGGTCTCTTTTATTGTCTTCAATTGCACCAAAGAAGCTTCATTTGAGGTCTCTATTATTGTCTTCAACTGCACCACATTTTTCTGGCCTCCGTTGATGTCAAGGCCCGAATTTACTTCTCCAGAATTTTCATTGGAATATGGGTGCCTAAGTGCATGCCCCGAAGTATCTTCCTCATCAGGGAGTTTGACAATGGATCTAACTCTACATTTAGATGGCTGGACTTCTTTGATGATGCTTTGTTGCCATTCAAGAATTCTCGTGTTTGCCAAATCATTTTGAGCTTCATTGTGACATTGACTTTGCTTGGGTTCATCTTCCTGATGACCAGGAGATCTAGTGTTTCCTGAAAGGCTACGTTGGAACTTCTTAAAGTTTTCCAATGCCTTTTGTCTTAACTGGGATTCCAAATCGGCATACTCCATGCTGCCTGAGTTGTCCTCACTCTTCTTCAGTGCAAAATCATCTTTCCCAACACCAGCATTTCCAATTCTTTGCATATCGGCAACAGTACTGCCTACCAATTGGTTATCGATTGCATAAGCCCAATCATCCCTGTCATGCCTCTCATGGAATTCTTGATCATTGTCTGATCTGCGCCCATCATACCTATCAAAATCATCATAAGCTTGGATAATTCCGTCACTGACCACATCATTCCCACTGATTCCTACTTCCGCCACTTCTCTTCCATCTTCCACAACCAACTTCGATGGAAGTTGCCTCTGCCCTTCCATCTCCTCACACTTCTTGATACTTCGGCTGCCGCTAGGACCACTGCTCCTACTTCCTCCACAAGTAGAGCAACTCCGCGACCGATACCTACTCTTCTGAATGTCATCATTGCTGGTCGTCCTCCTCCTCTGCCGCCGACTTCTACCTCTCTCTGAGTCCTCATCCCTCCCTCTTCCCCGAGACCTACTTCTACCCTTCAGCTGGGACTTGGGCGGAGGAGGGCCGGAGCTTGCTGCTGCGGCAGGTGGAGCAACTACGGTCAGAGTAACCGCTCGAGGGGCTAAGGCTGCGGTACCGCTTCTTGCGGTACGCCCTCTTCTTGCTCTTCCTCGACTTGGTGCTAGAGTTCCTGAGCGCCCTCTTCCGCCTCTCCGGCTTCTTCGCTCGCATGCGCCGCGCCGGGAATCCTCGTCGGTCCCGGAGGAGGGAGATGAATCTGAGTCGTCACGCAGGCGGCGCCGCTTTCCAGATTTGGTCTTCGTCTTCGTCTTCCTCTTTCTCTTGCTCCGACGCTGATTCAAATCGAGGGTTAATCGCGAAACGGAAAAAAATAAAAACCGATTGCGCAAGAGAAATTAACGGTGTAGGAACGAAATGGTGGAAAGGATACCTCGCCTTCGAAGTCCTTCTTGGAGCGTTTGGCGGAAGCGGAGGACGCGACCGCGGTGGCGGCGTTCGTCGTCATCGAGTGGAACTCCGAAAGGGGGGAACGAGGCAGGAAAATGGTTGCCAGAGAAGGGGCAAGCGAGTAGGGATGGAAAAGGCAAGTCCCGTACGAATGCGGTCTTCACAAAGCGGTAGGATTCCAGATGGTCGGTGGTGATTAAGTTAGATAATAATAATGAATTAATTCTAAATATATAATTGTATGAATTATATTTTAAACTTTTTATGATTAAAAATATTTTAAAAGTGCTCTTAATTATAATTAATTAATTATCAACATTTCAATTTGAAAAAATAAAATAAAATTAAAATAATACCCAACTAGTTTGACTAAAATAACTCGAACTACTTCTTGATAAATAAAGAATAAAGAGGTACTTTTATTTTAAGATTTTTATTAAAAAAAAAGTGAATGCCTTTTTAATGATAATACCAATAAAGAATGCCCTGCCATTTTATATTTAAAATTATTTATTTAATTATACGAATCAACAGTGAATTTATCTCCTTCCAAGAATTTGGGGGCACTCGTGTTATCTTCAAGTCACACGGAGTGTCTAAAGAGCGAGAACAACAACAAATTTTTAGTAACTTTCAGGTTTCAAGTGTTTCTCCAACAAAATTTGCCAGTCGCAGCTAAAAGAAAGTACAAGATCAAGGAAGGAAAGGGCAAACTTGTTTCAGTTTTTTCCTTCGACAGGAAATCAATGGAACATACATGGAAACAAACATCCATGGTTGATGCTGCAGCTCTTCATAGTTAGACAGCTCAACTTTCTGAAGCACAATGCGTAGAATGGGTGCTGATCATGCCTTTATTCCATGACTCCCAAGCAAAACCTATTAATATAGCAGTTCCCTTGGAAATTAATTCAATCCTCCAAATGAATGATTTGTAATGCTTCTCGGTAGTAGATGGCCAGGTGAAGCTAGAGCCTTTGCAAGCCATCTGAAGAGATCCATAAAGTTGGGTTCCTGTCATGTAAGTCAGTTTTTCGCAATGCTGCAGAGGTTGATCTCCTCTTTCAATTCTAAGAATAAGCAATCAGTTCACTGAGGCAACTAAGGTTCTACTTCCCTTGCTTTGGAGGAAACTAGAACCTCTGTTCTTCTTGACACACATTTGGTCCATCAGCCTCCTTACTCGCTCCACATCGTTCCACTTGCCCCCTAGAGCATACAAATCCGATATAAGAGTATACACTCCCCCATCCTCATGGGGAATTGCCATGCACAATACCTTCTCTAACCCCTTCTTAGCAATCTCAAAATTCTTGTATTCCCGACAAGCCGCCAAGAAGCAAGTCCATATGACAATGTTGGGTTCTACTTTCATGTTCTCAATGATCTTATATGCCTCCTCTAATCTCCCAAGCTTGGCAAAAAGGTCGACCATGCACCCGTAGTGCTGAATTCCGGGCTCATATCCGAATTCTTTAACCATGCTGAGATAGTACCTCTGGCCCTCCTCGATCAATCCGGCATGGCAACATGCATTGAGGACCCCTGTGAATGTGATCTCGTTGGGTCGAACACCAACTTCAAGCATCTTCTCAAAGAATGCCACTGCATCCTTGCCATGGCCATGCATGGCCAATCCACAAATCATTGCAGTCCAATGTATCACATTCCTCTCGGGAATTCTCTCGAACACGTAAAACGCGCTCCTCAAGCAACCCGACTTCGCATACATGTCGACGAGGGAAGTACCAAGCTGAACATTTGTGCCCATCGCATTCCTCACAAGGTAAGCATGGATGGATTTCCCGGTCAGCGGCAGTGAGCCAGAGCGGGAGCAAGCGGCGAGCAGAGTGACGAGCATGAGGGGATCAAGTTTCCATCGGGTGTAATTCATCATGTCGCGGAAGAGGGCAAGACCAATGGCGATCAGGCCCCTGTCCATATAGGCGCCGATCATGGTGGACCAAGTGGCAATATCCTTTTCGGCCATGCCATTGAAGTGGGCGCGGGTAGAGGAGAGATCTCCGGAGCGCGCAAGGCAGGAGAGCATGGTGTTCTCGGTGACGAGGTTTCGGTGGGGCATCTCGTCGAACAGATTGCGGGCGGAGTCGTGGGAGGAGGCGAGGGAATAGGAATGAAGGAGGGCGGAGGCGACGTAGACGTGGGAGGAGAGGTTGGCCTTGAGGAGGTAGGCGTGGAGGTGGGGGAGGATAGCGGGATCATGGGAGCAGGCCTTGAGGGCGAAGACGGAGGCGTGGGTATCGAAGCGGTCCTCGTGCGGAGGGCGGCTGAGGAGCCGGAGCTTGAAGAGGCGGATGGCTTCGCGGGGCGAGGAGGCGTGGCGAATCGCGTGGGCGGAGGCGCCGGATGCGACGGCGGAGGGAAGGCGGAAGAAGTGGGGGAGAGGGGCGAGGAGACACTGGGTTGGCATTGGGCGGGTCTGGAATTGAACCGGTTCAGTCAAGAAAGTTTTTAATTAGAATAATTGGGGAAAAAACAAATATTCAGAGTAATTAGAAAAAATAATAATGCCATTAACCAAAAAAATCTCTCTTTTTTAAACAGTATTTGAAAATTAGTTTCGTTTGCCTCCAATTAATATCTATTATTAAAAAATTAATTTGTAAGATAATAATTTTTTTATTTCTTAAAATTATTTTTTGTCATAAATAATGTTTGTTTTTATTCGGACACATCATTTCATATTTCCTTTTTAAAATCTAAATAGCATGAACACTCGTTTCCCTCGCACTCTCAGTCTTATCTTTTATTTGCTAGAATTAAGCATATAATAAATAATCTGTTCCTAAAATCAATTTTCAAAAAGCCTGCTCCTAAACTATCAAAATAAATATTCTTACAATTAATAAAACAAAAAAATTAAGTAAAATTAGGATAAAATATTAACTTGATCAAAATTAGTATTTCAAATCTATTTTGCAACCAACCAAAGTCATAACTAACTCATCAAAATTCATAAGAAATCGAATATTTATTTCTACAAATTGATTTGCCTTGCAGGATCTTGTACAATTTAACTAAATGCCTATGGAATCATACAAAATATGGAAAACCTTGAGGGAGAAACAATATTGAAAAATGAACACTAAATAAAAGCGCAAGCAATTGTACAAACATGATGATATGCAAGGATACAAAGCTCAATGTTACTTGAAACTGTTATCTACAATTTAAAGGGAACTAAAACTCTACATAATATTCCTTCCAAGATACTGCCTAGGCAAGGTGTTGATCTTCAAACCCTAACTCTTATCCCCAGGCATTCCTCACATAGTCGGGAAGTAGCTCGAGCAGTTTCAGTTTATATTCAAATAACTTTCGCAAGCACTTTCGCTGATTCTCAGTTCTGAATACTCGAAGCATGTTCATTCCTTTTTTACAGGAGAAAAATAGTGAACAATGCTAGAGCCTTTTCTAGATGTATTTGTGCGCTTCAGTGGTCGAATCCATTCTCTGACTTCTCTCTGGATCTCAATAGGTAGCTCGTCTAAGACGGAAGGATCGATATCTTCCACATTGAAACCCCATGAATCGTAACCATTCTGAGTCTGGCTGTGCCGATCTTCTTTGTTCATGCTAACCTCTGTGAATGCTCCTTTCTCTGTCATTTGCTTGGACTATGAGTGTTTATAGGACTTCACAGAAGTAGCATTCAAAATGATGCAATAATCAAACAAACAGTATCAGTTTAGAATCTGTCGCCTTACCAGAAAATGACAGCGACAATGCTGTATCATGATTAGATGTTTCACCAGCTTGGCTGGTTGTGGGAAAAGAGGAATTACTGCCTTGGAAGAACTTTAAGATAGAGGATTCTCCCTGGCAATCCAACAGGCAGGTTGAGGAATCAAATTGTCAGCCAAAACTCACAAGAACAATGCAACCGGCAAAAAAATGTCAACTCCTATGCAATCAGACACAGAATGCCTTCCATGATGAAAGCAACTATAAATCAACAATTGGACAACTATCCATAACATATGAGAATTTAATACAACATTTTCCTGCTTTGGGCAATTGCTTCGATTTTAGTCAGATTATGCAGCTAAAGAATTAAGACCACTATAATAGAGTTAGTGGGATTACATTCTAAAGTAAGCATGTGAACTCACACAGAGGTTAAGTCTAGTCACAATATCATATTAGAAGTAGATAACCATCTAAACCAATTGAACTAATATAACTGATAAATAAAGCATGGGAGAAAGATCAAGGATACAAGCCAGAAACAACCTTATGGTGAAGTCATAGGCAAATAAATTTATAGGTGAGGATACTGAGTTCTTCCCAACTCATGCTGCATAATTTTAGAAGCCTCGTTCCAAGTAGCTTCAGATAATACCAATCATCCATGTGATTTTATACTAGTAGAATTATCTCGACACTGTCTCCTTGGAGAAATCATTTGTTCAAATGCTGATAAGCATAAATGGGTATGACAGCAAACACATCTTTATCTTTCTGACCACTGTAATGGTATATGCCAAGTCAGTAAGCTACTAAATTTCTAGGTGAGAATACTCTTTTCTTCCTAACTCAAGCTGCAAAGTTTTATGATATAGTATGCTTAAGTCACTAAATTTCTAGGCAAGAACATTGAGTTCTTTCTAAGTCACGCCTCACTCTTTAGAAGATTCATTTCAAATTGCTTCAAATCATACCACCGATCCATGTGAATTTATGCTAGTAGATTCATTTTGACAGTCTGTTTGAAGGAATCACCCGCTTAAGAACTCAGTTATGAGAAACACAAATGTCACAGTGACAGTATACCGCATCTTTTGTCTTTCTGACAGCTGCAATGGGTCTCTTTTGAGTCTTATCTTGAAATTTGTTGTTGATATCACTTCTAGTAGCTTCAGAAGGAAGGTTCCACGGTCTAATGTCATGGTTCATCATTTCAAAATCTGTGTTGTAGATCCATATCTGTACACACTACACATCAAGAGAATGATGACGAGAAGAAAGGCAACAGAAGTGTATGACATTAAAGATTGAACATGACCTGCAGAAGACGAGACAAGATCTTGTTTGAGAGACCCATTAGGATCATCTGATATCATGGAGGAACAATCTTTGCCTTGGAGAAACTTCAGAATTGACCTTGTTCCCTAAGAAAAATGAAGAAGCTTTCTGAATACTACTATGCATGTCCGTTACTACAAGTTATAATCACCTAACTCTAATAAGCACTGTTAGACTTCATCTTTGAAACTACACTAGTGACATGAAACATTGTGAATGTTGATCCTAACCCCAAAGAAAAATGGAAGGGTGAACTGGTACACATGGTTTACGATAAAAAAAAATCCCTATTTAAGCAAGAAAAAAACTTTTCTAGTTGAGCTGACTAGAAAAATATTTCTACTTTGACTTAAGCTGATCATATCAATCAGTTTCCATTTGTTTCAGATCTACTTCGACATTACTAATTTCTTTAACAAAACACTGAGTATAGTCATCGACATATTTTTTTCCTTTTTTATGTAAAAAAAGAAAAACATATTATTCTAATAAAGATTATAGCAGATAAAATCCACACAATTAATGGATAATGTTCATAAATTTTTATGTCGATTATTATTTGAATTCAAAACTCAATCAGTTTCCTCAACCTGACCTAAGATTGTAATAAATAAAAAACTTCAATTAGAGATAACATTTTTCAAAATCCATCATCAAACCAAGATCTGTTAGCAAAAGAAGGGAAATCTAATGTGAAGAAGAAGAAAAATGAATGAAAATATGTGTTCATATGAGAATCAACTGCACCAGTTCTACATGAAATACATACAGAAGCTAACACCTTACTTGCGGCACATCTGTTATTTTACTTGCTGCAATAGAAAGCGATGTTACTCCCCATCCAATGTGTTGGGAACCCAAAATATCACGAAGACCAGAATCAAATAATCTCATAGCATCTTCTTTGAGTTTTGAAGTTCCATAACGCAAGGGACAAGATTTTGAAGGAAATTTCCTTTGGGGTTCCATGTCATTTTCCTATGAAGCATACAACATATAGCATATCTATAGAATTGTTTTCAGAGAAGCAAGTATAGATGTTTATTGTGCAAAATACAATGCACAAGGACAATCGAATAAATGATTCAATAATGTACCTTAAATGCTCTGGCATGCAAGGTCAGTGCATGTGCAATACGTTTGTTCTGATCAAAGTCAGACTGTATACGCTCATTTAGCTCTTCACACAATTGATTGACCCAGTTCTCAACCTAAGTCGCTCCAAGATTGAAAAAAGAAAGGAAATTTAGAAACAGTTAAAAGCTATCTGAAATATCAATCACTGCAACCACAATAAGATGTTGAGTAGCAAACCAGGCAAGAAGTGTGTAAATCAGATTCGTATTACACCATTCTTTATAGGTGTGAGTCATGACTAGAGATAGAGATTGCTTGAATAAATTACGACAATAGTTTGTTATGTTATAATAAGACAGGCTGAAAAAAACTAAAAGAAAATTGAAAAAGTGGAAGAAACAAGAAGGATGTGCTCCTTCCAAAAGGTCATCCTTGTGATAAATTAAACAACTGTATGAGGCTTGCTGACAAACAATTCCCTGTGAAGAAACTGGAATTTCATACTCACTATTCGCTAGGAACAAAATTGGCTAACACAGCATCACGAACATATATTGATGTACATAAAAGGGCAGCTCAATACATGAAGTTTTCGCCAATGTGGGATTCTAAGAAAATGTCGAATCACATTAGATCTATGGTATGCAGTTTTACCCTTCAATTGTTATTTTGCAATTATGTGTATCTACATATACATAATTGCAAGATAACAATTGAATGTCAACTAAGAGTATCATGGATCCCAGCTATTGGTATTAGTCATAACTTCAGAAGTAGTAGACATAAGATATGTATAAGAAAAGGTCTTGCAAAATTATAAGATTCTAAAATGAGACCTTGAATCCTTGATCATAAATTTGAACACAAAACAAAATTAGCATAATTATAGTGAAAAAATGAAAGATTTCTTGCATGTGTGGAAAAGAGTTGATAGATTCCCATGCATGGAGAGGTCTAAAACCTTGTGATAAATTGAAATAGCATTCTTAGGTAAGCGTGTAAATGGAGAATGACTTACAACAAATCCTATTTCAGTGAGTAATATAACTTTAGAAAAATTCTAAGGATTCTCATCCCTGGTAGATGAGGAAATCATAAACTGAAAAGAATCCCTATAGCAATATTGTTTCAATCAGGAAGGGCCCTGGATAGTCAAAACTTGAAACATATCAATTATGACAATATACATGAAACTAAGTCAAATTTCTTGTGGAATGAATCCATATAGTCAATAAATGGCATTTCAAAAGAACCAAAAAGATGCATACAGAAGCAATAGTCTTCAATGCTTGTGGACCTGGAAATGTCTTTCTGCAACCATGGCTTTTAGGTAGAAGGCGGTCCTCAACAGCATCTCCACTAATACCTCTCGAGATGTTCCACAACCATGTGCTGTGATTCAAAGAACATGGTAGTTAGAAAGAAGCTTGCCAGATTAATTTTGGAAAAGATTCAAGAGAGATAAATAGCATGATGACCAAGGTACAAAAGTAAGGGACATAGTTATGTAAATAGTTGGAAATATCAGTAGAAAAGTGAATTGCAGTTGAAGAAGGCTTAGAATTTTCACAAATCAGGATATTGTTTATGGGACATAACCCAGACATGCAGTTACGCAACATGTCCATTCTTCCAAATGGAACAGAATATAAAATCCAGAAGGAACCTATCATGTTAGAATCAAGGTCTGACATATAGTTATGATGTCAAGTATAGTTGGCTAGCTAAACAAAGCTTGCATTTTTGTCACCGTTCAGGAACCAAAGAAGACCTGCTCAAGGTATTCTGCATCTTGGTCACTCGGTCTCAGGTGGTACATGAACCACGGTGCCAATAAATTAAAATTGAATAGTGGTTGCCATTGTACCCTGTATTGATACCATAGTGCTCTTGCAACTTCTCCTGACTGAACTGTAGCAAATCACCAACAGTCTCCACTCCAAGATCTATTTGTAGGGAGCTTCCAAGCTTTCCACCAAGTTGTTTCCTGAGATATAGTATCATTTCAGTGAAGCATTATTGACCAAGAAAGAACAGCAACTGCCACAACATTAACAAACCAGCAATTGTCAGAGAATCTGAAAATCTGAACATGAGAACACTAACATCAAAAAGAAGTTTTGAAACTGAGATCATAACTACTTATACATAAGGTCATTACATTTTCTTGATGGGCAAGGATGCTAGGAGATCCTTAACTGAAGAGGATGGTACAACAGTCTGTTGTGCAGGCTTATGCATAGGACTAGCAAGCTTTGCTAACATCTGCAATAAGGATTGTTCATAAGTTCATAAGTTAGAAAGTATAATGGTTATTAAGCTTCTAACTAGAGTTGAAAGCACTAAGATGTAACTTGATATCACATCCAAACTAGAGGCTTCAAAGGAATATATCAGCAAGTGATTTCATGCCAGAAATTATGTTGAGTAGAAATATGAAAATGCAGATAAAGAACACCCAGATCTCATTTTATTCTCTGATGGCCACCTTGTTGTGTGCAATGCCAGCAGAACATGTGAATGTTGTTTCACTCAAAACTTTAATACGAAGTTGTGCCACAATAATGGCACCACAAGCTAATAGTTTGTTCTGATGGTCAGCTTCACTTCGACAGAGCCATTCTTTGACATTCTTTTCCCTTTCATCACCGTCCTGAGCAACACAAAAAGTTCATATCACTTTCAGGATGATCATTTCAAAAAGCAGAAAAATATAATATGTTTAAAGTGGTCCTACCAAATTTTAATAAAAAATGTTAACACAAGTATATTATGGACAAAAAATCTGGGATTAATACATAAGCACACACGCAAGCACAATATGAACACGAGTCATTTCTTTGATAAAAGGTCAGCAATATGTGCTGAGAACTAAGGGGCACTCAAATATTCTGGCTTTGCACAGAAGTGATATTGGATGCATCGGTAAGTTACTTGTGTACTTTAAGAAACTATTTATTTTTAATCTCAAATATCATAGAATGAAATTGCTAACCCCAGAATCTATGATAAAAATAGAGAAAAAAAAAAGGTATGCTAGTATGGAGTATCTTACAACATTAAGACCTAATATGTGTGACCTCAGAGCCTCTTCATTAATTGTGTCTAGCATCTCTGGTGGTGTTTCTGTTAGCATCATTTCAGCAGCATCAGTAAGATCCAGATAAACTTCATCAATTGATGCTCGCTCACATCGCCCTTTGGTCGAAAGTATAGAAACAACCTACAAATTCAGAATCTCCTCCAACATTCACTTTGGTCAAAGAAGTGCAGGATTTCTTTTTACTCATTTACTAATACTGCATATAAAAAGATTAAGCCTAGAATAAAGTGAACAAACCTCAGAACCAGCATCTCTGTACGTATTTAAATCGGCTTTACCCCGTGCAACAGGAACTTGAATTAATTGGATATTTGGGCATACCATTTTGGCCTCATCTCCACGCATAGAACTGAGACCAGTGATATTTAGAACTTCTACGTAAATAAAGATAAGAAATTAGAAAAGAAAGGAAACTAACCGCTTCACACCATATCTTCTAGCTTCATAACCAACTGCAATCAGGGCACCACCTTTCCATGAGTTATACTGTACTACAGCAGCGGGCAAACCCTTCAATTCAGGATTTTTGCGTTGTTCCACTACAACAGCAAAATATGTTCAATTTTTTTCATATTTCATTATTTGGTGAAAAATTCTTCATCATATGTGTGTGTAAACACATTTTCAAGTAAAATGTCACTTTTTTAAAAGCTTGTGTATATATATATATAATATGTTCAATTTTTTTCATATTTCATTATTTGGTGAAAAATTCTTCGTCATATGTGTGGAAACACATTTTCAAGTAAAATGACACTTTTTTAAAAGCTTGCGTAGAATTATATATATATAAACAAATGATTGGCAACTTCTTAACATGCTTTCTTCAATCTCTGATAATTCTTTATAAGCTTAAAAATGCTGTGCTTAATTGTTTCATGTTTGGTTAATAAATTCAACGGCAAAAAGGAAACCAAGTTAAATTGTGCCGTCCTAAATGAAGAAAAATAGTGTTTCTTGTGCCGGACACCAGAGTTGTTATTCAACCACTTGGCTTACTTACAACCCCCAGTAGAAATCTTCCTTTTATGTTAAGCAAGATAATTAATTATAGATGTATAGAAAGGTATAGCTCCTGTAGAAATTTAGTAACAGAGATCCTTTAGGAATTTATATGGAGAAAAAACTGCAACAGATATAAAGCATAGTGACACAATCACTAGAAAAATTTGCTAAAAAAAATAGAATAAAATAATAGTAGTAATAAATAAATAAATCACAAACACCAAGCTTGGCATTCTAGCAATCATTTTGCTCATCATGTTAATTGAGATTGTCAACTAGAGTTATAGCCAACAATTCACGTTGTTATCATATTACGCATTTCTGGTGTATTCTTCTCTATTTCTACAAATTATCTTCACTTAATAAATTTGGTAGGAGTCTATCAGGTTAGCGGAGTAACGTATACAAGACGAGCAAAGACACAAACTTCGCTTCGGATAGCAAACCTGGAATTCAGGGTTGAAAGAATAGTCAGCAGGAATCGACTCTATTTAAAAACTGTTTTTCCCACCATAAGACTGTGGGCATATGATCAATTAACGTCGTGCGAAAGCACAACTCCTATTCCGAGATCAGACAGAAGATTTGAAAGAGAGCAAGAAAATTTGCGCCTTAGCATCAGGTTAGGGTTTTTGAACGAGTAGGAGACGAAGAGAGACCTTGGACGTAGAAGCAATCCATGTCGACGTGGGCGATCACGCGCGCGTTCTGGGGCTCCGGCCGCGCGATTGGCATCCTTGCTTCTCCCCGGATCGATCACGCATCAAGTGGCAATGGCATCCCCTTCCTGCAATCCTCCTACCTTTCCGCTCCTTGAACCCCAAGAAAAGCCCCAATCAAACTCGTCGCACATTTTCTGAAGAAAGAATTTAGTTTTAACCCCCAGAGTTTCATTCCTTTATCAAATCACCTCTTATATTTTTGAAATTTACTGGTAACCCTACAATAATGCTTAGTAAAAAAAAGTCAAACTCCGATCATGTCGACCAAATCCCCGAAGCAGAAGTAGCTCCCGTTGACTCGGAACTCATGCTCGTAAAAGTCACCGCAGGTAACGGTGCAGCGCCGTAAGTAGGCACCGGCATCGCCGGAGGGAGCTCCGGCCACGGAAGATCAAAGTTGAGCACGTTAATGGCCTGTTTCATCGACGGCCGTAGCTTTGGATCAGGATGAGCGCACCATAACCCCACGACCATCAAGCACTCCATTTGTTCCCGATCAAATTCGCCCTGTAGATTCTCATCCGCCGCCTCGAGGATCATCTTCCTCCCGTAGAGCTCCCACACAAATCGAGCCAGTTCTACCGTGCCACTCTCCTCCACGATTAATGGCCTTCTACCGGATGCTATCTCCAACGCCACGATCCCAAAGCTGTAGACATCGGATTCCTTGCTTGCCTTGCCGGTGTAGAAGTATTCCGGCGCCATGTAGCCTCTCGTACCGGCCAACACCGTCATCGTTTGCGGCCCGCCGTGGTGGTCAAGGAGCCTCGCGAGCCCGAAGTCCCCGAGTTTGGCACTGAACGTCGAGTCCAACATGACGTTGCTCGGCTTGATGTCTCGGTGCACCACGCACTGCTCCCACTCCTCGTGAAGATAGAGCAGAGCCGAGGCCAAGCCCAGCGCGACCCTGTGCCGCACTCCCCACGCCAACGTGGTTGTGGCGCCGCCATGGAGATAGGAATCGAGGCTGCCGTTGGGCACCAGCTCATAGACGAGGAGGAGTTCCTGGCGGTCGTGACACCAGCCTACGAGCTGCACTAGGTTGCGGTGGCGAAGCCGGCTTATGATCTTGACCTCCGACATGTACTCTTTCCTCCCCTGTTTCGAGCCCTTGGAGACCCTTTTGATGGCAACCTCGAGCTTAGGATCTTTCAACACGCCCCTGTAGACCGACCCGAACCCTCCTTCGCCGAGCTTCCCTTCGTCGGAGAAGTCTCTGGTGGCGCGGACGAGTTCCCGGTAAGCGAATCTCTTCGGTCCTCTCTCTCTTTCGAATTCATTATCCATGGCTTCATCGAAGATCCAGTCCTCTTCCTCGTTTCCGTTCCTCCTCCGCCTTCGTTTAAAGAACCATAGCGCCCCCAAAGCAGCCACCAAGAAGACTAGTACTGTTCCGGCAACGACGAAACTGACGAGGAACGTAGTCTTGCCCTTCTTACTTGGCTGCAGAGTCGAATTGAACGACCATGAATGAATAGTATGCGTTTCAACGTCAGAACCGGTGGCCGCCGAGAAGCCAATAACTACTTTTTCCGGCAGGAATTCTCTCAAGTCGATGGTGTGACTGAGGACCAAAACACCATCACTGTGCTCTCGTTCGTCCCCGGACGAGAGGAACACGCTTAAGTTGTGACTGGTGGCATTGTAAATGACACACGCGATGGAATTGTTGTTCCACCTCTCTGTCTTGGTCGAGTTCAACGAGTTGACGTCGATTCCGACATGTGGATAAGGTGGATCGCCGTACCCCGGGTTCTGATAAGTATCGAACTCCACCGCCACCGTAGAGTTGGGAGGATGAGGAGGAGGAGAAGGAACAACTTGGTTGAAGAGGCCGAGGCCCCGGCCGCTGGAATTGACAGGGATCGCGTACGGCGGGGCCGACAGGAAGAAAGACAGGCCGTCGCCGCCTCCCCGGCGGTTGAACAGCGGGGAGATGTTGAAGACGAAGCGGGAGGTAAAATCGGCGAGTTGGCCGGTTTTCGCGTCCCATAAGAAGAGGAGCTCCTTGTAGCTCACCCTCCCACGCTGTCGGTGTTTGGCTCGCTGCCGATGTTCTTGGTGAGCTCGATGAAGTCGTTTCTGTTTAGGGCGTCGCCTTGGAGAAGGACATCGGATTCATTGCCGACGTTATAGAAGTTGGAGAAGTTGAAGAACAGAGAGCTTGACGAAGGAACGGCTGTCAATACACAAATCACAACAGTGGAGATCATCAGAGTACTTGATCTACGCATCATCGCAGATCATTAAGATTACAGAGGAGGAAGAAGAAGTTGTAGCAGTGATCAAAAGAGAAGAATTGGATGATGCCTAAAGAAGCAAAGCTGATTATCAAAAGGTCTCAAATTAATAATTATTTTTTTCCGATCGAGTGCAGACTTATTATGAATTGGAGTGTTTTATCCAGAGGAATCGATCCCCGTGTGATTATTTCCACCTGAATTGATCAAAACTTTGAAATGGTGTGCCGATGGTTTTTATTGTTCCCCACCCACCACGAAAACTACACTTTGACCTGGTTCCATGCAAGCTGTGGTCAGTCTTGAAGAAGGACCAATTCCACCTTATTATCGAGCTTCGCCTTTTCATGTTTATTATCATTATTAGTATATATAATGATTTTGTGGTGTCCATGGAGGACCGCTTCTTCTTCCAAGAAGATTCAGATACAATCGAACTTTAATGGAACTTAAGAATTCAAATCTCACTTCCTTTAGAAAAAAAAATAATCAAAACAGCGCTTGTATACTTTTCATTCTAAAAATATCATCATTTTTATCATTCCAACTCCTTCCTTTATATCATTATTGCATCACGCTGAAGATATTAATACATATAAAAATTATCAATCGATAATGAATCTCTCTAAAAGTGAGGGTTAATTCCTCCATGCTACTACATTAGATCTCAAAGGTGAGCGCGTGATTTACCTCCCTTACGATGACTCGAGAACGGACTGATAAGGACCACTAGGTTGACGAATTTCAATCTTTTGTATAAATTATTGCATCACGCTCAGCAACTATGAATCTCTTTTTTTTTTTTTTTTTTATAGCAATTTTATGTACTTTCACTAATATTTTTTTTTTCCTTACAGGCACAGTCGAGAGATAGTAGATTTATCACAAGAGCGTAAAATTCAATTCTTCTGAGATTTATTCTAGACAATTAAACCTCCCATTTAGGATGTCGTTTAGTATCTGATTTATCATCTTCCATAGATTTCGAAACGAACGGTAAAAAGTTGTTTGATCGTCTTTTTAGATGTCTTTTTCAACGGTCTATGTATTTTTAACCGCTTCATCAAATATTATAATAATTATTTTTATAACTACTATAATATAATACATAAAAACTACCATTCATAATTACTAGTGGAGATTAATTCGAATTGTTTATGTAATCAAGTTATACTCGAAGTATGACAGTAGATAAATAGTCGATTCCTCTTCGGATTCATTCTCTCATGGACAAATAATCCTTTAGATGTAGATGTCATATTGATGCATATATGACTCCACTTATGGGAATGATGTGGGTCCAATAATCAGATTATATAGATAAATCGAGTCGGGAGCCGGATGACTCTAAAAATATAGAAGATAAAAGTAAGTTGAGCCAAGAGTAAGACGACTCGAGAAGCTAGCATAGAAGACAGAAGAAAATCAAATCGAGAGGGGTGATTCACGAAGCAGAGAAAACAAAAGTAAACTGAGTTGGGAGTGAGATGACTCGAGAAGCGTAGAAGATAGATATAAGTCGAGTCAAAAGTAAGGCGATTCGAAAAGTGTAGAAGATAGAAGTAAACTGAGTCGAGAGTGAAACGACTTGAGAAGAGTAGAAAACAGAAGTAATTAAGCCGAATCGAAAACATGACAACTTAGGAAGTGACCGAGTCCAGAGCATAACAACTTAAGAAATGAAAGCGTAAGAAGAGATTCCTTTTCTATACGGGATATACTTTGTTCCCTAATAATCCCTCTTAATGATAATTACAATATACTTGGTGTGCCATATGAAATTTTTTGACAGAGATTATCCTTTAACAATCTTTTTTACATCAATGGAGTGATTGTGGAGAAAAAAAATATATGGAAATTACTATTAAAACATAGAAACTCTGGGAAGACTATTAACAATCAAATATTATTTATTTTCCTTAATCTTTCTATCTGATTTAAGGAGAATCATAATTGAAACATCTATAAACATCCGACTCATATTAATTTTGATAGAATTATTTTAAGCAGAATCATAATTGAAACACCTATAAACATCCGACTCGTATTAATTTTGATAGAATTATTACTGCAACCGAGTGGCGCCAATGGCATCCTCTCCTTCCCCTTCCTGCGATCCTCCTACCTTTAACTCCATAAACCCCAATAAACGCCCTCATCGCCAATTTTATTCCCTTTTCAAATCGCCTCTTAAATTTGGAAATTACTGTTTACTCCTATAATAATGCTTACCCGAAAAACTCCGATCACGTCGCCAAATGCCCCGAAGCAAAAGCAGTTCCGGTTGACTCGGAACTCATGCTCGTAGTAGTCACCGCAGGTCATGGTGCGGCGCCGTAAGTTAGCACCGGCATCGCCGGAGGGAGCTCCGGCCACTGAGCATCAAAGTTGAGCACGTTAATGGCCTGTTTCATCGACGGTCGTAGTTTTGGATCAGGATGAGCGCACCATAACCCCACGACCATCAAACACTCCATTTGTTTCCGATCAAATTGACCCTGTAGATTCTCATCCGCCGCCTCGAGGATCATCTTCCTCCCGTAGAGCTCCCACACCCGTCGAGCCAGTTCGACCGTGCCACTCTCCTCCACGATTAATGGCCTTCTACCGGTTGCTATCTCCAACGCCACGATCCCGAAGCTGTAGGCATCGGATTCCTTACTCGCCTTGCCGGTGTAGAAGTACTCCGGCGCCATGTAGCCTCTCGTGCCGGCCAACACCGTCATCGTTTGTGGCTCGCCGTGGTGGTCAAGGAGCCTCGCGAGCCCGAAGTCCCCGAGTTTGGCACTGAACGTCGAGTCCAACATGACGTTGCTCGGCTTGACGTCTCGGTGCACCACGCACTGCTCCCACTCCTCGTGGAGATAGAACAGAACCGAGGCCAAGCCCAGGGCGACCCTGTGTCGCACTCCCCAGGCCAACGTCGTTGCGGCGCCGCCATGGAGGTAGGAGTCGAGGCTGCCGTTGGGCACCAGCTCGTAGACGAGGAGGAGTTCCTGGCGGTCGTGACACCAGCCTACGAGCTGCACCAGGTTGCGGTGGCGAAGCCGGCTTATGATCTTGACCTCCGAGATGTACTCTTTCCTCCCCTGTTTCGAGCCCTTGGAGACCCTTTTGATGGCAACCTCGAGCTTAGGATCTTTCAACACGCCCTTGTAGACCGACCCGAACCCTCCTTCGCCGAGCTTCCCTTCGTCGGAGAAGCCTCTGGTGGCGCGGACGAGTTCCGGGTAAGCGAATCTCTTCGGTCCTCTCTCTCTTTCGAATTCATTATCCATGGCTTCATCAAAGACTTCCACATTTCCGTTCGTCCTCCGCCTTCGTTTAAAGAACCATAGCGCGCCCAAAGCAGCCACCAAGAAGAATAGTACTGTTCCGGCGACGACGAAACTGACCAGGAACGCAGTCTTGCCTTTCTTCCTTGGGTGCAGCGTCGAATCGAACGACCATGAATGAATAGTATGCCTTTCAAAACCAGAACCAGTGGCCGCCGAGAAGCCAATAACTACTTCTTCCGGCAGGACTGCTCTCAAGTCGATGGTGTCGCTGAGGACCAAAACAGCATCCCTGAGCTCTCGATCATCCCCGGACGAGAGGAACACACTTAAGTTATGACTGGCGGCATTGTAAATGACCCACGCGATGGAACCGTTGCTCCACTCCGCTGTCTTGGTCGAGTTCAACGAGTTGACGTCGATTCCGACATGTTTGTAAGTTGGATCGCCGTACTCCGGGTTCTGATAAGTATCGAACTCCACCGCCACCGTGGAGTGGGGAGGAGGAGGAGAGGGAACAACGTTGCTGAAGAGGCCGAGGCCCCTGCCGCTGGAATCCACAGGGACCTTGTACGGCGGCGCCGACAGGAAGAAAGTGAGGCCGTCGCCGGATTTCCAGTCCTGTGTATCCATCAGCTGGAAGATGATGAAGACGAAGCGGGTGGTAAAATCGGCGAGTTGGCCGGTTTTTGCGTCCCATAGGAGGAGGAGCTCCCTGTAGCTCGCTCTCCCCACGCTGTCGGTGTTTGACGCACGGCTGGGGATCTGGGTGAGCTCGATAACGTCGTTGCTGTTTAGGGCGTCGCCTTGGAGAAGGACATTGCGTTCATTGCCGACCGAGAAATCGGGGATGTCGAAGGACAGAGAGCTTGAGGAAGGAACGGCGGTCAATAAACAAATCACAACAGTATAGATCATCAAAGTATTTGATCTACGCATCATTGCAGATCACAGCGGCGGCAGCAGAAGCAGTAGCGATCAAGATCTGAAGAAAGGGAGCAATTGGATGGTGCATAAAAAAACCGGCGATAAGAAGGTCGCAACTTAATAATTTTTTCTTCGGATCAAGGGCGAACTTTTTGAGAATTGGCGTGTTTATCCAGAGGCTCCGTGTGTAATTATTCCACACGATTTTTCTTTTCATTTCGCGAAGATTGTCAACCGAATGATTTTTATCGGTCTAGGATTTTTTATTTTGACACGGTTGATGAGAATAGGAGAGAGTCATCTCAACTCAAAAAAAAAATTAAATCTTTCTTAAAATTTAATCCGTATTTATTTCACAAATATCATTTTATCCTAATCAATACGTCATTTCTAATTTCTATAGAGAGCATACGCATTTTTATAAAACTTTGAAATGGTGTGCAGATAACAATAATAATTATTATCTATGTTATATATATATATATATATATATATATATATATATATATATATATATATATATATACTTCAACCTATTTTTCATTCTAAAGGAGTAAAGTATTCTTTTTATCATTATTATAATAATTACGAAATAACTTCTACGGGGGTATAGCAATTTTGTATATTTCGATCCTTTATATTCTTTTTAATTCTCTATGCATTTTACTGTTCCACTAAAAAACTATAGTTTTTATAATATTATAACAACTATATATACTTATAGATTCATAATTATTATAATATAATATTGATCAAATTTAAAATATTCATATTATAGTGAATACGATTCATAATTATTAATATCGATTAGAATTGAAACATCTATATGCAACAATTATAAATTATAATTGCTACGATATTATAACAAATTTGCTATAATATAGTACTGTTATAGCCCTATAACAATTACTATTTATAACTGCCATAATAAAGTGTTAATTTGGACTACCAAAGTAAGGAGAGATAATTTGGATAATAAGTTTCCACGGGGATGGCGCGATGTGGTTGCTTTGGAAACGAGTTGGGATCGATTCCGGATGAGGGGTCTAAAATCCCCTCTGGTGTCAGATGACTCCTCCTCTGTCTTGCCACCGTGTCCGGGATATAGTCTTCCCCGTGATTTACCCTCCCTCTCGCCGCAGCCTTAGGACAGATGGTAGGGGGCTGCTAGTTGGACAGATTCCCAACTTTGGAAATTTAGAAATTTGGATAATAAAAATGGAATGGAGTTTTGTCTTGATATTTAAAAAAAAAAAAACTTTTGATGATGCGTGTATATATGTAAGTGTGTTTGATGTTTTTTTTTAAATTTATTTGTTTGCTAATGTAAACAAAAGATGGTCATAAATGACCATCAAGAATGAAGGGGCTCGCGGTTAACAACAAGGGTGAAGGAGGCTTATGAACAACAACAGTCAAAGATAGAAATGACAAAGCATGAAATGGATTTCACGTAGTTGGAATCCAAGGCAAAGGGAAGGAGGGGATAGTTTACAGAATTGGAGTTCTATAAGGATGAATACCCACTTGAATAGATACTACTTGAACACATTTAAATACCTATTTTTCGCATCTAGATCCAAGTGAATTTAATATTTAAAAACATTGCTCAGATTTTTGATTGATCATTAATGCCCAGTTTATTTAGGAGAGTGGAAAGAAAAATTAGAGAAAGTTTTTCACGGTAGAAAATATTTTACTGTTTACTTCGTTGAAATTTTGGGAGGGAAAGAAAACTTAATTTATCAATGGTTAATTTTAAAGTCAAAATTGATTACTGTCAAATTGAAGGGAAAGCAAAGGATGAAAAAAAATGATGCATATAACTTTTCCTCACTCACAAAATTACACACTATAATTAATGTGACTTTTCATTTCTCTCAAATTTTGAACTGATTATAAAAAAAAATAATCCTATTAACCCTTAGGTTGAGGTGGATATAATATTTTAGACAATAAATAATTTAATTTTTTTTATTTATCTAAATAAATAATATAAGAGATTGATTTTACTCATCTTTATCAATTAAAGTAAATAAATATAATAGACTATGAATTTCTTTCCCTCACTATAAGAAAAATAGAAAATAGCGACGAAATATTAACGACGAATTATAAATGCGTCGCTAAATAAGACGTTTACGACGAATATCACCATCGTCGTAAAAAATATTACATTTGCGACGCAACTTTAATATTTCGTCGCAAAAATAAAAACTATTAGCGACGAATATTTAAATTTTCGTCGCTAACCCCTAAAAATGCCGGGTACTGAATATTTTGTGACGATATTTATTAATTCATCGCCAATAACAGTAGTCGAATTGCCGACTCGATTGGCACTTAGCGATGAAACGTATAAATATTCATCGCAAAATATTCAATCGAGGGGCTAGTCGAGTGAACTCGATTATGTGGTCCGGCATTTTAGGGTTTAGCAACGAAAATTTAAATTTCATTGCTAAGATTACAATAGTCGAATTGCCGACTCGACTGGTACTTTGCGACGAAACTTATAAATATTCGTCGCAAAATATTCGGTCGAGTGGTCAGTCGAGTGAACTCAATTCTGTGGCTCGAAATTTTAGGGTTTAGCGATGAAAATTTAAAATTTCGTTGCTAAGCTAATAAATATTAGCGACGAATAAAAACTATTTCGTCGCTAATATACGCCAAAAAATCCTACCCCGCGCTGATTCTCCCATTTCTTTGCGCGACTTCCTCTCTTCCGGCGAATTTCTAATCTTCAGCGATTCTCCGTCGATTCTCCGCGCGACTCTTCGGTGACTAGCTCCAGCGATTGCTCCGATGCCCTAACTAGCTTCCGTTCGTGCGTGACTTCTAGCTTCTCGGCGCTTATCTCTTCGGCGACCAGCTCTGGCGACAGCTCCGGCCTTCGAACTCATTCTCCAGCTCCGCCCTTAGACCTCCTTCTCCAGCTCAGTCTCCGGCTCCGTCTTCTTCTCGACGCAGTCTCAAGTTCATCCACGTGAAAAATTAGGTTTTCCCGAATTCTTTCTTCACGGTTTATAATACATTTAGGATTTATTTTATATTGTTGTTATGATTAGGTGATAAATTTAGCGTTTAGATGATGAATTTAGGATTTTGTTATGATATAAGATTATTGTAGATTAATCATATATCATTAAGATTTTGAATGGGATTAGATGAAGAATTTAGGGTTTTTTTTTATCATTTAGATTTGGACTTATTCATGGTAAAATTAAGCTCAATTTGTGCAATTGAATGAGTTTCTATATTAGTGCACTACCAAACCTTGCCGATCCAAAGCTAGCCACTTTTAAATTCATGCACATTGTGCTCGACAATAGTACCTCAAACTTGGTTAAGAGCTCATTGTGTGTTGTTTTTTGTAAGATTAATTACTCATTGTATGTTGTTTTTCGCAAGATACACAGTCTCAGGTTATAAGATAAGTTTAGGATTTTCTTATTTTTAGATTATAATGTTCGATGACAAACAAGAGTTATAATGCAAATTGTAAATTATATCGTGTGAGGTTTAAATTATAATTTTTTTAAATTATTTTTGTATGTGATAACTACATTCAAGTTGATAAATTATTTTATATACGTTTAACCAGGGTTCAAAAATATGGATAAAAATTGGATAACGATTTAGAACCGGATTAGTCCTGAATATATAAATGGGTTGAATCAATTTATGAGTATGACAGAAAATTACACGATCAGTCTGAATTTATCGAAAATTCGTTATCCATGTAAACGGTGTGGCAATTTGTTTCAGTTTGAATTGGACTATGTGCGAAGACATCTGTATAGGTGGGGATTCAATAGACTATATAAAGTCTGAAATTTTCATGGAGAAGCTTCTACATCATTCGGTAGTATAAATATTGTCAATCAAGATGAGAATAATTTTGATATTGAAGTAGATGATTTCGAAGGCGATTTTGAAGATATGTTTACTGATTTACAAAATGCAGAAAATATAACCAACAACGAGCCTCAATCAGATGATATAAATGTAAACACAAATGCAAATGATTGTAGATGAAGTTGTATTTCAATGTTAGAAGAAGCACAGAAAGAACTCTATCCTAATTGTACTGGTTTTTCAGTACTCAATTTTGTGGTGAAGTTATACATGTGAAGGTGTTAAATGGATGGAACAATAAATCTTTTGATATGTTATTTCAGTTATTGCAAGAGGCATTTCCTAAACCGAATGTGATTCCAAACTCTTATTATGAAGCCAAAAAATTATTGAAAGACTTAGGATTGACATATGAGAATATATATGTCTGTAAGAATAATTGTATATTATTTTGGGATGAGCACGAGAATAAATATGCATGTCCAGTGTACAAGGAACCCAGATACAAGTACGAAGGGATGAATAAGAAAAAGAATCCTCAAAAAATTCTTCAATATTTTCCTCTGAAATCGAGACTTAAGAGATTGTTTATTTCGAAGCATACAGCTAAAGAGATGAGATGACATAAAGAAAAGCGAGTTGAAACAGATAGTGTATTAAGACACCCAGCTGATAATGAATCATGGAAAGAATTTGCCAATGCACATGAAATATTTGCAGGTGATCCATGAAATATTCGCTTAGGGTTGGCTACTGATGGGTTTAATCCATTTGGAAACATGTCAAATGCTTATAGTATGTGACATGTTATACTTGTGAATTATAATTTGTCACCATGGAAAATGATGAAGCTGCCATATATGATTATGTCTCTATTAATTCCTAGGCATAGATCACTTGGCAAAGAGATAGATGTATACCTACAACCTTTGATAAACGACTGAAGGAGCTATGGGATGACGGGGTGGAAGCATATGATGCATTGACTAAACAAGTCTTTCAATTACATGCTGCTATGATGTGGACCATTCACAACTTTCCAGCATACGGAACAGTTTCTGGATGGAGCACAAAGGGCTATAAGGCATGTCCAGTATGTCTGAATGAAACCAAATCTCAAGGATTAAGGAGTAAAATATGCTACACATGTCACTATCGATTCTTGGATGTGCACCGCCCATGGCGTAGAAATAAAGATTTCAATGGAAATGTTGAAAAAGAAGGACCACCACGATTAATGAATGGATATGAGATTTTAGCGCAGTTAGACGCGTTGCCCCAAGTGACATTTAGTAAGCATCATTATTCAGTAAAAAATGACAACGGTCTTCGGATGATACAAATTGGGTAAAGAAATCTATATTTTTTGAGTTACCATATTGGTCAGGTTTAAAGTTGAGACACAATTTAGATGTGATGCATATTGAAAAAAATGTATGTGATGCTTTAATTGACACATTATTAAATATAGACGGAAAATCAAAGGACACTCTCAAGGCAAGATTAGACTTGCAAGATATGAGGATAAGGAGTGAGTTGTATTTACAGCCGCTAGGAGACAAATTCAGGAAGTCGTATGCAAGTTACACGTTGACATTGGAAGAAAGGTGTGAATTTTGTCAATTTTTGAAATCAGTTAAGTTTCAAGATGTTTATGCTGCTAATATATCTAGACATGTGAATGCAAATGAAAGAAAGATATATGGACTAAAATCACATGATTGTCATGTATTATTGCAAAGAATATTTCCAGTTGTTGTACGTAAATTTTTCTCAAAGGACATATGTAACCCACTGATTGAGCTATGTGATTTCTTCAAAAAGATCACTGCAAGATCTTTACACACAGTGGACATATGTAAAATGAAGGAGTAAATAGTCCTGATATTGTGTAAGATGGAACGAATATTTTCTCCAGCATTCTTTGACATTATGGTCCATTTACCTCGTGAAGCTATGTTGGCTGGGCAAGTTTCGTCACGATGGATGTATCTCTTTGAGCGATATTTGAGAAGGCTAAAAAAATATATTCGTAATAAAGCATGACCTGAATGATCTATTGCAGAGGGGTATATTGTAAATGAGGCATTGACTTTCAGTTCGTTATATATGAGTCAGATTGAGATAAGTTTTTCTAGGCCGGAACGGAATAAAGATGTCCAACCATCAAAATGCAAATTAAGTGTTTTCTCACAGGAAATAAGAGTCTTTGGCAATCAACAAAGTCTAAAATTGCCTGTCATTATTTAAGAAAGCACTTTGGTACATTCTGAACAATTGTAAAGAAGTTGACCGATATCGAAAGTAAGTGTTTACATTAAGTTATTACTTTAATTCTTTTTCATTCACAGAGTTTAAATTGATTAAGTTACCATCGGTAAGGAAGGAGACCGACAAATTAATGAGTGCAAGGTACAGAGATAATCGAAATAAAATGCACACTCATTATAAGAGTCTACTGCATCTTCCCCCCATCGAGCGGCGACATCATATGCTAAGCGAGTTTTGTGAGACGCAAGAAGATTGACACTATATGTGCAATCTGTTTGAATCAGAGAAATTTCAGGTAACTCAATCTATACCAATTATCTGAGTTATATATAAATTAAAATATGTGTAACTCATATTTTAAGTTTTATCTTAACAAATTTTAATATTGTAGACCCGATCGACAATAAATGCCCAAAATCGACCACAATTACCTACCCATCGAGGTGGCTCAAAATCATTCATCAGTACAGTTACGACGGTGTAAGTATAAATTTTATAGGTAGAGTATATTGGTTGGTATTTTTAATATTAACACATTATAATATTTTTCAGACCGATCAGTCTCAATGAAAAGATCAAATTACTATCTTTAATACAACCCACTGTAGCTCATCAAAAAGATGGAGTGAGGAGAGAGCCGAGGCTGCATACGTAAGATATCATCCATAAAATTTAGTAAAGTTATTTTTAAATATTAGTAATTCTTTTTAAACATATTGATAATGTGTTTGTTATTCTTAGGGTGAAATGGTGAGACTGCGAGATGAACACATCTAGTCACAAGAAATCGGAGATGACATCGATGTAGTTCAGATTGCAGGTCAGGTGTGTGATCAAGTACTCGGTGTTCGCTCTAGATATATTAGAGGACTTGGAAGTGGGCCAAAACTAGTTAGATTCACTTCTTCAGATGCCAGCTCTTCCTTCAGAATAACTAACGCAACACTGCATGAACAACTTCAGTCCACCCAAGAGGAGCTAGCAAACACTCAAGCTCGATTAGCTAGCACCCAAGATGAGTTGACATCAATGAGATTAAGACAAAATATGTTCGAAGCAATTCTAAATCGACTTGCACCTGGAGCATTACAATCATTAATGCATGAGTCATCTTCAGCTCCACCTCCTCCTCCATCTTAGAGTTTGTGAACATTTATATTTTGAACTAGTGAAATTATGCTCGATTTGAATGTGTTTGCATTTTAATACTATGAATTTGTGAAAATGGATGTTTTAGACTTTAAATTTGATGTTACGTTAGTTGTTTTTAAATGTATATGTTGATTTTATTGTTTCAGTTGTATATTGTTAAGTTAAATTGTGTGGTTGATATTGTATTACAGGATTTCAAATACAAATAAAATGAATTTTGGAAATCTGTATTTTCATGGTTAGTGACAATTTTTTTAATATTTCGTCGCTAACGGTCAGGGGCGGATCTAGGCCATTTTAGGGGGGGCCATGGCCCCCCCAAATTTTAAGTCATTATTATTAAGATTTTATTTATTTATTTATTTTTTTAATTAACGGTATTATATTTTAGTATAACGGCCTCCCCAATATAAAATTCTGGATCCGCCTCTGCTAACGGTCGATATACGACTTCAGGATTTTGAGGGTTAGCGACGAAATTTATAGTTTCGTCGCTAAATTTGGAGTATCAGTTGAGTCGCCAGTCGACGCGTTTGACTGTAGTAGAACTTGGCGACGAAATTTATACATATCGTCGCAAAAGTATCTCCAGTTGAGGCGTCAGTCGAGGAGCTCCCGCTTCTGTGGCTTGGCAAAAATAAATGTTAGCGACGAAATATATAAATATCGTCGCAAAAATATCTCCAGTCGAGGCGCCAGTTGAAAGACTCTCACTTCTGTGACTGGCAAAAAAAAAGATTTTAGCGATGAAATAAGGTGTTTTCGTCGTTAACTTCCAGTCGAGACGCTAGTTGAGTTGCGGGCGACTGATATTTAGCGACGATTATTTATAGTTCGTCGCTAATATCGGTGATTTTCCTATTTTTCAGTGCCGAGATTTTGCGACGAAATATTTATTTTTGACGACGTTTCTATTTCCGTCGATAATATTAACGAAGAAAATATTTTAATTCGTCGCTAATTTATCTTAGCGACAAGCTTATTACGACGATTCTAGCGACGAAAGTTTTTCGTCGTAAAATATATTTAGCGGCGAAGTGTAGGTATTAACGATGAAAATAATTCGTCGTTAATTTTTCTTTTTCTTATAGTGCCTTCTCATGTTTATAAATTTAATATATCCATCCAGTAAATAAATAAATAGACTATGAATTCCTTTCTTTTCTCATGCTCGTAGATTTGATACATCCATCCATGATCCACTCTCACAGGTAAACAAAGCATAAAAGACATTGACTGGTGATTGTAATATTCCATCGTATCAAACAATAAGAAAAAGTCTAAAATACATTTCTTAAAACATAGAAGAACAAACGACCTTTGTTTTTTTTTTTTTCTTCTCGTTGGGGATTTTGATTACTAAGAGGGACAATGGCTGGCGGCTTGTGCAAGACGGCCAATTTTAATTAACAATTAGACGTGCAATGAGCAACAAGAAAGGTACGGCGATATTATATTAAATATATATATAAAAAAATTATTTGGAAGGGAGCCACAAAATTCAACTCTTCCTAATAATTATTACGGTAATTTACCAAACAACGCTCCTGAAATTTAAAATTATCTAAAAAATATACCATACTTTCATATTTATCAAATAACACACTTAATTTCCTTTTTACTCTTTAGAAATAGCGCACTTAAATTTCGAACGTGGTATTGAAAATTCAAATCCCAGCACCATTATAATGCTGGGATTTGAATTTCCAGCACCACGGTGGTGGTGCTGGAATTGCACTACAGTGGTGTTGGAATTTGAATTCCCAATACCACAGTGATGCTGAAATTGTAAATTCCAGCACCACAGTGGTGATGCTGAAATTGCACCATCATTGTGGTGCTGGGAATTGAGATTTGAATTTTCAACACCACGTTCGGAATCTAAGTACGCTATTTCTGAAGGATAAAAAGAGAATTAAGTACACTATTTAGTAAATATAAAAATATAATGCATTTTTTTGGACAATTCCAAACTTCAAAAGCACTGTTTGATAAATCATTGTAATTATTAACATAACAACATTCATCTAAAACTGTCTATCGATGTTACTTCACGACGTTTTGGCACCGCAAATTGCTTATATGTTTTCTTTCCCCTAGATAATAGTTAAAAGTAATATGCACTGATCAACAGCAATGAAAGTATGATATAAGGAAAAAAAAAGTAAAATACATTTAATTTGCCAGAATAGTCACAAGTAATAGATCAGTCAAACCAAACTACCAAACTGCTTAATCCAACTAGTTGGTCCATCCAATTAATCAGCCTTATCGACCACACCGGTTCACTCAGTCTCATTAGCTCGGCCACTCGATCGGCTTCATAATTTGTCCGACCCATTAGCTGGGCCAGACGTGCAATAGGTAAACATAAGAACAAACAAATTCCCATATCATTAAATAATTATTGACATAAGAACACATCAATATTACCAATTAGTTACATACTAGCAAATAATCTAACATTAGAACATATAAAAACTAAAATGCGTATTGAGAAAAGATATTAACATAACTAAGACTAATTATGAATATCACATAATATATATCCCCCAATTTTTTTATAAAAAAATATGTGAAAGCCCTTTTACACTAAGCATATTAGGGTTCTCAACTAGACTTTCAGGATGTTAAGTTTTCATTATTGTCCTATTTGACCTACCACTGCAATGTCTGATGACAAATTGCTTAGACTGATCCTAAATGAGTCAAAGAATCACAAGTAGATTAGATATTTGAAAAAACAACAGATATCCACTACATATAAGTTATATTATATTTAGATGTTATAGCAGCAAGCATGGAAGTGAGAGGTGTAAACGACCAAGAAAATACATGAACTTCAAAAACTATATGACCTTTCTCCTCGACCTTAGAGATTCAAAATATTCACTTTTTCCCTAAAAGCCTTGCAAATAAAACAGAGACATCCTATTGTTTGAAATAGCATTGAATTATGATACCGGGAAAGATTAATCTATGACTAGACACATAACTATCGACTCGGTCATCTATTATGCCAGACGCTCTGCGTCTTGACTCGGTCATCTATTATGCCAGATGTTCTGCGTCTCGGCTCGGTCATCTATTATACCAGATGTCCCGCGTCTCGATCATCATCTCATATCTCGGCAAAGACATATTATCTCAGATGTATGGCTTCTCAACACATAATTTATCTTATTTAGTCAGAGGACGTGGCGGATATTTCCTGCTCAGGGAGTCTACTAGGCAATCCTTGTCAGCATTTCTCTCCGACCAAGAAACAGATGTCCATACTGATTTTCAGAGGAATGTCTACCGCATTAATGAGGAGTTGTCTCCTATCAACCACACGACGAACATTAATTACGACCCATGTGCCTACGATATTTATGAGGGTAATGACCCTTATTAGTTGTTGGGGCAGGCGTAAATACATCATGAAGCCATATCGCCCATACCGACTATCCTATTTGGCAGGAGGATTTCTCTTCTATATATATAACCCTCCCAGAGAAGGAAAAGGAGGTTCGCGCATTCTCAACTTCGCTCTTCCATTCTCTTCTCCATATGCCTGCTAATTTCCTGCCTTGAGTGTCGGAGGGGTCTTGCCGAGATATCTCTCAGCACCCTTAACCGCTTGCTATCTTGTAGGACTCTCCATTCGGCTCGACTCGCTTCATTCGGCTCGGCCCACTACCGAGACGACATTCCGGTTGTCACCCCTCTCCTTCCGCGTCAGCCTCGTTCGTCCGAGTTGTCGGTCCTTGTCGCCTTCGCCATCGGGACACCTCACCATCCCCGTCTTGACAGGCAACATAATTGGCGCCGTCTGTGGGAAACAAAACAAACAACGCCTGAGGCAAGGATGGAAGACCAAGGAGTGAACTCCGACAATCACAACTCCACCGAAGGGAATCTAACCAGGGAAAACATCATAGCCCTTGTCAAGACCACCATGGAAGATGTTCTGCGCGACCTTCTTCCCGAGGAACAACGGTATCTCCGTTCGAGTCTGGTCCCGCTACGATTTTCCCCCCTCCACTCCGGCTGCCCCGGGGGCAACCCCTGCGGCCTCAATACCAGCCGAATCATCGTCGACCGCATCATTGCAACAATCCTCAAAGGAAGTGCCTTCCTATACACCGATGGAAAGCGATCCAAAAAAGGGCAAGGCTCCGTTAATCAGCACAGAATCTCCTCTTGCTCCTAGCATTATAGCTGACAAGATGCCCAAGTCTTTCAAGCAAATCTCTATAGGAGAATACAACGACTCAGCTGACCCAGAGGAATATCTTGGAAGATTCAAGAAGGCCACCTTGATACACAACTATTCGGACGGAGCCAAATGCAAGGTCTTCTCTCTCAATTTAATTGGCTCCGCCTAAAGGTGGTTCGACCGACTCCCGGCTGGATCCATCAACTCCTTCCAGGAGTTGTCCATGCTGTTCCTTCAGCGCTTCGCCAACATCAAGAGATACTGCCGAACTGCTCAGTACCTTATAACCATGAAGCAGAAGAATGATGAATCCCTAAGGGACTACATACATCGGTTCAACCGAGTAGCTGTCGATGTCTCGGACGCCTCGCCAAAGATAGTGGTCAACGCCTTTTCTCAGGGTCTGATAAGGGGGAATTTCTCAAAGTCATTGATGAAGAGACCCCCTCCTCACTTTGAGGCCTTGCTGGCTAGAGCCGAAGCATACATCAATTTGGAGGAGGCCGAGAAAGCAGCAGATGAGCAGCAAAAGACTGATCGGCCCAAGCCTCCTCAAAAGCTGAGTCAGAAGGCTCCCCCATTACATAATCGACCCAGAGCCCCTCCTGTCTACCCTCCTCGGCTGGTGAAAGATAGAGCAATTCATGCCGTGCAGGAAGCCCCCCAACCGTCCATGCAGCCCGCCCAGCGCGGCCCCTTCTGCACCTTTCATCAGATGTACAATCACTCAACCCGGGAGTGTTGTACCTTGGTCGATGAAATTAGGTAAGTAATGAGGGAGCATCAACAGAACTTCAACGCTCCACCCCGAGATATAAGGCCTGAATCACGGGATCATGTTCAGCACAATCCGGCCAGAAGGGCTCCTCGACCCGCACCCGAGCGGCAAAGACCAGCTCAAATCCCGCAGAGATCTCAAGAAGATTCTCCAAGTAGGCCTGCTTCTCAGCCAGAATCGCCGCAGGAACTCAACACTCCTCACCGTGGGACAATTAACATGATCACCGGTGGAGCTACAGGTGGGGATTCGAATCGAGCCAGAAAGGCTCATGGAAGACGGCTGGAGAACATGGAAGTAAACACCAATCGAAGGCCTGTGGATGGACCTGCAATAAGCTTCGGCCCCGAGGACCTGCGAGGAGTTTCTATCCCGCATGATGATGCCTTGGTGATAAGAGCCACTATCGCCAACTATGACGTGGCCCGAACCTTCGTGGACACAGGTAGCTCGGTCAATATTTTATTTAAAGATGCTTTTGACTGCATGCAGTTTGATTCGGCACGACTCCAGCCAATGAACACCGCCTTATTTCGCTTCTCGGGCCATGAAGTAGCACCACTCGGCCGAATTGATCTCCCCTTATCTCTGGGAGAAGAGCCCCTCCGTCGAACGCGGATGGCCACTTTCACCGTTGTAGACGCCACCTTGGCCTATAACGTCATTTTGGAAAGGCCAGCACTGCATTCTTTTGAAGCGTCAGTATCCACTTATCATCAGAAGATTAAGTTCCCTGTGAAAAATCAAGTAGGGGAAGCCGCTGGAGATCAAAAGGCAGCTCGAAAATGCTATGTGGAAAAAGTCCGAACCGGCCCCAGAAAAAGCCGAAGAATAGAAATGGATGAAGTTTATGCCCTGCATGAAGCACCTCTAGAACAGATCATTGACGAAGAAAATATATAAGTAAGGTCAAATCAGCCCAAACGAGTCATTCGAGTTGCTGCAGACTTACTAGCTGAGTTAAAGCAAGAAGTAATGGACTATTTGGTCAACAACCGAGACATCTTCACTTGGTCGGAGGAATAAAATCAGAGCATCTCTCGAGCCATAATGGAACACAGATTGAACATCTTCCCTGGGACTCGGCCCGTCAAGCAAAAAAGAAGACACTTCGGACCAGAAAAGGACCAAATTATCCGAGCCGAAGTGCAGAAACTCATGCAAGCCGGATACATCAGGGAAGTACAATTTCCCGAATGGCTGTCTAATATTGTACTAGTGTCGAAACCGAGAGAAAAGTGGAGGGTATGTATAGACTTCAGAGATCTCAATAAAGCATGCTCTAAAGATTATTACCCCTTGCCTCGGATAGATCAATTAGTAGATTCCATGACAGGATGTGAGTTAATTTGCATGCTGGACGCTCACCAGGGGTATCATCATATTCCATTAGCCTTAGAAGATCAAGAAAAGGTCATCTTTGTCACCGCGAATGGTATTTTTTGCTACAAGGTTATGTCATTCAGACTGAAGAACGCTGGCGCTACTTATCAAAGGTTGATGGACAAGGTGTTTTGGTCACAAATAGGCCAAAACATAGAAGTATATGTGGACAACATCCTCATCAAGTTCACCAAAGCCAAAGATATGGTCAGAGATACGGCAGAAACATTCAGCACATTGCGTCGGTATGGAATTCGGCTCAACCCCAGCAAGTGCATATTCGGGGTTTGATGAGGCAAGTTCTTGGGCTACATTGTCACTGAGTGAGGTATTGAAGTTAATCCCGAAAAGGCTCATGCTCTACAGAGCATGGTTTCTCCCCAAAATGTCAGAGAAGTACAAAAGTTGCTGGGCCGAATAACAACACTCTCTCGATTCATCCCTAAGTCGGCTGAGCGGAGTCTCCCTTTATTTAAAGTACTTCGTAAGTCCGCTCAGTTTTCATGGGATGAAAAATGTGAACAAGCTTTCTCTAAATTGAAGCAGTATATAGCCGAGTTGCCCACACTTGCTAAACTAGTGCCAGGGGAGAACTTGCAGCTGTATCTAGCCTCCTCTGAGGAGGTCGTAGCATCAGTACTACTCCGACAAGAAGAATGTAAACAATTACCTATTTATTTCGTCAGTTATTTATTAAAATCTGCCGAGAGCAGGTACACGACCCTAAAAAAGTTGGCCCTAGCTCTACGTATAACAACCCGGAAGCTCCGGCCTTATTTCTTGTCTCATCCGGTCACGATCCTAACTAACAATGGCCTCGAAAGAATATTAAATAATTCGGAAGCATCTACCCGCTTAATCAAGTGGGTCACTGATCTAGCCGAGTATGACATCCAGTATCAACCCCGTACGACCCTTAAGGCGCAAGTATTGGCGGACTTATTAGCCGAGCCGCCAGGGCTCGAGAAAAATGAGGAATGTAAAGTATATGTGGATGACTCGACAACTAAGCAAGGAAGTGGGGTAGGAGTATTATTGATATCCCCCCAAGGAGATGCAATCCGGATAGCTATACAGCTCAACTTCCGAGCTTCCAACAACGAAGCAGAGTATGAAGCCTTACTGGCTGGAATGCGGGCAACCCATCATATTAGAGCCACTCGGATTTCTTTATATTCAGACTCGCAGTTGGCCGTGGAACAACTTAAAGGGTCATTCGACATCAACAGTCAAAGGCTGTGGCGTTATATGCAAGCTTACCACAAGTTGTCCTCGGAATTTCAAGAGGTCACTCTTCACAAGATTCCTCGGGCAGACAATCAAAAAGCCGACGAGCTGGCCCGCATGGCTAGTGCACTCACTACTTGGAGCTTGGATGACTCAATAGCCGAGACACAACTCATCTCTAACATAGATCAAGAGCCAATGATGTCTCATGACTCGCCGGACTGGAGGATTCCTCTAACTGATTACCTCAAGAATGGAGTATTGTTAAATGACCGAGCCGAGGCCCACGCCATCAAGAAAAGAAGCACTCGCTTCGTCCTAATAGGCAACACACTATATAAGTGAGCTTTCGCCCGACCCCTACTCAAATGCCTCGGTCCGGAAGAAGCAGGTTATGTTATGCGCGAAGTACACGAAGGCTACTACGGAAATCATTCTGGAGGAGCATCTCTCACTCGGAAAGTCTTATTAGCTGGGTATTTTTGGCCTATATTCCAGCAAGATGCCTCCCATTGCGTGCGGGTATGCCTTAGTTGTCAAAAGCATTAGAATTTTTCTCAACAACCCGCCGAGCTGCTGAAAGCCTCAGTAGTATCCTGCCCTTTCGATCAGTGGGAATGAACATAGTGGGACCACTACCCATGGGACCGAATCAGAAGAAGTTTCTGCTGGTGGTGGTGGATTATTTCTCAAAGTGGGTAGAGGCCAAGCCGTTGGCCAAGATAACTGAAGAGGCCGTATTGAAATTCTTCTGGAAAAATATAGTGTGCCGATTCGACATTCCAAGGAAGCTTGTCTCGGATAATGAGCGACAATTTCAAGGCCACAAAATGAAAGAATGGTGTCAGCAGTTGGAGATTCGGCAAGCCTTCACCTCAGTGGCTTATCCTCAAAGCAATGGACAAGCTGAAGTCACTAACTAAGAGCTGATTCGGGGGATTAAAATCAAGTTAGATCACACGGGGGGAAGCTGGGTCGAAAAATTACCTAGTATTTTATGGGCATACAGAACTACCCCTAAAGACAGCACGGACCTTACCCCATTCCATCTGGTTTACGGCGCTGAAGCCCTCGTCCCCATGGAGATTGGCATGGGATCACCTTGGGTTTCTGCTTACACTTCAGACGATGATACCAACAATGAAAGAAGACTGGCCAAGATGGATTTAGTATTGGAGACTCGAGACCGAGCGGTTAGTCAAATGAATGCCTTTCGGAGAAAAATCGCCCAAGCCTACAACAAAAAGGTGGTGCCCCAGTCCTTTCAGCTCGGCGATTTTGTATGGAAGAAAATCCAACCGGCGGGGGAAGTTCGTAATTGGCACCCCGATGGGAGGGCCCGTACAAAGTCATCAAGAAGCTCAATTCTGGTGCTTACTACCTTCAGGATAGTGAAGGAAAGGAGCTTACTCGGCCTTGGAATGCTTTCCATTCGTGGCCTTACCATGTTTAAAGGGCTCAGTAATATGTAGTGAAGTCTCCTTATAATGAAAATTCTTCTTCATGGCCGCAGATAGGCTTTTCTGTACAAGTATTATCTATTTGGCTCTTCCTTGGGTATCGCTTATCACAGCTGGTCCTAAGCACAGTCATTCGGCTCTTCCTTGGGTATCGCTTATCACAGCTGGTCCCAAGCACAACCATTCGATTTTCTCCTTGGGTATCGCTTATTACAGCTGGTCCCAAGTATTATCTATTTGGCTCTTCCTTGGGTATCGCTTGTCACAGCTGGTCCCAAGCACAACCATTCGGCTCTCTTCCTTGGATATCACCTATCATAGCTGGTTCCAAGTATCTGTGATTTGACTCTTCCTTGGGTATCGCTTATCACAGCTGGTCCCAAGCACAACCATTCAGTTTTCTCCATGGGTATCGCTTATCACAGTTGGTCCCAAGTATTATCTATTCGGCTCTTCCTTGGGTATCGCTCATCACAGCTGGTCCCAAGCACAACCATTCAGCTCTTTTCCTTAGGTATCGCTTATCACAGCTGGTCCCAAGTATTATCTATTCAGCTCTTCCTTGGGTATTGCTCATCACAGCTGGTCCCAAGTACATCCATTCGCCTCTCTTCCTTGGGTATCGCTTATCACAGTTGGTTCCAAGTATTATCTATTCGACTCTTCCTTAGGTATCACTTATCACAGATGGTCCCAAGCACAACCATTCGGTTTTCTCCTTGGGTATCGTTTATCACAGCTGGTCCTAAGTGTTGGTGCAATCGGCCTAGGTCATGATTGACCGGACTCGAGTTTGACTCGAGCGATGTTTTAATGTTTGACATGAAGGTTTGACATTGATGTCTGATAATATTTTGGGGAGATTGTTGATGCAATCGACCCGGGTCATGATTGACCGGACTCGAGTTTGACTTGAGGGGGATTTTGATGGTTGACTGGGGTTGACCATGTCATGGAAAGTCCAAGCATGGGTCTTGGCAAAGGAAAGTCCAAGTCTTTAGTACTTGACATGGAAAGTCCAACATGGGTTGGCAAGGGAAAGTCCAAGTCTTGAGTACTTGACATGTAAAGTCCAAACATAGGTCTTGGCAAGGAAAAGTCCGACATGGGTTGACATTTGGAAAGTCCAAGGGTGTAGTCTTGGCCACGTAAGTCCAAGGGTGTAGTCTTGGCGGTGAAAGTCCAAGTCATGGGTATTTGGCATTTGAGAAGTCTAAGGGGTTTGATATTGGTGGCGTAAAGTCCAAGGGTGAAGTCTTGGCAGCATAAGTCCAATGATTGGCGGCGTAAAGTCCAACCGGAGTCTTGGCAGCGTAAGTCCAATGTGCCTTGGCGGTGTAGACACCATTAGCATGACATAGCCGATGGAAGCACCTGAAGGCTAGCATATGGATGAACAAGTCATGGATGACTTGGAGGGATCCGATAGGCGCGAGACTGATGGAGGTGACTAGAAGGCTTAAGTCTAGGCTAAGGGTGGTCTAGCAAGTATGGGGGCACCATACTTGGGTTAAAACCTCATGTTTGAGGTTGGCAGTCGACTGGAAATATGGCCGGTTCGACTGACGTGAGTCTACTAGAGTTTGACTGCTAGTTAAGGGCTGAAAAGGCTGATGACCGCTCATCAGAGCCGATCGATGGTTGATCGATCGCCGCGACGACATACGATCGATGGTTCGCCATGAGCACAAGATGCGCTCCGTGAGCCGATCGGGTAGTCCTATGGCGCTGGCAATCGACTGCCAATGTTGGCAGTCGATTGATGGGAGTACCATTGGAGTCTTTTCAGCGTGGATCGAGCCGTTGTCTCATAACAACAGTGTTGGCAGTCGACTGAGGCCTTATGGCAGTCGACTGCCAGATGGAAATCCAGCCCGATGCAAGTTAAAAGGAAGTTGTTCGTGGAGATTCCGGCAATGGTTCTTTGGGAGCTTTGGTGAGGCGATTTGAAGGCGAATTGCAGGTGCATTTTAGGGTCCTTCAAGTTCATCCAAGCGACCAACAAGCAAGCGCTCAAAACCCCTAGATTGTAAAGTGGTCTTTACATTTCTTTATATTTTGCTTGTATTTTCATGTATTACTTTTGTAATCACTTGTAAGAGTTTTCTACACCTCCGGATTGTTCCGAGAAGGAGTTATTTGTGATTAGTGGTTACGTGTGCATTACTAGAGTTCTTTAGAGCTCGATCCGTGGAGTAGGAACCATTCGGTTTTGAACCATGTTACATATTTGTGTATTGGTGTATTTATGTTTGCCTTCACTTTCGTTATTGCTATTATTTCTATTTCCGCTGCGCTAATGAGATTTGTAGACGAACACGAAATGAATTCCATCGACGTATCCAAAACACACTATTCACCCCCTCTAGCGGTCAACGAATCCTCTACAATTGGTATCAGAGCTAGGAGCTCTTCTACGGACTAACCGTTGGGAGCAAACCGCTAGAGGAAGAAGATGAAGATTCAAGAGACGTTGGGATGAGATATCAACACGCCGGTCCCTTACGCACTATATGGACGAGAAGACTTCAATTCTTGGAAGAGAAGAATTGAAGATTTCATCATGATGAGAGACTTTGAGGAATGATCTATTTTAATAGAAGGATTCGAATATCCAAGAGGACCAAAAGGAGGATTCCTCAAGAAGAAGAGATGGACCAAAGAGCAAGTCCAAGTCTTCGAGAAAAATGATAAGGTAATGAAGTATTTGATTGATTTAATACCTAACAATATCTTGTGTATGTTAGGTAATTATATAGATGCCAAGGAGCTATGGAGCCAAGTCCATGAAGACCTATCACCGGCTCAAGAAGAGGAGACCGAAGATGAATCCACATCCTCACAAGCGAGTGAGGATTCGGAAGTTGATAGAGAGTCAACCTCCGAATTGGTGGAAGAAGAGGAAGAATTGGAGGACACCTCCACCTCTAGGATTGAGGGGGAGGAGATTAGGGTATCCTCAACACCGGAGCAACCTCAAGAAGAGACATCTACATCCGGTTGAGAGGAAGAGCAAGCTCAAAAGGCTTCCACCACGGATCTAGGTAACTCAAGCATGTTGATTAAAAATAAAAACCATATAATATGCTTTGAGTGTAGGAAATCCAGACACTATAAGAGTAAGTGCATAAAAAGAGTAAAGAAGACTCCACCGGCGCCTAAAAGACAAGAAAAGTCAAATGAAGCCGGAGTCCCCACCAAGAAGACCAAGGAGCTCGTAGTATGCTTCAAGTGCCATAAGAAGGGGCACTATAGAAGTCAATGCCCTAGGAAGAAGGAAGGAGCATCACAAGTAGAGGGAGCCTCTAAGGCAAACCCTAAGGTATATTTTAATGCACATTCTAGTTCTAATTTAAATGTCAAAAAGCATGCTAGGAATAATTTTAACAATCTTGCTATTGTAAATGAAAAGCATGCTAGAAACAATAAATATTTTTGTCTAGGAGCTAAAAATGTCCACATTTCAAATAAGGAGAAATTTGGGACTAATGTCCCTAAAAAAACTCTTCCTAAGGAAAGCATTAGGAAAATAAAAAACCATTTAGGCATTAACCCTAAGAAGGGTAGGCATATGCCTAGAGGAAATGATATTGCCCAAAGACCAAATCAAAATTCAAAAATTGAGCAATTAGAGTTGGAAAATCAAGTCTTGAGGTCAAGACTTGAGAAATTAGAAAAGACCCTTAGGAATATACAAATCAATTTAAAGGATCAAATGGTCAAAGTCAAAGCCTAGGGTCTAGAAGTTAAAGTCAAAGACCTAGAAAACAAGAACCATCCAAGGGCAAACCTAAGCCCAAAAAGACCTACCATAGTATTCCATTTGATTATGGAACATAAACTAGGTCTAGGAAGACCAAGGTCAATAGGGAAGTCATCCCTAGAGTTGACCATGGTGTGTGCCTAGTGGCTAGGGTTTCAAGGAAACCTAGGGAAGCCACTAAGAAGGTTGCAAGGGAAGTTACCCCTAGAGTTAACTTAGGTAAGACCAAAATGACCAAGGCTAACAAGTCTAGGAGGGTCATTAAGAGGGTATCTAGGGAAGTTATCCCTAGCGAATACCTAGTAAACCCAAGGAGCTCCAATAGGTATTGGGTTCCTAGGAGCGTGATCGATTCACGCTAGATGAGTTTAGGTGTGCCAACCTTAAATGGAAGGGTAGTTAACCTAACCATGGCAAAGGTGACACTTTAGGTTATTTTCAAGGTTATGGATACCTTAGAAATATGTTTGAATTTAAATCCTAAAAGATTTTAGGATGTGCCAATATATTTTTGGAATTATAAAAAATCAATCAAATTAACACAATTTAGGTCTAGAGGTTTTAGTATGCCATTTTGGATTTTTGGCACACTTGGGGGATTAGTAGCAATATGACAAAATATATTTAACTAAATCAAATGACAACAAATATTAAAAGTTGGGTATCATATATCTATACATTTTATTTATCATGCTTGATTTGCCATATAACATGTCATGACATCATATTTATTTTTAATCATTTAATATGTCATGATCATGTTAGGATTAAGGTTTAATGTTATATGTTTTTAGATTATATCATATGCCATGACATTACGATTATTAGCCATGCTTAATTATGTTAATTTTTGTGCCATGATCATTCATGCATTTAATTTGATTAAAATTGATTTAAGGACAATGACATGACTTGGAGTCCCATTTATAAGGGAATCAAGTAGTGTTGCCTTAGAAAATGCATGAAATCCTAGATTAGGAGAACAAAACCCACATCTCACATTACATTGACTTGTATGTGTATTTATACACCTTAGATACATGTGAGATGCTAGGATATGAGTTAAGTTCAAGGTGCATAGCTTTTGCATCTAGATAAACTAAAACTCTTCTAATATCATTAGTTGATCATTGGGAAAGCTAGTGTACAAGTCATGTACATTAAGCCCAAGGAATATGATCCAATATAGGTTTTCAAAATCATTTTAGAAAACCTTGGTAAAGTCTATCTTTTGATAGCAATCACCATTAATGAAGTTGATACAAAGTGAGCTAAAACATTGAAGTTTTTCTTCACTTTTGAACTTTGTATCAATCTCCTATTTTAATGGGTAAAATATTTTTCAAATAATTTTCACCCATTGTATTGGTCATAAGTATTATACGTATGAAGTTTCATGATTTTTCAAATTATGTATAATTATTTTTGCTTTTCTGAAATTCATTTCTGATAACTGAAATTATGAAATTTCAATTATCGATCGACGCCTTGTGGCGATCGATGGAGATGACGAATGATCGATTTGATAGAGTCGATTGTGTGATTTCGGGAAAAACAAGGTTGTTTAGCCCGTATTCAACTACGGTAAAGTTCCCTAACCACTCCTAACCCTAGGATATGCTTTGGGAAGCATTATAAAGGGTGAAAATCCATTGGATATGGATTAGGAGAGTTGTTTAGGGTTTGTATCAAATTTAAGGATGGGAAAGTTCTATGTTGAACTTTGAACCTTATTTTTGATGGTTTAGAGTTCCTATTGGCTTAGGAACTTCCCAAGGACATTGTTGATGCAATGGTCAAGGGGGAACAAGCCTTTAGGGGGAGGTATCCATCATGGGATGATGGATGGTATTTTTTCTCATGAGGGGGGAAATGGATTTTGGAGATACCCAATTTGAAAATTGAGAGAGTGTATAGGATTGCCTCTCTTGAGTGATATGAGACTTATCACTAGGAAGATTGTAGGCATCCTAGGTATTCTTGGACCAAGGGGGAGATTGTAAGATCTCATTGGGACATGAGACATTGACCTCCTTGGAGAAGACCTTTTTGATGTTAGTCAAAAAGGGGGAGAATGTTTGGGAGAGAATGTTGAGAATGTTTGGGGAGAATGTTTGGAGAATTTATGGGATTATCAATTTGGGATAATTAGTAAGAAGTTTTGAGTTAGTGTTCTAACTCAAAGGTATGTGTTTTTGTCAAACATCAAAAATGAGGAGATTGTTGGTGCAATCGACCCAGGTCACGATTGACCGAACTCGAGTTTGACTCGAGCGATGTTTTGATGTTTGACATGAAGGTTTGACATTGATGTCTGATAATATTTTGGGGAGATTGTTGGTGCAATCGACCTGGGTCATGATTGACCGGACTTGAGTTTGACTCGAGGAGGATTTTGATGGTTGACTGGGGTTGACCATGTCATGGAAAGTCCAAGCATGGGTCTTGGTAAAGGAAAGTCCAAGTCTTGAGTACTTGGCATGGAAAGTTCAACATGGATTGGCAAGGGAAAGTCCAAGTCTTGAGTACTTGACATGTAAAGTCCAAGCATAGGTCTTGTCAAGGAAAAGTCCAACATGGGTTGACATTTGAAAAGTCCAAGGGTGTAGTCTTGGCCACGTAAGTCCAAGGGTGTAGTCTTGGCGGTGAAAGTCCATGTCATGGGTACTTAGAATTTGAGAAGTTCAAGGGGTTTGATATTGGCGGCGTAAAGTACAAGGGTGAAGTCTTGGCAACATAAGTCCAATGGTTAGCGGCGTAAAGTCCAAGTGAAGTCTTGGCAGTGTAAGTTCAATGTGCCTTGGCGGTGTAGACACCGTTAGCATGACATAGCCAATGGAAGCTTGTAGAGGATTCATTGATCGCTAGAGGGGGGGTGAATAGCATGTTTTGGATGCGTCGATGGAATTCGTTTCGTATTTGTCTACAAATCTCGTTAGCACAGCGAAAATAGAAATAATAGCAATAACGAAAGCGAAGGCAAACACAAATACACCAATACACAAGTATGTAATGTGGTTCGGAACCGAATGGTTCATACTCCACGGATCGAGCTCTAAAGAGCTCTAGTGATGCACACGCAACCACTAATCACAAATAACTCCTTCTCGGAACAATCCGGAGGTGTAGAAAACTCTTACAAGTGATTAGAAAAGCAATACATGAAAATACAAGCAAAATACAAAGAAATGTAAAGAGCACTTTATAATCTAGGGTTTTTGAGCGCTTGCTTGTTGGTGCTTGGATGAGCTTGAAGGACCCTGAAATGCACCTACAATTCGCCTTCAAATTACCTTACCAAAGCTCCCAAAGAACTATTATCGGAATCTCCACGAACAACTTCCTTTTAACTCGACGGGCCGATTTACCTTGGCCGATCGCCATAAGGCCCCGATCATCGCTAACACCTGTTGTGAGACAACGGCTCGATCCATACTGGAAAGACTCCAACGGTACTCCATATCACGATCGCTAACATTGGCGATCGCCACGCCGTAGCCGATCGCTAGCGGTGCTGGCCTAACCATCGATCGATCGTCATGGCGATCGATCGATCGATCGGCATCAAGCGATCGCATAATCTTGACCGCCAGTCTTTTCAGCTCTTAACCAAGAATAAACTCTAGTAGACTCACGTCAGTCGAACCGGCCATATTTCCAGTCGATTGTCAACCTCAAACATGAGGTTTTAACCCAAGTATGGTGCCCCCATACTTGCTAGACCACCCTTAGCCTAGACCTAGCCTTCTAGCCACCTCCATCAGTCTCGCGCCTATCGGATCCCTCCAAGTCATCCATGATTTGTTCATCCATACGCTAGCCTTCAGGTGCTTCCATCGGCTATGTCATGCTAACGGTGTCTACACCGCCAAGGCACATTGGACTTACGCTACCAAGACTCCACTTGGACTTATGCTGCCAAGACTTCACCCTTAGACTTTACGCCGCCAATATCAAACCCCTTGGACTTTTCAAATGCCAAGTACCCATGACTTTGACTTTCACCGCCAAGACTACACCCTTGGACTTAGGGGCATGCAATCGGTCGGTTAAACCGAAAAAACCGACCGAATCGACCGAACTTTCAAGTTCGGTTCGGTCCAATTGGAAATTCGGTTTTTTTATTTAAAAATATCGGTTTATTCGATTTTTTCGGTTCGGTTTCGGGTTTGAACCGAAAAATTCAGTTTACCCGAACTGACCGAACTTTTTCGACTAGTCGACTGATATCTCAAATCTGTCGACTGATTTGATAATCAGTCGACTGATGTTATACATCAGTCGACTGTACCCAATGGACAGAGTATTGCCGAGCATAGAATGATTCTTAGTCGACTGATGGCTAAATTCAGTCGACTGATGGGTCCAATCAGTCGACTGATGGGTCCAATCAGTTGACTGATGTTTATATCAGTCGATTGATTATCGCGATTTTTGTCTAAAACCGCGATTCATGAAACCACAAATCACGATTTTCTTCCCTAAACCCTAATCTTTCACTCTCAGCCTCTCGCGGTCTCGCCAACTCTCCTAAGCCCTCTCTCCGGCCTCCGTCAGTCTACTCTTCGTATCTGTCCATCCTAAACCCTAATTCTCTCTGTCTCCGTCTCCGTCTCCTCTCCTAGGCTCCACTCGAACATTGATGGCTTCGGTGCTTCCCACACCCGTTCAATTTTCGACGACCGACGGGCGACGGTTAGTTTACTATACTTATTTAGTTGTTTTACTATACTTATTTTTATGATTCAATTTTCGACGACTGACGATGATCATGATTCATGAATAGTAAAAAATTTAGGTTTAGGGGCATACTTTGTTTATAATTCTAAATTGCTAATCTAGTAAAATAGTTATATATAATTTTTTTTAATGAATTGTATGTTTTTTTAGATGTCAATGCAAGGAAATCTTTCAAATATGGATGTTGATAATAGTTGTTCAATGCCACAATCTGGATCTTCAGTAGGTACAAGACCACCTGTTACAGAAAAAGTAAGCAAACGGAAAACAATCAAACCAAGAAGTGAGGTATGAGAGCATTTTATGAAGTTTACCAATGTCGCTAATGAGATTAAAGCCAAATGCAATTATTGTGATAAGAAGTTTTTTTGTGATCCATACAAGAATGGAACAACAAGTTTGAAATCTCATATAACCTCATGCAAGAAACATCCTCATGCTATTGAAACAAATCAAACACAGTTGAGTTTTCAAGTGGGTGCAAAACAGGGTGAGGAATCTCTTATTTCTTGAAAATTTGATCAGGATGCATCTAGAAAAACATTAACTAGAATGATTATCATGGATGAATTGCCTTTTAAATTTGTAGAAGGAGAAGGGTTTAAAACATTTATGTCTATGGTATGTCCAAAGTTTAGAATTCCTTCGAGATGGACAGTTGCACGTGATTGTCTTGAATTATACAAAATTGAAAGGGAAAAATTGAAAAGTTTGTTGCATGATTCGACACAAAGAGTTTGTTTGACTACTGATACATGAACATCGATTCAAAAAATTAACTATATGTGTTTGACTGCTCATTTTATCGATAAAGATTGGAAGCTGCATAAAAGAATTTTGAATTTTTGTCCAATTACAAGTCATAAAGGCGAGGCCATCAGTTTAGCTATTGAAAATTGTTTGAGAGGTTGGGAAATTAATAGAATTTTCACTATTACTGTTGTTAATGCAAGTTCAAATGATGTCGCTATCAATAGTTTCAAGAAAAAGATGGTTAACTGGGATTCTACTATTTTAAAAGGTGAATTCATTCATATGAGATGTGTAGCTCATATAATCAATTTGATTGTTGTTGATGGCTTGAAAGATATAAATCCATCTATGATGAGAGTCAGGAATGCTATTAAATATGTTTTGCAATCCCCCTCTAGATTAAGCAAGTTCAACGAATGTGTAGAAATTGAAAAAATTGAAAGTAAAAATTCATTGTGTTTGGATGTACCAACCAGATGGAATTCAACTTATTTGATGTTGAATGTAGCAGAAAAATTTGAAAGAGCTTTTGATAGGTTTGATGAACAAGACTCATGCTTTAGACTGTATCTTCAACATACAGATTGGGGTGTTGTTGTGAATGACAATGGAGATATGGTATTTGGATTAGACAGGAATGTCCAAACAGAATTACAGACTATTGATGGGAAGCCAACTAGTATTGATTAAAATAATATTAGACTTTTTGCATCTCTATTGCAAGTTTTTTATGAGTTAACATTAAAAGTCTCAGGATCTTTATATGTCACTTCTAACATTTTTACACATGAAATCAGTTCTATTCATTCCATATTAAAGGAGTGGCAAGAAAGTGATGAACCTGATGTGTATTCAATGGGATTGAGAATGAAAATGAAATTTGACAAATATTGGGGAGATCCAGAGAAAATGAATAAATTGATTTATATTGCAGTGGTACTTGATCCAAGACATAAATTAGATTTTTTGGAATTTATGTTGATTGAGTTATATGGAGATGAAAAAGGTGCAATAACAGGAAAGAATATAAAGGAGACTTTGTTTGCTTTGTACAAAAATTATAAGAAGAAAATGGAGTCTCAAAGTAACATCTCAAAAAATTCAGTTAATTCAGAATCAGGTGATAGCGACATCGTGCCTAAAAATATGAGTCAAATAGATTTGAAAAGGCAATCAATCTTTGCAAAGTATAAGAAACAAAAGGCACAAATTTTTGGTGATGGCAACATGTCAGAATTAGATAAGTATCTGAATGAAATAGTTGAAGAATATTGTGAGCCTTTTGACATTTTGGGATGGTGAAAGCAAAATTGTCATAGATTTTCTATACTTGCTCAAATTGTTCGTGATGTGTTAGCCATTCCAATATCAACAGTTGCTTTAGAATTCGCTTTCAGTACTGGTGATCGGGTACTTGATTGTTTCAGGAGTTCATTGACTCCTAGAGTGGTAGAAAGTCTGATTTGTACTCAAGATTGGCTTTGATTAAGTTTGGTGCCAATTAATGTCGAAGAAATTTTAGAAGATGTTGAAAAACATGAAAGCGGTATGTTTTATTTATAGTTAGTTGTTTGTTTACAATTAAAAATATACAAAGTATTAATTTGTTTGACTTGTATCATGTTATACTTTTTTTGTCAGAGTTTTCAAAAGTAATATTGGATTCGTCTTCTTCGACAACACCAATTGAGGTGTAATTAACTACTTCATGGTATGCTTCAATTATTATAATCTAGTTACAAGTGTATTTACTTTTTAATTATCTTGTTCAAATGGTAATAACAAATTTGTACTTCTTGATCATTGTTTATTAGGATAAACACAAGTGGTGAAGCAGACAAGTTTGTGTTGGAAATTTGACGCCCGCTAGAGGGGGGGTGAATAGCGTTGACCGTACGAAGATGGAATTCTTTCGCGTTTGATCGTCTACAATCTTGTTAGCACAGCGGAATAGTAATAACAAATAAATATAACAAGATACACAATCCACAACACGAGATATAACGTGGTTCGGAACCTCAAGGTTCCTACTCCACGGATCGGGCTCAAACGAGCCCTAGCGATGCCAAATACACACCACTATCAAATAACTCCTTCTCGACACAAGTCGGAGGTAGAGAAACCTCTTACAATAAGATTATAAAAATAATCTACTAGATACAAGCAAATAAATGAAGTACAATGCAATAAGAGTAAAGAGAACGCTTTACAAATGCTTTTGATTGCTTGATCTTTGGTTGCCTTGGACTATCCTTGAAGGACTAGAAGAGCACCAACAATTCCCCTTCAAATCGCCCAAGAGAACACTTACTTCAATCCTCCCACGAACAGCTCCTTTTAACCTACGTCGGGCTGGATTTCCGCCTATCAGTCGACTGCCATAAGTCACCAGTCGACTGATGCCACTGTTGTCGTGAGACAACGACTCGATCCACGCTGGAAAAACTCCAACGGATCTCTTGGCGCGATGCCAACATTGGCGATCGCCGCCCGCCGCCGTAGTCGATCGCCTATCGGCTCACGGAGCGTCAATGCTCAACACTCGACCGCGATCGATCACAGAGCCATCACCGATCACGCCCACGAGCGATGACCGCTGTGGCATTTTCAGCCTGTCGGCAATAACTCAAGTCGACTCACGGTACGAACCGCCATAATGCCGGTCGGACCGCCAACCTCAACAATGAGGTTTTAACCCAAGTATGGTTCCCCCATACTTGCAAGACCACCCTTAGCCTAGACCTAAGCCTTCTAGCCATCTCCATCAGCCTCACGCTTCTCGGATCTCTCCAAGTCATCCATGACTTGTTCATCCATCGTGCTAGCCTTCAGATGCTTCCATCGGCTATGTCATGCTAACGGTGTCTACACCGCCAAGGCACATTGGACTTACGCCGCCAAGACTCCGCTTGGACTTTACGCCGCCAATATCAATCCCCTTGGACTTCTCAAATGCCAAGACACAAACTTGGACTTTCCCTTGCCAACCCATGTTGGACTTTCCATGCCAAGTACTCAAGACTTGGACTTTACCTTGCCAAGACCCATGCTTGAACTTTACCAAATGCCAAGTGTCCCACTTGGACTTCCCATGCCAAGTACCCATGACTTGGACTTAACTTTGCCAAGACCCATGCTTGGACTTTCCCATAGTTACATGGTCAACCCTGGTCAACCATCAAGTCAGTTATAACCTGGGTCAATTGTATAAACAATCTCCCCAACATATTAACCGACATCAATGTCCAATCATCAATGTCGATCCTATGTCAAACATACTTTGTCAAATATCAAAACATCACTCGAGTCAAACTCGAGTCTGGTCAATCGTGACCTGGGCCGATTGCACCAACAATCTCCCCCTTTTTGATGTTTGACAAAAACCAAATAAAAACCTTGAGTTAGTACACTAACTCAAATCCCTTACCAATTATCCCACATTGGTAAACACTCACAAAATGTTCTCTCCCAAACATTCTCCCCACATTATACCATTCTCCCCCTTTTTGACTAACATCAAAAAGGTTATCTCTCCAAGGAGGTCAATGTCTCATGTCCCAATGAGATCTTACAATCTCCCCCTTGATCCAAACATACCTAGGATGCCTACAATCTTCCTAGTGATAAGTCCCATATCACTCAAGAGAGGCAATCCTATTCACTCTCCCAATTTCCAAATTGGGTATCAAAAACCATCAATTTTCCCAATTGATGATATTCTCCCAATAACCTCTCCTTTTCAAGGAGAAAAACACATCCATCATCCCAAGATGGATACCTCCCCCTAAAGGCTTGCTCCCCCTTGACCATTGCACCAACAATGTCCTTGGGAAGTCCCTAAGCCAATAGGAACTCTAACCCATCAAAATTAAGGTTCTAAGTTCAAACTTGAACTCTCCACACCCTAAATTTGATACTCTGACCTAACACCTTTCCTAATCCATATCCAATGGATTTTCACCCTTTATAATGCTTCCCAAGGCATATCCTAGGGTTAGGAGTGGTTAGGGACCTTAACCGTGGCTGAAAATGGGCTAAACAACCTTGTTTTTCCCAAAATCAGACCTGGCAGTCGACTCCTGACAGTAATCAGTCGACTGCCACCAATGGCAGTCGACTGGTAGCTGAATTTTCCGAAATTCAGCTATCAGAATCCAATTTCCGAAAGTCATAACTAATTATACGTATATCGAAAAATCACGAAACTTGATACGTATAATACTTATGACCAATACAATGGGTGAAAAATATTTGAAAATTATTTTACCCATAAAATAGCGAAATTGATACAAAATCCAAAAGTGACTAAAAACTTTAAAGTTTAAGCTCACTTTGTATCAATCTCATCAATGGTGATTGCTATCAAAAGATAGACTTCACCAAGGTTTTTCAAAATGATTTTAAAAACGTTTTCAAAACCTTATTTTGGATCATATTCCTTGGGCTCTATGTACATGACTTGTACACAAGCTTTCCCAATGATCCACTAATGAAATTAGATGAGTTATAGTCCATCTAGATGCAAAAACTATGCACCTTGAACTCAACTCATATCCTAGCATCTCACATGTATCTAGGGTGTATAAATACACATACATGTCAATTGGATGTGAGATGTGGGTTTTGGTTACCTTAATCTAGGATTTCATGCATTTTTCTAAGGCAACTCTACTTGATTTCCTTATGAATGGGACTCCAAGCCATGCCAAGGTCCTTAACTCAATTTTAATCAAATGCATGAATGATTATGGCATTAATGAAGATATAAATAAGTATATGCTCATAATCATGATGTCATGGCATAAAATGAACTTTTAAAAACACATGACATTAATCCTTAATTCTAAAACATGATCATGATATTTTAAATGATTAGAATAAACATGATGTCATGGCATGTTATATGGCAATCAAAGCATGACATATAAAATAGATAGGTATAGCAATACCTAAATTTTAATATTACTTGCCATTTGATATAATTAATCACATTTTGCCATATTTCTACTTTTCTCCCTAGTGTGCCAAAAACCCAAAATGGCACACTAACCACTAAACTTAAATTGTGCCAAAATGATCATTTTATCAAACTTCATAATTAATATTGGCACATCCTAAAGTCTTTTAGGATTAAAATCAAAAACTATTTTCAAGGTAACCATAACCTTGAAAATATCCTAAAGTGCCACCTTTGCCATGGTTAGGTTAACTACCCATCCAATCAAGGTTGACACACCCTAAACCCACCTAGCGTGAATCAATCACGCTCTTAGGAACCCAAAACCGATTTGAGCTCCTTGGGTTAACTAGGTATTCCTTAGGGATAACCTCCCTAGATACCCTCCTAATGACTCTCCTAGGCTTGTTAGCCTTGGTCATTTGGGTCTTGCCATGGTTAACTTTAGGGATTGCCTCCCTAATAACCTTCTTAGTGGCCACCCTAGGTTTCCTAGAAACTCTAGCCACTAGGCATACCCTTTGGTCAACTCTAGGGATGACTTCCCTATTGACCTTGGTCTTCCTAGGTTTAGTTCCATAATCAAATGGAACATTGTGATAGGTTTCCTTGGGCTTAGGTTTGCCCTTGGATGACTTTTGTTTCTTAGGTTCTACTTGTTGACTTTGACTTTTGGACCTAGAAGTTTGACCATTAGACACTTGAAATTGATTTTGTATGTTCCTAAGGGTCTTCTCAAGTTTTTCAAGCCTTGACCTCAAGGCTTGATTTTCGATCTCTAATTGCCCAATTGATTTTTGATTAAATTCTTGGGCATGGGACTTTCTAGGCATATGCCTAGTCCACTTAGGATTGAAACCTAAGTGCTCTTGCACCTTACTAATGGTCTCCCTAGGTAAAATTGGTCTAGTGTTATTTGACCTAGGTTTGTCCTTAGATGAATTATTTTTAGGGACATTAGTCCCAAATTTTTCTCTATTATCTAAATGGACACTTTTAGCTCCTAAGCAAAAATATTTATTCCTATTAGCATGCTTTTCATAAATTGCAAGAGAATTTAAATTCCTAGCATGCTTTTTAACATTTAAGTTAGAAGGTGCATTATTGAAATATACCTTAGGGTTTACCTTGGAGGCTCCCCCTACATGTATAGCTCCCTCTTTGACTTTCTTACTCCCCCTAGGGCATTGGCTTCTATAGTGCCCCTTTTGATGGCACTTGAAACATATGATATGCTCCTTACTCTTTTGACTTGGGGAACCGGCATCCTTGATCTTTGGTGCCGGTGGAGCTTTCTTAACCCGTTTAGGACACTTACTCTTGTAATGTCCTTGCTCCCTACACTCAAAGCATATAATATGAATTTTATCATTATTTGAAATGCTCGAGTTACCTAGGTCCGTGGTAGGTGCCGGAGTTGAATTTTGGGCTTCTTCATCTTGTCCGGATGTCGAAGCTTCTTCTTGATGCTCCGGTGTTGAGGAAACTCTAATCTCCTCCTCAATCCTAGAAGTGGATGCTTCTTCCACTTCCTCCACCAACCCGGAAATTGACTCCCTATCAACTTCCGGTTCTACTTCCTCTTCCTCTTTGGATGTTGATGATCTCTCAACCTCCAAGTCCTCACTTCCTTGTGAGGATGATGCATTAGCCTCTTCGGTCTCTTCCTCTTGGACCATTGATGGGCTTTCATGGAGCTTTGCCAAATCGCTCCATAGCTCCTTAGCATCCATGCATTCACCTAGGCTACACAAGAATTCATTTGGAATTAAATCAAAAATGAATTTGATTACCTTCTTGTTTTTCTCGAATCTTTGGAGTTGATCTTCACTCCATCTCTTCTTCTTGAGGAAGCCACCTTTTGGTCCTCTAGGATACTCAAATCCTTCCATTAATAGAGACCATTCCTCGAAGTCCCTCATCATCAAAAAATCTTCAATTCTTCTCTTCCAAGAATCGAAGTCTTCTTGTCCATATAATGAATACGGGACCGGTGTGTTGATGTCCCAACCTAATTGATCTTGGACTTCCATCTTTTACCCTCTAGCGTCTTGCTCCCGGTTGTTAATCCGTTTAAGAGCCACCAGGCTCTGATACCACTTGTTGGAAATTTGACGCCCGCTAGAGGGGGGGTGAATAGCGTTGACCGTACGAAGATGGAATTCTTTCGCGTTTGATCGTCTACAATCTTGTTAGCACAGCGGAATAGTAATAACAAATAAATATAACAAGATACACAATCCACAACACGAGATATAACGTGGTTCGGAACCTTAAGGTTCCTACTCCACGGATCGGGCTCAAACGAGCCCCAAATACACACCACTATCAAATAACTCCTTCTCGACACAAGTCGGAGGTGGAGAAACCTCTTACAATAAGATTATAACAATAATCTACTAGATACAAGCAAATAAATGAAGTACAATGCAATAAGAGTAAAGAGAACGCTTTACAAATGCTTTTGATTGCTTGATCTTTGGTTGCCTTGGACTATCCTTGAAGGACTGGAAGAGCACCAACAATTCCCAAATCGCCCAAGAGAACACTTACTTCAATCCTCCCACGACAGCTCCTTTTAACTGCGTCGGGCCGATTTCCGCTATCGGTCGACCGTCATAAGTCACCACGATCGATGCCATCATGTCGTGAGACAACGACTCGATCCACGCCGAAAAACTCCAACGGATCTCTTGGATCGCAACATTGGCGATCGCCTGCGTAGTCGATCGCCTTCGGCCCTACGGAGCGCTCGCGGCTCAACACTGACCGGGCAATGATCGCTCGAGCTATCACGATCGCGCGCTCACGAGCAAGCGATCGCCAGCATTTTCACTTAAGCCGCAAATAACTCAAGTCGACTCACGGCAGTCGAACCGGCCATAATGCCAGTCGACTGCTAACCTCAACAATGAGGTTTTAACCCAAGTATGGTTCCCCCATACTTGCAAGACCACCCTTAGCCTAGACCTAAGCCTTCTAGCCATCTCCATCAGCCTCACGCTTCTCGGATCTCTCCAAGTCATCCATGACTTGTTCATCCATCGCGCTAACCTTCAGATGCTTCCATCGGCTATGTCATGCTAACGGTGTCTACACCGCCAAGGCACATTGGACTTACGCCGCCAAGACTCCGCTTGGACTTTACGCCGCCAATATCAATCCCCTTGGACTTCTCAAATGCCAAGACACAAACTTGGACTTTCCCTTGCCAACCCATGTTGGACTTTCCATGCCAAGTACTCAAGACTTGGACTTTACCTTGCCAAGACCCATGCTTGGACTTTACCAAATGCCAAGTGTCCCACTTGGACTTCCCATGCCAAGTACCCATGACTTGGACTTAACTTTGCCAAGACCCATGCTTGGACTTTCCCATAGTTACATGGTCAACCCTGGTCAACCATCAAGTCAGTTATAACCTGGGTCAATTGTATAAACAATCTCCCCAACATATTAACCGACATCAATGTCCAATCATCAATGTCGATCCTATGTCAAACATACTTTGTCAAACATCAAAACATCACTCGAGTCAAACTCGAGTCTGGTCAATCGTGACCTGGGCCGATTGCACCAACAGTTTGAACTTTGAAGTCAAGTCACAACTTACAAGGAGTCAAGGAGTGAAGGAAGGACCAAGGACTCAAGTCAACTCTTAAGATCTAAGGATACATTGTATTCATTTTGATATTTGACATGTTCTATAAGGCCATAACTGAAGTGTAAAAAAGTTAAAATTATATGTTTCATTGCTATGTTAGCAGCTTGATTGCTTAAATGTTTTAATTTTAACGAGATATTTTGATATATTTTGATGTGTTGACATTTATTAAATTGTGTTTTGTATAGTTGTGTTATTGTGTAATATTGAATGTTTTAAATTTTAATGTTGAAATTTAAGAATGTACAGGAAAATAACTTATATAAATATAAGGGAGGTATTTTTTTTAATTCTAATAAATCGTGTAAATTTAAGGTTTCACATAATAGATATAGGTTATATCTAATCGTATATATTCATTAAATGCACGAAATGACATCAAATTAGTGTTTTAATATAGAATTTTACAGAAATCAATCGACTGGTTTAGTAACCAGTCGACTGTTTATCATAAAATTCATTTGGAAAACGATCAGACTGTTTAACAGTTGACTGATACTATGTTCAGTCGATTGATACTCCAATCAGTCAACTGATGTTATATATCAGTCGATTGATTTGAGGCATCAGTCGACTTAAAAATATTCTGTGCTCGACGCAATTCTGTCTAGTGGATACAGTCGACTGATGTATAATCTCAGTCGACTGGTTAGACCACCAGTCGACTGATGTATCACATCAGTTGACTGGACTTAAAAAATCGATTTTTAACCGAAAAAATCAATTTTTTTTTTTTGCAAAATCAGTTCGGTTCAGTGAAAAATTTTGGTCGGTTCGGTTTAGTTAAAATTTTTTTGATTTATTCGGTTTCGATCTTAATCGGTTCGGTTTTAACCGAATGCACACCCCTACTTGGACTTACGTGGCCAAGATTACACCCTTGGACTTTCCAAATGCCAACCTATGTTGGACTTTTCCTTGCCAAGACCTATGCTTGGACTTTACATGCCAAGTACTCAAGACTTGGCCTTTCCCTTGCCAACCCATGTTGGACTTTCCATGCCAAGTATTAAAGACTTGGACTTTCCTTTGCCAAGACTCATGCTTGGACTTTCCATGACATGGTCAACCCCAGTCAACCATCAAAATCCCCCTCGAGTCAAACTCGAGTCCAGTCAATCATGACCCAGGTCGATTACACCAACAATCTCCCCAAAATATTATCAGACATCAATGTCAAACATCAATGTCAAATCTTCATGTCAAACATTAAAACATCGCTCGAGTCAAACTCGAGTCCGGTCAATCGTGACCTGGGCCGATTGCACCAACAATCTCTCCCTTTTTTATGTTTGACAAAAACACATACCTTTGAGTTAGAACACTAACTCAAAACTTCTTACCAATTATCCCAAATTGGTAATCCCATAAATTCTCCAAACATTCTCCCCAAACATTCTCAACATTCTCTCCCAAACACTAAGTATTATCTATTCGGCTCTTCCTTGGGTATCACTTATCATAGCTGATCCCAAGTACAACCATTCGGCTATCTTCCTCGGATATCACCTATCACGGCTGATTCCAAGTATCTGTGATCCAGCTCTTCTCTGAGTATCATTTATCATAGCTAATTCAGCCTTCGGTTTTCTTCTTCGAGTATCTCTCCTCGGCCAAGTCTTCCATCATTAAACCGCGGTGAAGGTACTTTGAAGTCGCTTGATTATTATTCGTTATTAACATAGTTAGTAGCGCAAAATTCCTAAGAGGCCGGATAAGAACACTTAGTTCAAAAAATTTGCATTAAGATTCAAAAGTAGTGCCAATACAGAAATGTCGTCACGACTACAAAATATACTATTAAGCTAGAAATTAAAGACTAAGTTATTGAGGAGGGTTATCAAGCGCCGAGTCTGGGGTCTCGTCAATGAGACACTGTAGATCTAAGAACTCGGCAGATGCCCCTTCAGGCGGGTATCCGGCTTCCTTGAAGTGTCGGATGCCCCCCTCATATCCTATCTCTAGGAGGTCAAGAGTGCGACCTCCTAGGATGTCAGAAAATTCCTCAGAGGCGAGGAATGCCTTCTTACGGTTCTCCCATCGGCCTTCCTCGCCCGCTCGGTACGAGACTAGTTCAACCTTAGTCTTCTCGGCTCGGTCTGGTAGCTCTTCCCTTCGCTTGGCTTCAAACTCTGCTTGAGTAGCTTTGATCTGCTCAACCTGCAGCAATTTGGCCTCGGCTTCTTTGGCTCGGGCTTTGAGCTCCTTTGCTTCTACAACTCTGGCCCGTAGCTCCTCCATCTTGGCAGCTTGGACTTTTAGGCGCTCTAGCTCCCGCACCTGGCTCCGGAGATCGTCCTCGTAGCGGAGGACCTTGGCTCGGAAGATGGCTGTCTCGGATTGGGCTAAGCCGAGCTCCACTTCCTTGTCCCGGAGCTGAGTTGAGAGGCCTGCCACCTGAGCCTGCATTTGCTGGAAAGTAGCAGTCAAGGGGGGCAGGCGGGACATCAACTCTAAGTGATAGCCCCAGAACTACAAAAAAAGAGAGCAGAGTCAATTAACTTAGTGACAAAAATGAACAACAAAACTAAACAGACACTTACCTTCGCCAGGTGGGTATTCATCTCATCGCTAAGCGCCGGGATGGATTTCCCCTTGGCTGACTCCCCAATGGTGTCCCGGATGTCGCAGAGAAATCCTCTAGCCGGTCGCTCTTGTCCCGGTTAAGGGCGGATCAAAACTTCCAAAAGGGGACTTGGACTGCGTTAGTGAGAGGATGAGGGCTCGTCAGGAGGAGGAGGAGCCCTCGGATACTCTTCCAAAGGAGGCGCTGGGATGTCCGACCCCATGCCACTTGGTCCCTCGCTGCTCGGCCCTTCACCACTTGGCTCGGCCGAATGCCGAGGACTTGTGTGAGGGGAGGATTGCTGAGAAGGGCTCTTCTCTGCGGAAGAGAGCACCACACGACTCCTCTTGCGCTGCTCCTTCGAATCCCCGAAACTTATCACCTCATCCACCATGGAAGGCCGAGGTGGTGGGGGTTCGTCCGATCCAGCTCCTTCAGGTGTCTCGGCCGCAGCATCTACTGGAGGGATCACTTGTGCCCTCTTCCACTTCAACTTTTTGCTGATGGAAGCGTGAAACATGACTTCAGTTGTAACACGGAGGGAAGGAAGTTAGCCATTAGAAATAAAACAAATAATGAAGTAAAGAAATACCTTTTACCTAGGCTGCCACTCAGCTCGGCCTCTATGGGACTTATGTCATAATAATGCAGAAGTCCTTCCTCCAGCAAGATGTTAACATCAAAGTTTAGGCCGTTAAGGGCTTCGGCTATCTCTCGGTAAGTGGAGGATTTCCTAAAGCTGCGGATGGAAGGAGTCGGTGGCAGCTCAAGCTGCCATCCGGTAGGCCAAAGGAAAGGAGAGTTGGGTTTCACAAATAAGTACCGGGTTTTCCAGTACTTATGAGAAGTAATGAGATTCGACAAAAAATTTACCTCATGACGAGCCGAGAAGAAGAAGACGTCCGCTTCTTTCTTTTTCGGAACGAAGCAGGAATGGAAAGCAGCGACCGACAGAGGAAGATGATAAAAAAGAAAGACTATGATGAAGTCATTGATAATACTAAAAGCGTTGGGGGCTAATTGGTGTAAGGGGATGAGGAAGTAGTTGGACAGCTTGGTAAAGAAGGGATGAAGAGGGAATCGGAGACCAGCCGCCAGTTGGTCATGGTAGAAGGTGGAGAAGCCAGGAGGCGGTTCGTGAGGGTGTTGGTCTCGTTGAGGTGCCCTAAGCCTAAAAGAAAAGAGGATATGAAAAGCTTCCCTAATCTCGTTGCGCACATCAACAGTAATGGCGCTGCGAGTCATATGAAACCACAAATTGGTGGTCTCAGCCATCGGGAAAAATAGAGAGGGCAAAGAAAGGGCACTTACAGGAATAGAATGCTCGCCGGAAAAGAAGAAAGGAGAGTGGAACCGCTGGAGAAGAAGAAGCTAGGGACGTCATGCATGGGATAATGAAACTTAGGTTTCAAAGGACACTTATAGACGCACCGCGCTGTTTCGTCTCTCAAGGACCTTTCCACGGATCCGACAGCCATGGGGCGCACTAAGGAGAATCTTAGGGAAGCGAGACAATCATAACAACATCCTCACATTAATGATCATTAATGGGTCATCTCCAAAAGCAAGATTTTCTCTGTTCCCGAGGAGCACATACTAGGTGTCACCCCCCATGTCTCATTAAGATGAGAGAGAAAAATCATAATGCAATAAAATCAATCTAGTCAGTCAAGCTACGCCTAATCCTTCGACTAGACTCGAGGGGGATGCTTGTGATACCGGGGAAGACTAACCTATGACTAGGCACATAACTATCGGCTCGATCATCTATTATGCCAGATGCCCCGCGTCTCGGCTCGGTCATCTATTATGCCAGACGCTCCGCCTCTCGGCTCGGTCATCTATTATGCCAGACGCCCCGCGTCTCGGTCATCATCTCATATCTTAGCAAAGACACATTATCTCAGATGTATGACTTCTTAACACATAATTTATCTTATTTAGTCAGAGGATGTGGCGGACGTGGCGGATATTTCCTGCTCAGGGGGCCTACCAGGCAGTCATTGTTAGCATTTCTCTCCGACCATGAAACAGATGTCCATATTGATTTTCAGAGAAATATCTACCGCATTAATGAGGAGTTGTCTCCTATCAACCACACGACGAACATTAATTACGACCCATGCGACTGCGACATTTATGAGGGTAATGACCCTTATTAGTCCTTGGGGCAGGCGTAAATACATCATGAAGTCATATCGCCCATATCGACTGTCCTATTTGGCAGAAGAATTTCTCTTATATATATATAGCTCTCCCAGAGGAGAAAAAGGAGGTTCACGCATTCTCAACTTCGCTTGTCCATTCTCTTCTCCATCTGCCTGCTAATTTCCTACCTTGACCTTCGAAGGGGCCTTGCCGAGATATCTTTCGGCGCCCTTAACTGCTTGCTGTCTTGCAGGATTCTCCATTCGTCTCGACTCGCTTCATTCGGCTCGGCCCACTGCCGAGACGACATTCCGGCTGTTACCCCTCTCCCTCCGCGTCAGCCCCGTTCGTTCGAGTTGTCGGTCTTTGTCGCCTTTGCCACCGAGACACTTTACTATTCCCATCTTGACAGACAACGTAATTAAATTTGAGATTTAAAAGTAGAATTGAACGTGAAGACGAGAGGAATTATTTTTCCAAATTTGTTGGAAAGGTAGGAGTTCACATCTTCCGTCTCTACTAATGAAATGGGGTATCCATACCCACGTACAGATGCATACCATGGCACAATAATCTGCATTCTACTATACTTTTAGCACTCGTCTTCCTATTGTTGTCAACTATACAAAAATAAATACGAAAGGAATTCAAGCACTTTGCAATATCGTTAAAAAAATAATTTTTTTATCCACTTAACACGAAAAAGTAAATAACAATATCCATTGTGCAAGTGCTCACGTAGCAATATTAGTGCATCCATTCTCACAATGATGTATTAAATTTAATTAATATTTTTCACTTTAATAATAGTATTAGTTCAATTTAATAACACATATGTTAATAGATATAAATGAAATCCTAGATAGCTCAACTGTATTATTGCTATTAAATGATATAGGAAACGCAAAAATGACTATAACATGAGACTAAAAAATTTTGAAGTCTCCGAAAATACACTAATTGATATTCTTAAGGCCCGAAACAAAGTGTTATGGGGGGTTTACCCCATCGTAACAAACATAGAGCTCTGAATGAGCTTCAAAACGCAACCGAGAACGCCTCAAAACTCATCATGAGCGAAAAATTATGATCTCCGAAAATTTCCTACGTCATCAGTCAACTGTTGTCTTATAGCAATCGACTGATTATGATCAGTCGATTGCTCCAGTCGACAAACAACTCTTCTGTGCTTAAATTAAGGCTCATTAGTCGACTGATACTTGATAACAGTCGACTAATATCATCAGTCGATTGCCTAATCAATTAAAAATCATTCTAAGATTCATCAGTCGACTGATACTTGATGACAGTCAATTGATGTTATCAGTCGATTGCCCAATCGATTAAAAATCATTCTGTGCCAAAATTTAAGGCAATCAGTCGACTGTCAAAAATGTCATTCGGCTGGCATACCCTAATTGAATTCTGCAATCAACTCACAAATATTCGATTTGAAATTTTCTGTGCACCAGTCAACTGGTCCTTATGGCAGTTGACTAATAGAGATCAGTCGAGTGCCCCAGTCAACTAAAATAGTTTATGTGTGTCGAATTTCGACCAGCAGTCGATTGATATCCACATCAGTCGACTAATATGGACTGATGTCCACATCAGTCACCTGGTGATCTAATTTCTACAGATTTGAGCGACGATTTTGACAAAAACAACAACAATTATGGTGCCGTTATTCGTGTTCTTTGCAGAAAAATATGAAAAACTCTGATTTGATGCCAAACCTAGGACTCCTAACCCTTAGATTCGATAATTATGTGTGTTTAAATACGTTAAATCAAGATCTAACGCAAAACACAGTCATTCGGACCAAAATCGTCGGGAAAACGTATCCTAATGCTAAATGATTAGCGACACCTAACTTATTCTCTGATATCAATTGATGGATCTTTTGGATCCGTCAATGGATCGCACATTTGTATATGTATTCAAACAAATGAAAACAAAATGATCTGAATACAGGATCTTATTAATTGATTTACAACAAACATGTGATACACAAATAAAAGTGGAAGCGTAATCAAAGCAATAAATATGCACTTAGATCCAAAGATAACATCCCGGAAGAAGCCGAAGAATTACAGGGCTTGATCTTCCACAGGTCGAGAGTGATAGCTCCATATGCTCTGTCTGATTGGAAAAAAGAGACGGTCAATCGATCCTCTCTCTGACGAGGATCACACTCTATATATAGAGTTAATTATAACCCATTAACAACCCATCAAATGTTAACGGTATGAATTAATAGATTTTATACATATAAATCCATAATCCAATAACTCATGTTCAATAATACAAAATCATTAATAGTTAGATCACTTCGAATCAATATAATACAATTGAATATATTATGATAATCATTGACATGTCTTTTATTGTAATAGTGTAGATTAGAATTAAAATATCTTTTTTTTTTAAAGAAAAAAAGAAAAAGGTATTTGAACGAGCAGGAGACGAAGATAGACCTTGGACATAGAAGCAATCCACGTCGACCTGGGCGTTCACGCGCGCGTTCTGGGGCTCCGGCCGCACGATTGGCATCCATCCGGATAGATCACGCATCGAGTGGCAATGACACGGAGGGGGCGGATCATTCCGTCATAAATTTAATATTTAATAGGAAAAAATGAACTAATTCACTATTTTGGCGGATTGAGAAATCTTCAACCTAACTTAATTCAAAACGGATTGCGGATTAGACGGGCCAATCCACAGGCAAAAAAAAAAAAATTCAAAATTATTGAAATATTGAAGGCTTGAGGTGATAACCGACAAAGAGAATGGAATATCATGATAAAAATATACATTTGAAATAATAAAAATCTTATAATTGAGATCCAATTATCGATCGACAATGTTAGATACTAATATTTTTTATTCTTCCAACACTTTAAAATATCCAAATCTTGATAATATACAAATTCAAATTTTGCTTCTCCAAGATCTAATTAAGATTTTTCGACATTTATAATTGGTTCACTCTGTCAATATATCATTATTTTCTATATCAATTGAAATTGAAATAACAGTGATAAAATAATTATAAACTAATTAGAGTATATCTAAAAAAATTATTAGAATACTTAAATCTAATATTTTTTTTATTTTCTTCAACTTCTACATTTTGTACCGAATTGTATGTGTAATAGAAGAGTATGATTATGAATTTATTAGTATTAGAATATTGATAAAAAAAACGTAAATAAATATTTTATAAAGTTTTATCTTTTTTGATATTTCTCAATTCATGGCCAACCGGCTACCACAATCTGTCCGTAATCCGCAATCGGCAGTTGATAAAATTTCAATCCAATCCATTTAAAATACTTACAACTAATCCAACTTACGACTCTAACCCCTTCCGCCAATCCTCCTTTCCCTCCCTAAACCCCAAATCCCAATAAACGCCCTCATCAAACTCTTCGCCAATTTTATTCCTTTTTCAAATCACCTCTTTAATTTGTAAATTACTGTTAACTCCTATAACAATGCTTACCCGAAAAACTCCGATCATATCGACAAATGGCCCGAAGCAAAAACAGTTCCGGTTGACTCGGAACTTATGCTCGTAGTAGTCACCGCAGGTAACGGTGCGGCGCCGTAAGTTAGCACCGGCATCGCCGGAGGCAGCTCCGGCCACTGAGCATCAAAGTTGAGCACGTTAATGGCCTGTTTCATCGAAGGCCGTAGTTTTGGATCAGGATGAGCGCACCATAACCCCACGACCATCAAACACTCCATTTGTTTTCGATCAAATTGACCCTGTAGATTCTCATCCGCCGCCTCGAGGATCATCTTCCTCCCGTAGAGCTCCCACACCCGTCGAGCCAGTTCGACCGTGCCACTCTCCTCCACGATTAATGGCCTTCTACCGGATGCTATCTCCAACGCCACGATCCCGAAGCTGTAGGCATCGGATTCCTTACTCGCCTTGCCGGTGTAGAAGTACTCCGGCGCCATGTAGCCTCTCGTGCCGGCCAACACCGTCATCGTTTGCGGCCCGCCGTGGTGGTCAAGGAGCCTCGCGAGCCCGAAGTCCCCGAGTTTGGCACTGAACGTCGAGTCCAACATGACGTTGCTCGGCTTGACGTCTCGGTGCACCACGCACTGCTCCCACTCCTCGTGGAGATAGAGCAGAGCCGAGGCCAAGCCCAGGGCGACCCTGTGCCGCACTCCCCAGGCCAACGTCGTTGCGGCGCCGCCATGGAGGTAGGAATCGAGGCTGCCGTTGGGCACCAGCTCGTAGACGAGGAGGAGTTCCTGGCGGTCGTGACACCAGCCTACGAGCTGCACCAGGTTGCGGTGGCGAAGCCGGCTTATGATCCTGACCTCCGACATGTACTCTTTCCTTCCCTGTTTCGAGCCCTTGGAGACCCTTTTGATGGCAACCTCGAGCTTAGGATCTTTCAACACGCCCCTGTAGACCGACCCGAACCCTCCCTCGCCGAGCTTCCCTTCGTCGGAGAAACCTCCGGTGGCGCGGACGAGTTCCGGGTAAGCGAATCTCTTCGGTCCTCTCTCTCTTTCGAATTCATTATCCATGGCTTCATCGAAGATCCAGTCCTCAAATTCATTTCCGTTCGTCCTCCGCCTTCGTTTAAAGAACCATAGCGCGCCCAAAGCAGCCACCAAGAAGACTAGTACTGTTCCGGCAACGACGAAACTGACGAGGAACGTAGTCTTGCCCTTCTTACTTGGCTGCAGAGTCGAATTGAACGACCATGAATGAATAGTATGCCTTTCCATGCCGGAACCGGTGGCCGCCGAGAAGCCAATAACTACTTCTTCCGGCAGGACTTTTCTCAAGTCGATGGTATCGCTGAGGAACAAAACCGCATCCCTGAGCTCTCGATCATCCCCGGACGAGAGGAACACACTTAAGTTATGACTGGTGGCATTGTAAATGACCCACGCGATGGACTCGTTGCTCCACTCCGCTGTCTTGGTCGAGTTCAACGAGTTGACGTCGATTCCGACATGTTTGTAAGTTGGATCGCCGTTCTCCGGGTTCTGAAAAGTATCGAACTCCACCGCCACCGTGGAGTGTGGAGGAGGAGGAGGAGGAACAACGTTGCTGAAGAGGCCGAGGCCCCTGCCGTAGGAATCGACAGGGACCTCGATCGGCGGCGCCGACAGGAAGAAAGCGAGGCCGTCGCCGGGTTTCCATCTCCATGTATCGATCAGCTGAGAGATGTTGAAGACGAAGCGGGTGGTAAAATCGGCGAGTTGACCGGTTTTTGCGTCCCATAGGAGGAGGAGCTCCTTGTAGCTCGCTCTCCCCCCGCTGTCGGTGTTTGGCTCGCTGCCGATGTTCTTGGTGAGCTCGATGAAGTCGTTTCTGTTTAGGGCGTCGCCTTGGAGAAGGACATCGGATTCATTGCCGACGTTATAGAAGTTGGAGAAGTTGAAGAACAGAGAGCTTGACGAAGGAACGGCTGTCAATACACAAATCACAACAGTGAAGATCATCAGAGTACTTGATCTACGCATAATTGCAGATCAGGGAGATCACAGCAGTGCTTTCCGGTTTATCTCTCTTCTTCTTGAACTTGAATCAATCGTAAGAAGCCATTGACATGGCCATTCCACATGAAGATCACAGCAGCAGCAGCAGTCGCGATCAAGATCTGAAGAAAGAGAGCAATTGGATGGTGCATAAAAAAACGGGCGATCAAAAGGTCGCAAATTAATAATTTTTTATTCGGATCAAGGGCGAACTTTTTGAGAATTGGCGTGTTTATCAGGACTCGAACCAGAGCTTCTGCTTCGAAGAAAATTCAGATAAAGGGTTTCTTTTATATGTACAAAAGGGTAAAAATTAAGGTCAATCGATGTATATTTTGTAATTTTGAATTGAATAATATTTTTTTTATGATTATATATATACACTTTAATCGATTTTTCATTCCAAAGTATTCTAATTTTTATCATTATTATAATAATTACGAAATAACTTTTACGGCGTGTAGCAACTATGAATCCCATTTTTTTTATTTATAACAATTTTGTATATTTTGATCCTTTATATTCTTTTTAATTCTCTAAGCATTTTACTGTTCCACTAAAAAATTATAGTTTTTATAATATTATAGCAACTATAATTATAGGTTCCTAATTATTATAATATAATATTGATCAAATTTAAAATATTCATATTGTAGTGAGTATGATTTATAATTATTAATATTGATTAGAATTGAAGCATCTATTTGCAACAACTATAAATTGTAATTGCTAGGACATTATAACAAATTTGCTATAATATAGTATTGAGCAGTGGAATATAATTATTGTAGTATATATTGTTATAGCGCTATAACAATTACTATTTATAACTACGATAATAAAGTGTTAATTTGGACTATCAAATAAGGAGATATAATTTGGATAATAAAAATGGAATGGAGTTTTGTGCTGATATTTTTCAAAAAAAAAAAAAAGCCCTTTTGATGATGTGTGTATATATATATAAAGTGTGTTTGATGTTTTCTTTTTTAAATGTGTTTGTTTGCTAATGTAAATAAAAGATGGTTATACATGACGATCAAGAATGAAGAGGCTCGCTGTAAAAGTTTAGAATATGTCTAACTAACAGTTTCTTGTTATCCGTCTCAAAGCATTGACGAGAGGGCGCATTTGAAGAGGCTCGCGGTTAACAATAAGGGTGCATTTGATTCCGGATTATTATTGATAATTTTGATACCCATTTAAGGTTATAAATAACAACTTTATTTGATTCAAAATTTGAGCAATTATCATATTATGATGGATATCTACTACGTCATACTATGTCGACAAAAGGATTATAGGGGGGAATCGAAAAACTTTCGAGAAGCTTGGTTTTCATTGATTTCCAAAGTTATAGATTTTTTTTTTCAAAATTATCCTCCGATTTTTAACATTTGAGACAAAAATATTCCTATTAATTTATCAAATAACAATCCGACTATACATAAATTATTAATATAATTAAAATCCTAATCGATCGGTCGTGACCGTCGTGATTCTTGCCACGACTAGCGCCGTGTTGCACTGGGTGCCGACAGTGACCAATGACTATCGATCGTCGATCGTCACCGATCGTCGTTCGTTGGTCATCAGTGTCGATCGTCGACCGTCATCGGTTATCGCCCGTCGTCGATTGTCGACCGATATTGTCGATAGCTGGTCGTCGTCGTCATTGTTGCCGGTCACCATCGACCGTCGCCAACCACCATCGACCACTGCCAATGTCAATCATCTGTCGACCATCATCATCGCCAATCGCCAACCATCGCGGTCGATTGTTGATCGCGACCACTGCCATAAATTATCGATGTAGTTATCGTAGTTATTGGTGGTCATTCGTTGACATCTCATCGGACGACGAAGATGATCGTATCAATCGGCACGATCATAAATATATTTCAAAATAAACATGAACCAAGATAATATAGTAAAATATTAAATTATATTATATTTTAAAATTTTCAAGCAAATAAATTTTTATTCGTTACTTCGGAGCTTATGAATAATGTTTCAGCCCCAATGAACAACAGTCAAAGATAGAAATGACAAAGCATGAGATGGATTTCACGTAGTTGGAGTCCAAGGCAAAGGGAAGGAGGATAGTTTACAGAATTGGAGTTCTATAACGATCAATACCCACTTGAATAGCTACCACTTAAATACATAAAAAATACCTATTTTTCGCATCTAAAATTCGAAATCTAAGTGAATTTAATATTTAAAAACACTGCTCAGATTTTTATTGATCATTAAAAGACATTGACTGGTGATTGCGAATATTCCATCGTATCAAACAATAAAAAAAACGTCTAAAATACATTTCTTAAAACATAGAAGAACAAACGACCTTTGTTTTAATTTTCTTCTTGTCGAGGATTTTGAATACTAGGAGGGACAATGGCCGGCGGGCCGTGGCATGTGCAAGACAACTAATTTTAATTAACAATTAGACGTGGAATAAGCAATAAGAAAGGTACGGCGAAACTATATTTATTAAATATATATAAAAAAATTTTATTTGGAAGGGAGCGACAAAAATTCAACTCTTCCTAATAATTATTAACATAATTCAAACTCCGATAACATTCATCTGAAACTGCCTATCGACGTTACCTTCACAACGTTTTGGCACCGCCAATTGCTTATATGTTCCTTTCTCCTTGACATTAGCGAAAGTAATCAGCACTAACCTACAACAATGAAAGTACGATATAAGAAAAAAAAAAAATCTCAACGAGAGAATGAGTGATTAATATAGACGATAAAATTATTTCAAAAAGTAAAGATCAATTTTTGAAGACAATAACATTTTTTAGAATATTTACTTTTCCACCGTATTAATTTTTGATCGGACAATAATATCTCTCATGATTTATTTTTCTTTATCTAATTGTAAAATCGACGATGAAGAACGCTTGAAATGAATGCATCATCTTTTGTCAAAAAATAATAATAATAAAATACATTTAATTTGCTAGAATAGTCACAAGTAATAGTTCAGTCAAACTAAACTACCAAATTGCTTAATCCAACTAGTTGGTCCATCCAACCACCCCTATCGACTCAGTCTTATTGGCTCAGCCACCGGATCGGCTTGATAATTTGTCCGACCCATTAGCTGGGTTGGATGTGCAATCGGCAAACATAAGAACATATAAATTCCTATATCATAATATTATATGAGGGAAATATTGGCCCGTATATAGAAATAAGGGCCCGACCCATTGAAGGGGGAAAAAAAGATGACTAGGGATTGGAAAAAAGGGGGATCTTCTTCTGGAGTTGAGGGAAAGGAGAGAGTTGAGGGAAAGGGGATCTCTCTCTTGCTCTCATGCCATCACTCATTCCATTTTGCACTCCTAGAGTCTCTGGAGGTCGACCACTGTACTTCAATGCTAGAACTGCATTGGTTCTTCTCGGTGGCTATTCCTGCTTCGGCAACCGACCTGCCTTGTCTTCTCCTCTATTCTCTCTTCTTTGTGATAACAACCAGCGTTGGGGCAGAAGCTAGGATGTTCAAGTCAACTTTTGTGGGTCGTGATAATGAAGTGCTTGAACATGGAAGTTCGCGGCATGGTAAAAGCCAAACGTCTTGGTGTCCCCACTCTGGTATTATACATTGTCAATCCAATTCTTCATACTCTGATAATTTAGTACACGGACGGGCTCTCTGTGAAGGAGGTCATATTAGATTTTGGATTAAATGGTATTGTTAAAGAACCACTAGGCGATATTGCCATACAGATAGGAACTGCAATGCAAGATGGGGGGGGTCTTATCCATGGTGATTTGATCACTTCAGATATGATTATTAGGAAAGAGAGTAATCAGTTGGTTCTTGTAGAGTTTGATCTGAGTTTCATATCAGCTCTTCCTGAAGTTAAATCAGTTGATCTATATGTGTTAGAAAGAGCTTTGTTATCCATGCATTCTTCGTGTGGAAATGTGATCTTGTTATACGTCCACAAGACTTCTTGTCCTCCATGATGTAGTCCACGTGATATCATTTGGGTCCACTATCAAAGTCCAAAGGCATATTTTTCCCCAAGCTTGTTGGTATGACGTCGGATGATGATTCATGTGCTAGGGATGCTATGACAGTCCAGAAGATACTCAGAGGAATCACTTTGAATGAAACAAATATGCAGTGGAGGTTCGGAGGGATGAGGTGGGGGGTTCTTTAGTTCCTCCTATCTTTGACATTTCTCTTCTAGTTAGTTATTCAGGGGTTTCTTTTTCTTTTAGTATTATTTAAACATTCTCTCGTATGCTCTTACATGTTTCTAGCTATGTATAAGATAAGTTCTCTTCCTCTTCTTTTACATTACTTTTACTACATTTAATACATTTTTTTTTCATTAATGTCCGACCTAACTTAAGCATCAGAGTGCCGTCGTCGGGTAAATTGACCGTGGTTTAACACGTGTTAACTTTTTCAGAACAAATTTACTAATGCGGTCGGAGAGGACCCCTCCTCGGTGCCACCAAATCGAGGAGCAAAAAAATCCATGCCACGTCAGTTGACACCGTCTGTGGAAACTTCTGGGCAAGACATTGAGAGAAAAATACGATCTTCTGACTGGGATGGTTCTTCTGCTTTTCTTTCCATTGATGCAACTAATTTTGCCTAACAACTCCTTTCAATGCAGTTTTAGGTCAATGCTGATTCTTGTCAAGTCAATTCCTCACTAGAGCTTCTCTATTGGATATGACCCCACGATGGGAGGAAGACATTAAGTGTTATACATATTGGTTGCTAATATAAAATCCCCTGGTGAATGGTGATGTCACCCTGTATCATATACTGTGGTTCCTCACTGCTAAATTCGATGAGTCTGCATATAAATATTTACCTTTAATATTTTGTTGCATTCTTATACCTTGCCGTTTCTCTAGCTGTATTTAAAATTTTCCTCATTGAAGATACATTATATGAGATACACTTAACAAATAAGATAGATATATATACACATAGAATATTTTAAAAGCTTAAATTTAATTATCTCTGTGTGTAATACTTATCTTGAAAGTTTACATTTAATTAATCATTCCACTATTTTTAGTAATACATAGCAAGTCGGCCACTTGGCCGTATAGCCAATCAACAACTTGGTCGTATAGCCAGTTAGCCACCTAGTCACATAGCAAGTCGACCACTCGGCCACTCAATTGTTGGGTTTCTGGGGCACCGATGTGGGCGTGTGTTTGAACATGTTTCATAAACATGCACAGCGGAACGTAATAACTAACTTATTACATCACACACACCACACGCATGCAGGATACAACAGTGTAGACATAATCGTATTTTCGAATTTTGTAATAAAGAAAACTACTCTAGGTATACCTGACGAATTATGTGAAGCGAAAATGACATCAACCTTAGCGACTCTTGTAAGTTTCGCCTCAATCCGTATCCACGCCGAGTATTATCGGGATAGCTTCAACAAGCTACGAGCTCCGTCTTCACACGAGATACTAGTCTTGTGTCGAAGATGTTGTGATTCGAGAGGCGATCACAATTCGAATCGTATTTGAATTCAAACGAGTTTTACAAAATCGTTTCTCGAAAGCAGTTTTTGTTAACCAATTGACGAAACTTCGATCCTCCACCAATGAGGATTGTCGGAGATCCAATCCCCGGCAAGGAGGTCACTGTCGGAGTTCCAAACACCGACCAAACGGTGCTCTCGTCGTAAAGGACACAAGTTGTCCAAGAGCGCAGCTTGGTGGAGGAGATGACCGGCCAAACAAGTGGCCGACGGTAGCCTTGTGGCCGGCGGTTGGAGGTGGCTGGCGGCTAGACTGCTAGCTGGTGGATGGTCGGCGGCTGGTGGCTGGTCGACGACTGAAAGCTGGCCGGTGGCTAGGCTTGGGCGGCGGCAACACCAAGGGGCGGCGCACAAGCAAGGAGAGGAGAAGAGGGTGACTAGGGTTTCTCAAAACCTAAGTCGTCTACGAAATATCTCACCACCCTGTTATTTATAGAGAACGTGTTTCTTAACCATTAAGAGACCTTTTCTCAAGGGTTATTGGTTCACAACCAAAATTCGTTAACCCGCTCCATTAATTTAAGTTAAAATAAACCAAACCGCATTAGTCTATTTTAAGTTAAAATAAACCAAACCAATTTCGGTTCATTCGTTTAAAACAAACCAAACCCTTTTGATTTATTTTCCACCATTGGATTAGAACCAAACCAATTTGGTTCATCCATCATGTCTTCAAAAGACTGGGCCCATCCATGCTTTCGATGCGACTGAAACAATTTCATGCTCGCTCCTTGTTTGGTCAAACCAAACCAAGTCTCTCTCGATATGAGAATCTCATTCTCAAACTCATTTTAAATCATTTGAATAACACTTGTAGTGCGTGTGACCAAATAAGTTTCCGATTTATGTTGGTCATCTATAATTAACCATTAATTATAGAACGATCATGAGTGGTATCTAATAGTACATCATGATCCCCAATTAACCAGAAAATCAATGGTTGACCCCAGAACAACTTCTGAAATCTTTCAGCAGCTACAGTGAGTCGTGCCACATTCCCTTCACTCATCTTATACCCACTTGGTTCAGGACATGGTCTATATGTCAGTCCCCACTAGGCTAACTATGTCACACATAGCCCGAGTATTACTTCATCATCCTCCGGATTCTAGTTACTGCACACATATCCAAGAGTACCATACTCTAAACATGTAATGCTTTGGCCAAAGACTTTAGTAACAATTCGACGAGAGGCCATAGGGTATACATCTCCTCGCAAGGAGTGGTGAATCCTCTGTAGGCAATTCAAAGACCTTCGGTCACTTCGACTTATACCGAATCATCCCGGGTCCACATCTCCTCGGAGATTCTTGCTTAAGATGTCAAAGCATAAGTCTACATGACCAAGATGACTCGAATACCGCAAGTCGAAGGAACATCGCACTTAAGCTGCAGTAAAGACTTCATTGACATATCTGTATATGCAGAGAACCATATGAAGTCTTACAGGTAGTCACTCCAATGAACTAGTTACCATAACTAGCATTCACGGTTAACTCCGGACATCCCAATGTCTCCAGCCAATGAGAAACAACTGCTTGGATAAACTAAAGAGTATAACTCGTGCTAGTCTCAACAGAATTGATGGCGTCCGAATGCATCAATTCATCGACTAGGAATAATTCTAATACATCACAGTTACACATGTAGAGATACTCACTAGTTGTGATCCAATCACAAATTCTCTCATGCTGTGAATCATATTGCAGACATTCAATAAATGAGTTTAAGATCCAATCAGATACATGAAAACATGTATACTCAAATAGTGAATCTTCATTTATCAAATAAATGGTACAACCATAAGACGATTGCCTCAGGACACCTCTCATATATAACTAACAAATTCTCACTTGGCCTAATGCCAATCGCCATGGTATCCAATACCATAAGCTCTAACATGACCCTCAAACTTACTTTAAGGTAAGACCTTAGTTAAAGGGTTCGCTAAGTTCCTTTCAGTGAGAATCTTCTCGATTTGTATTTCCTTCCTACTGATGATCTCTCTGATCAGATGATAGCGTCAAAACACATGTTTGGATCGTTGATGAGACCTTAGCTCTTTTGCCTATGCAATCGCTCCATTGTTGTTGTAGTAGATTGGTATTGCTTCAATAATGGTTGGAACCACACCAAGTTCACAGACGAACTTCTTGATCCAAACTGCTTCCTTTGCTGCTTCCAAAGCTGCAATGTATTCTGCCTCAGTGGTAGAATCCGCTACGGTGTCTTGCTTGGAACTTTTCCAACTTATTGCGCCTCCATTCAAGGTGAATATGTACCTAGACTGAGATCTGGAATCATCATTGTCTGTTTGGAAGCTGGCATCTGTATAGTATACTCGCGTATTACCATATCACCTTCTCCATATATTAGAAATACAACCTTAGTTCTTCTCAAGTACTTAAGGATTGTCTTAACAACCGTCCAATGATCCATTCCTGGATCAGATTGGTATTTGCTCGTGACACTCAGAGCATACGATACATCGGGCCTCGTACATAACATAACATTCACGATAGATCCTATTGCAGATGCATAGGGGATCTTACTCTTGCAAATTCTCTCGTCTTCTGTGCGCGGACACATAGACTTCGAAAGGTGTATCCCATGCCTGATGGGGAGGAAATCTTTCTTGGATTCCGACATGCTAAACCTCTTTAGCACTCGGTCTATATATGTAGACTGCGAAAGACCAAGCAACTGTTTCGATCTATCTCTATAGATCATAATCCGGAGGATGTAGGTCTCTTCTCCTAGGTCTTTCATGGAGAATATTTTGGATAATCAAATTTTGATCAATTGTAAGATAGATATATCATTTTTTATAAGTAATATGTCATCGACATATAACATTAGGAACACGACTGCACTCCCACTAACCTTCTTGTACACATAGGGTTCGTCTGGATTTTATGAGAAATCAAACCTTTTTTTTTTTTGATTCACATCAGGTATCAGGTACGATTTCTCTTCCCTACTAGAGTCCCCACCGGTCAACGAGGGTAAATCAGGATGACGCGTGGCCCGACACGTTAGAACCCATGCTGCCCAGGTGGCCGACCACGCTGGGACGAGAGGGCATCGTGCACCGCTACTCGCCCAGCGCGCGCTGCTAAAGGGCGGAATCGACCCCTGGATGCGCAGAGGGGAACTTCGTGCCTTACCAACGCGTCGTTGCCCTTTGATTGTCTCATCAAAATGAATATTCTAGCTTCTGGATGCTTGTTTCAGTCCATATATGGATTGTCGAAGTTTGCATACCTTGGTTTTATCAATCGATGTGAAACCCTCGAGCTGTATCATATACACGTCCTCGAGTAGGTTTTTATTAAAGAAAGTCATTTTCATATCCATCTGCCATATCTCATAGTCATAATGAGCCGCTATGGCCAGGAGCATCCGAATGTATTTAAGCATAACTACTGGTGAATAAGTCTCGTCATAATCAACACCTTATTTATTTTTGATGATAGCCTTTCACCACTAATCTAGCCTTATAGGTAATCACATTACCATCCATGTCGGTTTTTTTCTTGAAAACCCACTTGCACCATATAAGCTTAATGCCTTCAGGTGGGTCCACCAAATTCCAAACTTGATTTTCATACATGGAATCCATTTCCGACTTCATGACTTCAAGCCATTTTGTCCCTTTTTGAACTTTTTAGACCTTCTTCATAACTGGTAGACTCCTCATCATCAATGAGTAACACATCATTTGATTCACTTACGAGAAATCCATATCTCTCAAGAATGTTGCGTGTTCTACCAGATCTACGAAGATGTGGTGTTACAATAGGTTCAGCCGATGACTCATAAAAATAAGTTATCGGTTGTGGTGCTTGACCAGGTATCTCATCAATGTCTATTGGAGTCTCTTGAACCTCCTCAAGTTCAACGACACTCCTACTATTTTCTTGCAAGAGAAACTCTTTCTCTAGAAACACAACATGTCTTGAAATAAACACCTTTTGTTCCATAGGATGATAGAATTTGGTAACCCCTCATTTCCTTAGGGTATCCAATAAATAGACATTTATCGGACTTAACATCCAATTTGTCTGATATAGTCCGCTTCACATAAGCAGGACACCCCCATATCTTCAAGTAAGATAAATGAGGTTTCTTACTATTCCATGTCTCATATGGAGTAGTAGAGACTACCTTGGCCGGGACTCTATTTAGCAAGTAACCAGCTGTCTGAAGTGTATAACCCTAAAAGGACTTGGGAAGATTCGCATGATTCATCATCGACCTAACCATACCCAACAAGATTCGGTTTTGCCTCTCAGATACACCATTAAGTTGTGGTGTATACGTCAGAGTCCATTGAGACAATATACCATTGTCCCTTAGATAATCCAGAAACTCTTGACTCAAGTATTCACCACCTCGATCAGATCGAAGTATTTTAATACTTTTGCCAAGTTATTTCTCTAGTTTATTTCTAAATTCTTTGAACTTTTCAAAGGCTTCAAACTTGTGTTTCATCAAGAACACATACCCAAATTGTGAGTGATCATCGATAAAGGTAATGAAGTAGCTATAGCCTCCTAGAGCATGAATTGACATAGGTCCGCATACATCAGTATGTATTTGACCAAGTAACTCCCCCACTGGTTCACCCTTTCCAATAAAAGGTAACTTAGTCATCTTTCCCTTTAAGCATGATTCGTATGTATCGAATGAATCAAATTCAAACGATTCCAGAATTCCACATCGGTGTAATTCGGACATGCATTTCTTGCTTTCATGGCCAACATGACAATGCCACATGTAGGAGGTTAATTGATTATCTTTTCGAGTATGCTTGTTGCTTGCTTCGATATTGAATATGTCACCAAATACGTCTAACATATATATACCATTGCATGAAGTTCTAGTCCCATAAAGAACACCATTCAAAGTTATGTAACAACAATTGTTACTAAAAGTCAAATGATACTTATTTCTATTTAAGCAGGAAATAGAAACAATATTCTTTATTACGGAAGGTACATAATAGCAATTATCAAGTTCTAAGATAAGTCCTGTAGGGAGCTTCAACAAATATGTTCCGATGACGACCGCAACAACCTTTGCTCCATTGCCAACTCGCAAATTTGATTCTCCCTTGACGAGTCTTCTTCTATTCCTTAGCTCCTATATGTCATTACATATATGTGAGCCACACACGGTATCCAATATCCAAGTATCTAAGAAAATAGAATGACAATCAATAACGAAGATACCTAAAGAGGATGGGGCATCGGATGCCTTTTTCTTCTTCACGGACTCAAGATAAATCTTGAAGTTTCTTTACCAATGGCCCTCCTTGCCACAATGATGGCAAGTGCTCTTTTGAGCTGGTTCTACCTTCTTAGCCTTCTTCTTCCTCTTATGTTGTTTCTTTGATTTCCTCTTAGAACCTTTATTTGAGGAATCAACTAACAACACCGTCTTATCCTCATGCTTCACAGAAGGCTCTACAGTCTTCAGCATGTTAAGGAGTTCAGGAATGATGGATTCAAGTTTGTTCATCTGGTAGTTCATCACAAACTGTGAGTAACTCTTGGGCAAACAATATAGAATTAAGTCAATACTTAATTCATGATCCATCACAAACCCGAGTGTAGCTAATCGCTCGATGTACCCATTCATCTTTAGTACAAATTGCACCACAGATGAATCTTCTTGCATCTTAGAGGTGAAGAGGAGCTTGGAGACTTCAAATCTTTCGGATCTCGCTTGCTCATCAAACAACTCATGAAGATGAAAGACTGATATTAGCATCCATATGCTCATGCTGCTTCCGAAGCTTAGGTACCATCGCGGAAAGCATAATGCAACTCGCCAGTTCAAAATCAGTCACATGTTTCTAATAGGCCAACAATTGGTCTGGAGTTGCATCATCCTTAGGACGGTTGGGAAGAGGCTCTTCAAGGGCATATGCAAGCTTTTTCGCCTTGAGAACAATTCTCAGGTTTCTAAGCCAGTCCAAGAAGTTCAACCCAGTCAACTTATTTGAATCCAAAATAAAGCGCAAGTTTAAAGACGTCATGATCAAGCGATTAACCTAGATATACAAATTGAGCATATATGAGAAAGATGATTTAAAGTGCATCAACATATATTTATAAATTCCATTCATTTTTCGAATTCAAAAAACCCTTAAAATCAATTCGGAAGATCATAGGTCCATCTCCAAATGGGCTGATATCCAACATAGATACGAATAATCTTAGAGAGAGTCTAACAAACCATTCATAGCTACGATGGTAGGTATCAAATATACCAATTACATATCTCATATATGTAACTATCACATTGTGCTATCAACTAATTGAATGTTCGCACAAACATTGGGTTGTTAACACATTAACAAGTATGCATCATATGCATAGCACCCAACTTCACCTCTCTTCACGTTGACCTTGGAGAGAGTCCAACAAGCTGATGCTCCAAGTTAAAGCCGACCCATTAATCAAAAAATAGTTTTAATATGGCTAGAGCGCATTCAACTATTTAGCCAGGCTTGGAGAGGATCCAACAACCCAAACTAAAGATTGACCTATGAGTCTTACCATATTAGTATTAAACTATTTCAATAGTTTGAATATGTTCAGGTTCGAGTCGGGCTTGAAGAGAGTCCAACAACCCAAACAAGAAATGAAACTCCGGTTCTAATCATATTAATGGAAGGTGTAGGCTTTAATATTGTGTAAGGGTTTTAAGGTCTCATCCTCTTTTCATGCAAATTACTATTATTTACATGACATGATATGTATGACATACATATGTGCAACTAATGCATCTACATGTCATGGCACGCATGACATAATGATATGCATCTAATGCAATCACATGACATACAATTATGACATGTTCAAGTAATTTCTAAATTATCATAATTAATTTTGAAAATAAAATATGTTTGTGATTTGATTTATCAAATCAAATCTCATTGATTAAATTAGGAAACACATTTCCATATCTAATCACATACTTTATTTATGGAAATATCAATTAAGGAAATTCAAATTTAATTTACGAAACAAATTTCCTAATCACATTAGGAAATTACTAATTTGAATTTCTTAACTAATTTATAATTTCCATAATTTTCTAAACTTTCCAAGAGTAGAAAATTTCTAAAATTACAATTATGACTATCGCAAAATAATTTTACGATTATGTCGGAACACAGTCGAGCTCTGATACCACTGTTGGGTTTCTGGGGTTTCGACGTGGGCATGTGTTCGAACATGTTTCGTAAGCATGCACAGCAGAAGCAAATACAACGCATAATAACTAACTTATTACATCACACACACCACATACATACAAGATACAACAGTGTAGACATAATCATATTTTCAAATTTTACAATAAAAAAAACTACTCTAGGTATACCTGATGAATTATATGAAGTGGAAATGACATCAACCTTAGCGCCCCTCATAAGTTTCGCCTCTATCTGTATCCACGTTGAGCATCATCGAGATAGCTTCAACAAGCTATAAGCCCCATCTTCACATGAGATACTAGTCTCGTGTCGAAGACGTTGTGATCCGAGAGACGATCACAATTTGAATCGTATTCGAATTCAAACGAGTTTCACAAACTCATTTCTCGAAAGCGGTTTTCGTCAACCAATTGACGAAACTTCAATCATCCACCAATGAGGATTGTCGGAGATCTAATCCCCAACAAGGAGGTCGCTGCTGGAGTTCCAAACACCGGCCAAATGATGCTCTCGTCGTAAAGGACACAAGCTGTCCAAGAGGGCAACTTGGTGGAGGAGATAACCAGCCAAACAAGTGGCCGATGACCTTTGTGGTCGTTTGGAGATGGCCCGGCATCACGCTCGGTGGATGGCCGACGGCTAGTGGTTGGTTGACGGCTGGGCTTGGGTGGTGGCAACACCAAGGGGCGGCGCATAAGCAAGGAGAGGAGAAGAGGGTGGCTAGGGTTTCTCAAAACCTAAGTTGTCTATGAATATCTCACCACCCTGTTATTTATAGAGAACGTGTTTCTTAACTGTTAAGAGACCTTTTCTCAAGGGTTATTGGTTGACAACCAAAATCCGTTAACCCACTCCATTAATTTAAGTTAAAATAAATCAAACCACATTGGTTTATTTTAAGTCAAAATAAATCAAACCAATTTTGGTTCATTTGTTTAAAACAAACCAAACTCCTTTGGTTTATTTTCCACCATTGTATTAGAACCAAACCAATTTGGTTCATCCATCATGTCTTCAAAAGACTCGACCCATCCATGCTTTCAATGCGACTGAAACAATTTCATGCTCGCTTCTTGTTTGGTCCAACCAAACCAAGTCTCTCTCGATCTGAGAATTCCATTCTCAAACTCGTTTTAAATCCTTCGGATAACACTTGTAGTGTGTGTGACCAAATAGGTTTCCGATTTATATTGGCCATTTATAATTAATCATTAATTATAGAAATGATCATGAGTGGTACCTAGTAGTACATTATGATCCACAATTAATCGAAAAATCAACGGTTGACCTCAGAACAACTTCTGAAATCTTTCAACAGTTACAGTGAGTCGTGTCCCGTTCTCTTCAATCATCTTATACCCACTTGGTTTAGGATATGGTCTATGTGTCAGTCCCCACTATGCTGATTATGTCATACCTAGCCCAAGTATTACTTCCTCGTCCTTTGGATTCTAGTTACTGCACACATATCCAAGAGTACTATACTCTAAACATGTAATGCTTTGGCCAAAGACTTTAGTAACAATCCGACGAGAGACCATAAGGTATACATCTTCTCGCAAGGAGTGACGAATCCTCTGTAAGCTATTCAAACACATTCGGCCACTTTGATTTATACCCAATCATCCCAGATCCACATCTCCTCGGAGATGCTTGCTTAAGATGTCAAAGCATAAGTTTACATTGCCAAGATGACTCGAATACCGCAAGTCAAAGGAACATCGCACTTAAGCTACAGTAAGGACTTCATTGACATATCTGTATATGTAGAGAACCATATGAAGTCTTACAGCTAGTCACTCTAATGAACTAATTACCATAACTAGCATCCACGGTTAACTCTGAACATCCTAATATTTCCAGCCAGTGAGAAACATCTGCTTGGATAAAACAAAGAGTATAACTCGTGCTAGTCTCAACAGAATCGATGGCGTCCGAATGCATTAATTCATCAACTAGAGATAATTCCAATACATCACAGTTACACATGTAGAGATACTCACTAGTTGTGGTCCAATCAAAAATTCTCTCATGCTGTGAATCGTATTGTGGACATTCAGTAAATGAGTTTAAGATCTAAACAAATACATGAAAATATGTATACTCAAATAGTGAATCTTCATTTATCAAATAAATGATACAACCATAAGACGATTTCCTTAGGACACCTCTCGTATATAACTAACATCAACTGCATAGCAAGTTAGCCACTCAGTCACTCGGCTACATAACATCACTATTTTTTACAGCTTGATAAGAGTTGAAGCTATTATTTTCCTATGGTGGTGGATCGGAGGAGTTGAGTTTAAGGTAGATTCACTTTGGAAGATTGGCGGAGTAAAAAATTATTATTCTGATCTAACAATACAAGACCTTAAGTCAGATCATGACTATGTTTATAGTTGGACCATGGTCGATGCTATTATCCCTGTGTGGTGGTGGATCAAAGGAGTCGGGTTTAAGGTAGATTCACTTTGGAAGATTGATGGAGTAAAAAATTATTATTCTGATTCAACAAGACAAGGCTTTAGGTCAGATCATCACTATTTTTTACAGCTCGACCCTGCTTGATGCTATTATCCCCTTGTGGTGGCGGATCAGAGGAGTCGTATTTAAGATAGATTCACTTTGGAATATTGATGAAGTAAAAAATTATTATTCTGATCTGACAAGGTAAGACCTTAGGTCAGATCGTCACTATTTTTTACATCTCGACCCTAGCTGATCTATTATTCCCGTGTGGTGGTGGATCATAAGAGTCGGGTTTAAGGTAGAATTCACTTAGGAAGAATGGAGGAGTTTATTATCATGGTCGGCCGAGGCAGTTCGTAAGCCCTTAGGTCTGGTGTATATTCCTACACAGCTCGACAATAGCCGAAGCTATAATCCCCTGTGGTGGTGGATGGGAGGAGTTGGGTTTAAGGTAGAATGCACTTTGGAAGAATAACGGAGTTTATTATCATGGTCGGCCGAGGCAGTTCGTAAGCCCTCAGGTCCGGTCTATATTCCTACGTAGCTCAGCAATAGCTGAAGCTACGATCCCCGTGCAGTGGTAGAGCGGAGGAATCGGGTTTAAGGTAGAATTCACTTTGGAAGAATGACATAGTTTATTATCATGGTCGGCCGAGGCAGTTTGTAAGCCCTTAGGTCTGGTCTATATTCCTACACGGCTCGGCAATAGCTGAAGCTACGATCCCCGTGCGATGGTGGAGTGAGGAGTCGGATTTAAGGTAAGACATACTTTGGAAGAACGACGGAATATTTTGCTACAGTCGACCGAGGCAGTTCTTAAGCCCTCAAGCCGGTCTACATTCTTATTCAGTTCAGCACTGACCGAAGCTTACTATCACTGTGTTGTGTTGAACAGGAAGGAGTACGGTTTGATATTCAGTCGGTCGAGGAGAGGGGTATTCCACTCGTCTACTTATGAGGTGTTGTTACAGAGAGAGATCTTATTTTATTCAGTCTATATGTTTCTTAAGCAACCAAGGCATTCTAATTTAATTATTATTGTATTTCATTAACATGTTTTGAGGTAGGTATCAGGCAGCCGGAGCGTTCTGGTTTAGTTCTTGCTTTATTCCTTTCATATATTTAGAGGCGAATATTTGCTACAGTCGACCGAGGCAGTTCTTAAGCCCTCAAGCCGGTCTACATTCTTATTCAGTTCAGCACTGATCGAAGCTTACTATCACTGTGTTGTGTTGAACAGGAAGGAGTACGATTTGATATTCAGTCGGTCGAGGAGAGGGGTATTCCACTCGTCTACTTATGAGGTGTTGTTATAGAGAGAGATCTTATTTTATTCAGTCTATATGTTTCTTAAGCAACCAAGGCATTCCAGTTTAATTATTATTGTATTTCATTAACATGTTTTGAGGTAGGTATTAGACAGCCGAGGCATGTCACGCAAGTTATTATTTTATTTCTTTATGCCAAATTGCTTTGAGCTAAGCCTCTCCAGGCCCGCTATAATTTTATTCAGTCGAATTGAGTGGAAGTAGGTATTATTTCTTTCTGCTGAGATCTATGAGTCAGCCATTATATTATTCATCTGAGGTATTCTAAAATAGATATTTTGTTATTCAGTTGAGGCACTTTGGGTCATCTCTTATTCTATGTAGCCTATGTGTTATGAGGCGGATATTATTTTATTCAGCTAAGGTATCTTGGGATGATTCTTTTTTTATTAGGCTGAAGTGTTCTTGAACTTGCAGTTATTTTATTTAGCCGAGATGTCTTGGGTTGGGAGTTATTTTTTTCTTTATGTCGAAGTGGTCCGAGCCAAGATGCTCTAGATCGACTGTTATTTTATCCTATCGAACTGAGCTGAAGAAAATATTATTTTATTTCACCAAGGTGCCCTGAGTCAGACATTATTTTATTCCTTCGAGATGTTTTGATGTGGATATTAAGTTTTTTGATTGAGGTGTTCCCAGCTAGTTCTTAATGTATTCCTCATAGGTGTTCAAAAGTGAATATTAGTCAGGATTTGAAGGTCATTCTCTTATACTATTCGAGGCGATTCGTAAGCCCTCGCTTCAAGCATTCTCTTATCCAACTGAGGCTATTCATAAGCCCTCGAATTAGTCGTCTTATTATATCCATCTGAGGTAGTTCGTATATCCTTGAACCAACATTTTCTTCATTCGACCGAGATAGATTATCGGATGTTACAGATACGTATGATATCCCTGAGTAGAGGAACAAAGAGAAGAGATATGATCAAACTCGGGATGATGATGTGATAAAGTTGAAGTCAGACTTGTCAGAGTGACTTGTCTGACTGTTTAGGGAGTTGCATGTGATATGGGGGAAATATTGACCCGTATATAGAAACAGGGGCCCGACCCATTGGAGGAGGAATAAAAGGATGGCTAGGGTTTGGAAAAAAGGGGGATCTTCTTCTGGAGCTGAGGGAAAGGGGGGAGCTGAGGGAAAGGGGATCTCTCTCTCACTCTCACACCATTGCTCATTCCATTCCACACTTCTAGAGTCTCTGGAGGTTGGCTACTGTGCTTCAACACTGGGAGGTTCATCTTAGCTCTCCCCCCTCTATAGTCTGTATGTTGCACAACCGCATTGGTTCTTCTCGGTGGCTATTCTTGCATCGACAGTCGACCTGACCTGTCTTCTCCTCTGTGCTCTCTTCTCCGTGATAATAACTAGTGTTGGGGCAGAAGCTAGGATGTTCAAGTCAACTTTTGTAGGTCATGATAGTGAAGTGCTTGAAATGAAAGTTCACTGCATGGTAAAAGCCAGACGTCTTGGTGTCCCCACTTTGGTATTATATGCTGTCAATCCAATTCCTCATACTATGATATTTTAGTATGCAGACATGCTCTCTGTGAAGGAGGTCATATTAGATTTTAGATTAAATGGTATTGTTAAAGAACCACTAGACGATATTTCCATACATATAGGAATTGCAATGGGAAAAATGCAAGATGGGGTGGGGTGGGGTGGGGGGGGGGGGGTTGAGAAGGGGGGTCTTATCCATGGTGATTTGACCACTTCAAATATGATTATTAGGAAAGAGAGTAATCAGTTGGTTCTTATAGACTTTGGTCTGAGTTTCATATCAGCTCTTCTTGAAGTTAAATCAGTTGATCTATATGTGTTAGAAAGAGCTTTGTTATCCATGCATTCTTCATGTGGAAATGTGATCCTGTTATATGTCCACAAGACTTCTTGTCCTCCATGATGCAGTCCAAACGATATCATTTGGGTCCACTATCAAAGTCCAAAGGTGTATTTTTCCCCAAGCTTGTTGGTTTGGCATCGGGTGATGATTCATGTGCTAGGGATGCTATGATAGTCCAGAAGATACTCAGAGGAATCGCTTCGAATGAAACAAATATGCAGTGGAGGTTCGGAGGGATGAGGTGGGGGTTCTTTAGTTCCTCCTCTCTCTGACATTTCTCTTCTAGTTATTTGGGGGTTTCTTCCTCTTTTGGTATTATCTAAGCATTCTCTCGTAAGCTCTTACATGTTTCTAGCTACACATGAGATAAGTTCTCTTCCTCTTATTTTACATTACTTTTACTATATTTAATATATTTTCTTTCATTAATGTCCGACCTAACTTAAGCATCGAAGTGCCGCCACCGAATAGGCCGACGGTGGTTTAACACATGTTAACTTTTTCAGGATAAATTTACTGATGCGGTCGGAGAGGACTCCTCCTCGGTGGCACCAGATCGAGGAGTGAAAAATCCATGTCGTGTCTTTTGGTGCCGTCCATGGGAACTTTTGGGCAAGACGTTGAGAGAAAAATACGATCATCTGATTGGGATGGTTCTTCCGCTTTTCTTTTTATTGATGCGACTAATTTTGCCTAACAACTCCTTTCAATACAATTTTAGGTCAATGCTGATTCTTGTCAAGTCAATTTCTCACCAGAGCTTCTCTATTGGATATGACTCCACGATGGGAGGAAGACATCAAGTCTTATACATATTGGTTGCTAATATAAAATTTCTTGGTGAATGGTAATGTCGCCCTGTATCATATACTGTGGTTCCTCCTCGCTATGAAATTCGGTGAGTCTACATATAAATGTTTACCTTTAATATTTTGTTGCATTCTTATACCTTGTCGTTTCTCTAGCTATATTTGAAATTTTCCCCATTGAAGATATATTATATGAGACACACTTAGAGAACAAATAAGATAGTTATATATACACTTAGAATATCTTAAAAGCTTAAATTTAATTATCTTTGTGTGTAATACTTATCTTGAAAGTTTACATTTAATTAATCATTCCACTATTTCTTTGTAATACATAGTAAGTCGGCCACTCAGTCGTATAGCCAATCGAAAACTTGATCGCATAACAAGTCGACCACCCAGTCACATAGCAAGTTGTCCACTCGACCGCATAACCAGTTGGTCACTCGACTACATAGCAAGTTGGTCACTCGTCTGCATAGCATCACTATTTTTTACAGCTTGACAGGAGTCAAAGCTATTATCCCTGTATGGTGGCGGATTGAAGGAGTCAGGTTTAAGATAGATTCACTTCGAAAGATTGACGGAGTAAAAAATTATTATTCTGATCTGACAAGGCAAGGCCTTAGGTTAGATCATCACTATTTTTTACAGCTCAACCCTGGGTAATGCTATTATGCCCGTGTGGTGGTGGATCGAAAGAGTCTGGTTTAAGGTAGATTTACTTTGAAAGATTGACGGAGTAAAAAATTATTATTCGGATCTAACAAGGCAAGACCTTAGGTTAGATCGTCACTATTTTTTACAGCTCGACCCTGACTGATGCTATTATCCCTATGTGGTGGCGGATCGGAGGAGTCGAGTTTAAGGTAGATTCACTTTGGAAGATTGACGGAGTAAAAAATTATTATTCCGATCTGACAAGGTAAGGTCTTAGGTCAGATCATCACTATTTTTTACAACTCGATCCTGGTCGATGCTATTATCCCCATGTGATGGCGGATCAGAAGAGTCAGGTTTAAGGTAGAATTCATTTGGGAAGAATGACGGAGTTTATTATCATGGTCGGCCGAGGCAGTTCGTAAGCCCTCAGGTTCGGTCTATATTCCTACACAGCTCGGCAATAGCCAAAGCTACAATCCCCCACGGTGGTGGATGGGAGGAGTCGGGTATAAGGTATAATGCACTTTGGAAGTACAGTGGAGTTTATTATCGTGGTTGGCTGAGACATTTTGTAAGCCCTCAGATTCGGTCTATATTCCTACACAACTCGGCAATAGCGGAAACTACGATCCCCGTGCAGTGGTGGAGCGGAGGAGTCAGGTTTAAGGTAGAATTCACTTTGAAAGAACAGTGGAGTTTATTATTATGGTCGGCCGAGGTAGTTCGTAAGCCTTTAGGTCTGATCTATATTCTTACACAGCTCGGTAATAGCCGAAGCTACAATCCCCGTGCGATGGTGGAGTGGAGGAGTCGGGTTTAAGGTAGAACACACTTTGGAAGAATGATGGAGTATTTTGCTACAGTTGACCGAGGCAGTTTGTAAGCCCTCAAGTCGGTTTACATTTTTATTCAGTTCGACACTGAACAAAGCTTACTGTCATTGTGTTGTGTTGACCCAAGAGGAGTACAGTTTGATATTAAGTTGGTTGAGGAAAGGGGTATTCCACTCGTCTACTTATGAGGCGTTGTTATAGAGAGAGCTCTTATTTTATTCAATCTATATGTTTTTTAAGCATCCAAGACATTCCAGTTTAATTATTATTATATTCCATTAACATGTTCTGAGGTGGGTATCAGGCAGTCGGGGCATTCTGATTTGGTTCTTGCTTTATTCCGTTCACATATTTTGAGGTGAATATTATTATATTTAGTACAGCTGAGGCGTGTCACGCTAGTTATTATTATTTTTTATTTATGCCAAATTGCTTTAAGCCAAGTCGCTCTAGGTAAGTTATTATTTTATTCAGTCGAATTGAGCGGCAGTAGGTATTATTTCTTTCTGTTGAGATCTTTGAGTCAACCGTTCTATTATTCATCCGAGGTATTCTAAAATAGATATTATGCTATTCAGTCGAGACACTTTGGGTCATCTCTTATTCTATGTAGCCTAAGTGTTATGAGGTAGGTATTATTTTATTCAGCCTAGGTATCTTGGGACAACTCTTATTTTATTAGGCCGAAGTGTTCTTTAACTTGCTGTTATTTCATTTAGCTAAGACGTGTCGAGCTGGGAGTTATTTTATTTCTTTATGTCGACATGGTCCGAGCCAAGACGCTCTAGATCGACTGTTATTTTATCCTATCTAACTGAGATGGAGAAAATATTATTTTATTTCACCAAGATGCTCCGAGTCAGACATTATTTTATTCCTTTGAGATGTTCTGAAGTGGATATTAAGTTATTTGATCGAGGCATTCCCAGCTAGTTCTTAATGTATTCCTCAGAGGTGTTCTGAAGTGAATATTTGTCAGGATTTGGAGGTCATTCTCTTATATCTATTCGAGGCGATTCGTAAGCTCTCGCTTCGAGCATTCTCTTATCCGACCGAGGCTATTCATAAGCCCTCGAATCAGTTGTCTTATTATATCCATCTGAGGCAGTTCATAAGTCCTCGAACCAACATTTTTTTTATTTAGCCAAGATAGATTATCGGACGTTATAGATATGTATGACATCCCCGAGTAGAGGAACAAAGAGCAGAGATATGATCCGACTCGAGACGATGAAGTGATAAAGTTGAAGTCAGACTTGTCTGGGTGGCTCGTCTGATTATTTAGGGGGTTACCTGTGATATGAGGGAAATATTGGCCTGTATATGGAAACAAGGGCCCGACCCATTGCAAGGGGGAATAAAAGGATGGCTAGGGTTTGGAAAATAGGGGGATCTTCTTCTGGAGCTAAGGGAAAGGGTGGAGCTGAGAGAAAGGGGATCTCTCTCTCTCGCTCTCACGTCGTCGCTCATTCCATTCCACACTTCCAGAGTCTCCAGAGGTCGACCACTATGCTTCAACGCTGGGAGGTTCGTCTTGGTTTTCTCTCCCCTCCCCTATAGTCTTTATGTCGCACAGTCCAATTGGTTCTTCTCGGTGGCTATTCCTGCTCCGACAGTCGACCTAGTTTGTCTTATCCTCTGTGCTCTCTTCTTCGTGATAACGACCAACATTGGGGCAGAAGCTAGGATGTTCAAGTCAACTTTTGTGGGTCATGATAGTGAAGTGCTTGAACATTGAAGTTCGCGGCATGGTAAAAGCCAGACGTCTTGGTGTCCCCACTCTGGTATTATATGTTATCAATCCAATTCTTCATACTCTGATATTTGAGTACGCGGATGAGCTCTCTGTGAAGGTGGTCATATTAAATTTTGGATTAAATAGTATCGTTAAAGAACCACTAGATGATATTGCCATTGATTCATGTGAGCACGACCTCAAATCTTCGACGGGAATCGTCAAGGACTCAAAGCGCGCGCTCACGCTCAATGCCCACAAGTGCATAGATGTCGTCAAGTAATAAAAGATTTATTGCTCCCATAGAGACTGAGATTTGAATACCATTTGTCCAGTGGATGTTGTTGTTCGGAGTTAGTATCCTGATAATAAGGGGTTCGAGGTTGACGGTAGTCCTAACTCAAGTATGATGTCACTCGGAAGAAGCAAAGGTAAGTTCAAAGTTCCCTAAGAGGATTCTAGGACTTCGGTTTCACTTGTGCATCGTGGAATATGCTATCAATTAGATGCGTTTGAGATCTCTAATTATGATCTTGGGAGAGGATCATCATGCATTTGTCCGATGAACTTTTGCTTCTATCGGGAACTACCTATTCCTAACCAAGTTTCCCTTTCGGATCATCAGAGCTTAGGGGGTTGATACCGTTGGGAGCCCTCTGTCACTAAGGTCCTTCAACCCTTCTAGAGTTAATCTCTCATACTTTGGGTCTTTTGCTAAGATAAGTTATTGGGGTATGAAGATGTCCTAATAATCCCTATGAAGAGGCGGATCGTATTTCATATCCTACTCTATCATATTCTATCTTCTACGATTATGGGAGGGAAGATGACCGCAAGGTTCATCCTTGGTTTGTCTAGATTTTTGATATGAAGGCTCTCACCCTTGTATCACCCATGCTCAATATAAATAGAATCAAGACATAATCCTCATTGATCTAAACAACACAAAATTGCAAATAGAATCAAAAGAGATGAATAACTATTTGAACTAGCATGTCCACATACACAAGTTACTCCCTAATCCTAGAATCAAAGTATCTACTCCATAGATAAATGAGAATAAATACAAGACACCTTAAGAAAAGTCATTCCAATGCAAGTAGAACAAGAAAATAAAGAAAGCACTTTCTGTCCTATCCAATTTGCGTGTCTTGGTTCTCCTTCACGATGCCAGATCATCGAGATGGATCTTCTAATCGCTTTCTTCCTTCCCGTTGCGAGTCTCCGATGCTTTTTAGGGCACCTTCTTGTCGTCCTAGCCATCGGGCCTCCCCTTTAGGGTTTGTGCGTGCCTTCCTATTTATAGAAGAGGATCCGACTTTCATTAAATCCCCATGAAACCCTAGTTGCGTCAAGTCAGCCTAGCGCCACATGGTCATGTGGAATCTACACGGTCGGCCGTGTGGGGCGCTGGAATTTTTGCCTGTTTTTGGCTTCGGGGGTTGGACACGACCGTGTGGGATTCACATGGCCAGGTCGTGTCTGCCTCTGAACTATCTGGTGAATGCCTTCTTTTGCTTCGGAGGATGCCCGTGTTTTGGGAGAAACACGACCAGAGCATGCTCGCCTTCCTTTGGCTCCAAAAGTGTGTCGTTTTACCTCCAAAATGTCGTCCTACACATAAAAATAGCAAGAGTAGATCTCCGAACTAGAAAATAGGAAATGAATGCAAAACATGGAAAAAATAATGAGATGTGTGCTAAAACTACTCCTAAAACCCTATATGTTTTAGTCACATCAGCCATATAGATAGGAACTGCATTGGGAAAAATGCAAGATTGGTTGGGGAGGGGGGGGGGAGGGGGTCTTATTCATGGTGATTTAACCACTTCATATGTAATTATTAGGAAAGAGAGAGCCCCCAGGGCTAGCCTAGTTGATAAGTACAAAGGGGTAACTCTTAAGTGGATAGGGGTAAATTTTCGGGGAGCTCATGACTCTGGGCTATCGACCGACCCCCTCCTTTGCACTTGCCACCTGGGTCCTGATTTACCTCCTTCACTAGTAGGGGTGGTCGGAGGGGGCCGCTAATGTGGCAGTTCCATATTTTTTTATTAGGAAAGAGAGTAAGTTGGTTCTTATAGACTTTGGTATGAGTTTAATATCAGCTCTTCCTGAAGTAAATCAGTTGATCTATATATGTTAGAAAGATCTTTGTTATCCATGCATTCTTCATGTGGAAATGTAATCTTGTTATATGTCCACAAGTCTTCTTGTCCTCCATGATGTAGTCCAGACAATATCATTTGGGTACACTATCAAAGTTCGAAGGCATATTTTTCCCCAAGCTTGTTGGTTTGGCATCAGATGATGATTCATGTGCTAGGGATGCTATGATAGTCTAGAAGATACTTAGAGGAATCGCTTTGAATGAAAGAAATATGCAATGGAGGTTTGGAGGGATGAGGCGGGGGTTCTTTGGTTCCTCCTCTCTTTGACATTTCTCTTCTAGTTATTCGGGGAGTTCTTCCTCTTCTAGTATTATCTAAATATTCTCTCATAAGATCTTACATATTTCTAGCTACACATGTGATAAGTTCTTTTCCTCTTCTTTTACATTACTTTACTGCATTTAATATATATTTTTTTATTAATGTCTGGACTAACTTAAGCATCGGAGTACCACCTCGGATAGGCCGGTGGTGGTTTAACATGTGTTAACTTTTCAAGACAAATTTACTAATGCAATCGGAGAGGACCCCTCCTCGATGGCACCAGATCGAGGAACGAAAAATCAATGCCGCATCATAATAATTATTGACATAAAAACACACCATTACCAATTATTTACCTACTAACAAATAATCTAACATTAGGACATATAAAAACTAAATTGCGTATTAAGAAAAGATATTTACATAACTAAGACTAATTATGAGTATCATATAATATCCTCAATTTTTTTATAAAAAAATGTGAAAGATCTTTTACACTAAGCATATTAGGGTTCTCCTAGACTTTCAGGGTGTTCAGTTTTCATTATTCTCCTATTTGACCTACCATTGCAATCTGATGGCTAATTGCCTATACTGATCCTAAATGAGTCGAAGAATACTATTATTACAATAACAATCAAATTTTATCTCACTAAATGGAATCGACTATATGATCTTTTATGTCATTGAACTCTATCCCCTACTATATTATCATCTATACTTAAATAAATTTTATCATATTTTATTATTGCTAACAAAGTCTTTTTTAGTCTTTTTCTTCCTCATTTGATGTGTATATTTATCATCATTTCACATCGTCTAACTGGAATATTTATTTGTCATCTAAATACATGTTTGTACCACCTTAAATGTATCTCTCAGAGTTTTCCTTCAATAGATGCAACACTGACTTTCTCTTTAATGCTCTCATTTTTTATTTTGTCCATCCTCGTATGTCCACACATCCATCTTAACATCCTCATATCTGCAACTCATCTTTGTCTCATGTGCTCGAGTCATAGTTCAACATTTATTGTCATATAACATAGTAGGTCTAACTGTCATTTTGTAGAACTTCCCTTTAAGTTTTAGAGGTACTTTACGATCACATAAAACACCCGACGTTTTCATCCATTTCAATCATCTTGCTTGTATTCTATGTAAGACATCTCTTTCAATCCCTCCATCACCTTATAAAAATGATCCTAAATATTTAAAGCTCTCTATTCAAGATAACTCTTCATCTCCTATCTTAATACTTGTCTTATTATGTCTAATATTGCTAAACTTAAATTCCATATATTTTGTTTTTACTCTACTAAGACCTTTCATTTCTAATGTTTCCCGCCAAGATTCTAATTTATCATTTACTTCACGAGTCCTATCTATTAAAATAATATCATCTACAAATAATATACACTACAGTACTGTATCTTGATTAATGTGTTCAGTGAGTTCGTTCATGATTAATATAAAAAGATAGAGATTTAGAGTTGATCCTTGATGTAACCCTATCTTTATTGAAAATATTTCAGTTAATCTACTTGAAGTCTTCACTTTAGTCATTAATTCCTCATATATATCCTTAATTAGTTCAATATATGTTACACTAACACATTTTTTTTCTAGAATTCTCCATATAATTTCTCTTGGAACTCTATCCTAAACTTTTCTAAGTAAATGAATATCATATGTAGATCCTGCTTTTGCTCTCGATACTTTTCAATTACTTGCCTGAAAAGATGTATAACTTCTATTGTAGACCTTTCTGGCATGAACCTAAATTTATTTTCAAGAACAGTAGTCTTATTCCTTAATCTTTTTTCTATCACTTTCTCCCAAAGTTTCATGGTATGACTCATTAGTTTAATACCCCTATAGTTTGCACAAGTTTATATGTCTTCTTTATTCTTATATAAAGGAATTAGAGTACTTACCCTCCATTGATCAGACATCTTTTTTGTTTTCAATATCATGTTAAATAATTTTGTAAATCATCTAATACTTTGTTTCCCTAGGCACTTCCATACCTTTATTAGAATATCATATGTTCTAACGACTTTTCCATTTTGCACTCAATTTAAAGCTTGTTTTACTTCTGAAATTTGAATTCTACGATAAAAATTTAAATTTCTATACTCATTTGACCTACTTAAATTAAGTTGGTCATCTAAACTTTTATTAAAAAGTTAATAAAAATATCTCTTCCACTGCTCTTTTTTTTCTTTATTATTTACTAGTACTCTATTACATTCATCTTTAATACATCTAATTTGAATAAGATCTTTTGTCTTCCTCTCTCTTATATTAGCTATTCTATAAATGTCTCTTTCCCCTTCATTTGTATTTAATTTTCAATATAACCATTTAAAAGTTTTATTCTTAGCTTCATTTACTGCTTTTTTAGGCTCTTTCTTGGCTATTGTATACTTTTTTTTTTTCAAGTTTTCCTTATTCTTACAAATATATAATTCTTTATAGGTTGTTTATTTTTTCTTCACTTTCTCTTATACTTTCTCATTCCATCACAAAGATTCCTGTTGGGGGATCGATGACCACTAGAGAGGGGATGAATAGCAATTTCGCGTTGCTTCGATGGATCATGTTGTGCTTGTCTACAAAAGTGTTATACGCAGCGGAATACAATACAAATAGAAATAACAACAAGACAAACACAACAATCAAACACACAAGAACCATTTAGCATGGTTCGGAACTAGGGTTCCTACTTCATGGGTCGAGCTCTAGTAATGCACACTACCACTATCAATTTTCTCCTTCTCGGTATAATAGAGGAGGTGGAGAAATCTCTTACAAGATGATTACAACAATAATACATGAAATACAACCAAATACAACAAGTATACTAAGCAATAATCAAATACAAGTAAAAAAAACTTTACAAAAGACTTGTGATTGTTTGCTTCTTGGTTGCTTTAAAAAGGCTCTTGAAGATCTAGAATGCAATAGCAATTCCTCACCAAAAGCTCTCCAAAAATACTGTGGAAATCTTTCTCCTCAAGCTCCATTTAAAGCTTCTGTCGCTGGATTTTTGCCTTCCAATCGACTGCTTTTACCTAGCAGTCGATTGGTCACTGATAACAACGATTTGTGTCGTGGTACCATTTTAAATTAATTATCGAACCCCCTAACTACACTAATATAACATAGTGGATGACCCGGATCGTTTCCCAACGAGTGTAATCGATAGAATAGTAAACTTAGGATTTCTAATTATTGCTTTGGGTTTTCTAATGAAGATGGGGATTTGGGTTTTGAGCTCTAACCTACAGTTGCAAGGTAATTAAAACTCTAAACTAACAAGCAATGACTAAATCAAACAATGCAGGAAGTAAATCAATAAAAACTGGAAAAGAAAATAATCTGATCAACCCAAGATAGGCCCGATGAATGAACAAGGTCCTCCGGCTAAGTCCAACGAAGCTCGATCGAGACTCCACAAACGGCAGTGGATGTGGGATGATATAAACTCCTGAATCCAGTAGTTTGATGAATACTCCGAACTCTCACGGATCCGATTGAACTCGAAGAAGTGTCGTCGGGGCGGACTCCTCCTCGAATCCGAAGGATAAGGTGGATGAGCTGTGGAGATGGAGGACGTTGCCAAAATCTCTCGATGAAGCGGTTCCTCCTCGAATCCGTGGAGGAAACTGGATGGAAGGAAGGTGACGGCGGCTGCTAGGGCTCAAGGGAAGAAGAGATTTAACTAACAACCTAATAAAATAAGTAGTGCATTTACGAAATCTATGGCATGAACATGATTAAAAAAAACAATTAAAGTAAAGCATACAACTAAATCTAAACTAACCAACTACAACCTAATTACTCTAAGAATCATTTAATCGAACACCACAAAGGCATGAAATACATTAAACTAACTACGTGCAATTCTAAACATGAAAGGAAAATGTAATTACAAACAATCAATACAAATTAAACCAAGAGACCAACAAAACACATCAAGCTGTAGGATTCTGAAATTGAAGTTGTTGGATGAAGAAAGAGCTGTTGGAGGTGTTGGAAACAAAGTTGTCGGCGACTTGTGAAGATGCTGACTTTAAGTGAAGGGATGGCCGGAGTTGTGATGGTCTGGCTGTTGGAACCGATCGGAGGGGAATCCCCACTCCGATGGCTGCCGGCGGTGGAGAAGCTGCCGACGGTGGAGGCGTGATGGAGTGGCTGGCGGAGACGCTGGCAGTAGAAGAAATGGGCGGCTGCCGATGGTGGAAAGGTGAGATGGACCACCGGTCACTCGAGATTATAGGGAATCCCCTTCCCTCTCCGGCGACCGGTGAGGAAGGCGGTGGCGACCGCGGCGGTGGTGGCTTGGCGTCGGGCGATCGCATGAAGAGAAGAAGCACCGGCTGTCGATTAAGGGAAAATGTTGGATTTTTAAAGCCTTTTTCCTTGGCCGTCTGATCTAAGATGGATAAAATATCAGCCATCCAACTGAAGCTAGGTTAATTGCCTTGATGAATCAAATTAAGGGCTGTGCATCCAACGACTGAGAATTCTCCGATGTTGAATGGATGGATCTGATCAATTTGAAAGGCTAATCACGATCGATCAAATCTGGATGAACGGTCAAGATGTCCAGATCTAAATGTATAGACCAGATCACTTCAGATTTAGATGGATGGCTCAGATCAATCAGATCTCATCAGACGGTCAGGATTAAATAGATCTGAACCCTTGATTAAATTACCTCTGATCTTGATGAAGGCTCAGATTCTTCCAGCTTAAAATGCCCATTATGACCCTTAGATAAAGCCATATTTAATCCAACCTGAGTCTAGTCTAGTGGCCCATCTTGATCTCCTACAAACAAAGATAAAATTCGCATATAAGTCCAAAATTTAGGAGAATTTACAGTAAGGTCCAAAAATATATCCAACTCATAAAACATGCAAATAATCGATAATAATCACATGAGAGGCTTAAACCAGTGATATTAATATCAAAATAATACGACAAAATGACAGTTATCAGTCACTTAGCCACTGCCTCATAACGAACTAATCCACTTCAAAATTTAGGTCACTAGTTTCCTGCCTTGACTCAGTAGTCGACTGTTGAAGAATTTGTGTCCTGACCACTTAATTTCAATCGATTGCCTATGCATGGCAGTCGACTGATCAAGGTCAGTCGACTGGTCTAACTCCCAGTCGACTACTCTAGTCAACTAGGCCTCCTCGAGTGCTAAACACTCGACCAATTGACTGGTCCATAACCCCAGTCTACTGGTAATCCTCAAACATGAGATTTAATCCAAGTATGATCTCCTCATACTTGATAAACACCCATATCCTATACCTAAGCCTTCTAGCCACCTCCATCAGCCTCATGCCTATAGGATCCCTCCGAGTCCTCCATGACTCGTTCATTCATACGCTAGCTTTCAGGTGCTTCCATCGGTTATGTCATGCTAATCGGATCTACTTTGCCAAGGTACATTTGGACTTATGCCGCCAAGACTCAATGCTTGGACTTTAAGTTGCCTGGACCACTTGGGCTTACATCGCCAAGACCACATGCTTGGGCTTTACGCTGCCAAGACTACACCCTTGGGCTTTTCCATTGCCAAGACTATGCTTGGACTTTCCAATTGCAAGTACCCCATGGCTTGGACTTTCCAATTGTCAAGTACCCATGACTTATACTTTCCAAATGCCAAGTGCCCATGACTTGGACTTTCACATGCCAAGACCATTCTTGGACTTTTCATGCCAAGTATCTAAACTTGGACTTCCCCTCGAGTCTCACTCGAGTCTATATGTTCAAACAATGATCAAACTCATTGTCAATCACATTGACAATCCAATTGTCAGATATCAAAACCCTAGTGAGTTCCACTCGAGTCTGATCAATCTTGACCTGGGTCGATTGCACCAACAATCTCCCCCTTTTTTATGTTTTACAACACCTTTAAGTTAGGCTAATAATAACCCAATTTAACTCTTCTAATGTCAAAGCATAGTGAAGGTTTACCTAACTTAAATCTCACTTCTCCCCTTTTTGCATATATTAAAAAGATAACTAATAGTACCAATGAGATCTTATTTTCTCCCCCTTGGTCCAAAGTCATTTAGGATGCCTTCACTCTTCATAGTGATAAGTCTCATATCACTAAATTAGAGGTAATCTCTCATTTTCAATTCTCCCCATTTGAGGAAAACCCATCCATCATCCCTTGATGGATAACTTCTCCCTAAAGACTTACTCCCCCTTGACTATTGTACCAACAATGTCCTTGGAGAGTTCCTAAGCCAATAGAAAATCTAAACCAACGAAAGTAAGGATAAAAGTTCAACATTGAACTTTAACCTTCCTTAAAATTCGATACATCACCCTAAATACTCTCTTATTTAGGATCGAGAAATGCTAGAGGGGGAGGGGGTGAATAGCATTTGAAAAACTTTTTTTCTTTGTTAAAACTAAAGCGTGCAGCGGAAATAATTAAAGACAAAACACAAGGACACATTTTTTTACTTGGTTCACAACCAATCAGTTGCTAGTCTAAGGCCCTGTGATCCTTGATCCATCATTGGAGGTAAGAGATACAAAATGGTATACAAAACATATAGAGGACGAGGTAACACTCCTACATCTCCTCTTAGCAATTAGAAAACACAAAAACAAGAGCAATTCAAATAAACAAATAGCACTACTGACTAAGAGTATGAATGTTGGCAGCTCGATCGGCTTTACGGGGTCATTGCATGGTGATGAACACTTTAGATTGATGGAGCACTTTTGGGAGCCTTTCAAGTTTGTGAAAAAGGATGATTTGCCTCTTCATAGCCTTTCAAGCCCCATCTCGTTGAAATCCAGATCTGAGTCAAACAAGCCTATCTCCCCTCATTTTGTGGTTCTTATCTTGACTTTCTTCGTAGTATCTAGATTCACTAGCAGTCGCCTAAAGCTTACAACAGTCGACTGATGATGATCTAGTTGGCTGTCATTTTCCTCTAGTCGACTGATGGCTTGATAAATCACCTGCAACAGATGGTTAGCACAAGAATTGTATAGCGAACAAATCCGACGGTCCTGTACCGTCCGACCTCAACTTAGACCTTCCTTCGAAAGTCTTAGTCGGATCGTCACCTACGGTTGTCCCCGTACGGAGGACTCATCCTTACCATCGCTCCACACCCGGAGCTTACCTTTGGTCCTTCTGACTTGTCGCTTAGTTTCCGGTCACTTGACCACCGAGGTTCCTTAACTTTCCGAGGTTCTCATGACATCTTTTGACTTGGTCAACAGACCACCGAGATTTCTCGTCCCATCGAGATTCTCCTGGTGCTGATTCATATGACCATCGAGGTTTCTCGACTTCCCGAGATTCTCCTGGTGTCATCGACTTTTACAAAGCTTAATACATTACCTGCACACTCAACATAACATATGAGATAACAAGATATCTTAACTTTGAATCTTTGCCATTATCAAAAGCTAGATTCGATTATCTGGTGCCTCTGCACCAATAATCTTCCCCTTTTTGATCTATGACAAACAAATTTAAAGTTAAGGAAATAGTAAGCATTAAACAACTTTTTTTCTCTCTCAAAAACTCCCCCTTAAGGTTACCTCCCCTTAACCCTAGGTGAGTTTTGAAAAAACATAGTTAACCTCTTAACTTTAATCTCTCTCCCCCCCTTTGCTATATATAAAAAATAATTTAATGATGAGTGCATTTTTAGGGTGAGTGTCAACCATAAAATTTTGTGAAATTTTCTTAAGTTCATTTGTTCACATGATAGTGAGGATCCAAGCATGTGTCCTTTACAAAAATAAAAAACTATACTTTGAAGTTAATTTCAATTTATTAATTTAAGTCCTAAGGATTGTATACCAACTTAGATGTAACTAGAGGTGTAGGATCAATTTAAGTCTTTCTTTTTCTTCTGCACCAACAATGTTAAACTTGTTTTACTTTTGTGAAAAGAGTGTATGATAACTTTGATAAAGTAATTTTTGAAAATATTATAAACATAATCTAGATATTCTTCATTTTATAAAAGTTATATTTTGAATGCATATGCTCAATTAAACATTATACCTTACCAAAAGGATTTAATAAATATAGTTTCAAAATACTTCAATTTTTTTTTTAAAGAGTTGCAAGAATAATTTTCAAATATAATTTTTTTTTAAAACAAATTTTAAACTTTAAAATCAGTATTTCCCTCTTAACTTGCCATACTTTTTAGGATATCCTAGTTAATCACAAGGAAATTTACCTAAGTCTAGAGGGTTTAGGAGTCTAAAATTGACCTAAGAATTACATGTCTAGTATTGGTCAACCAATCAAGTAACTATGGATTTCCAAAGATTAAATATAACTACACGCAACAATCATGAAAATAAATATTTTTATAGATTTTAAAAATATTTCAAAAATTATGTTATTTTTTATTTTAATTGTTCTTAACATTTCATCTATTTTATGTGTCTCAAAGTATGTTAACCTTATGTATTTTGTGAGATGTTTTTTAATTTTATTTAGTTAATTTTAATGATTTGAAAATTAATTAACCTCGGGTTAGATTCGAATTTAACCTTAAGTTAGTTAAGTGAACTTTTCAAAAGATGGCTTCCAGATCGTGGCGAGGCATAAAGGCCTTTTTTGATCGGAACAATGACCACTTCCTTAGGCAAAACCAACTTAAGAAATTGTGCACTTAATTCACTTTAGGTTACGTCCTGGTCTAACTAGTTTAGGATGTGGTGAGGTAGCTTCAACTAGTTCCACTTAGCCAAGTGCACCAAGCTAGATACTCCTTATCAAACCCAAATACACGAGACTTCGTTTCCCTAACGTACTATCATCTCACCGCGTCTTGATACTATGTTGTCAAGGTTAATTAACCATTAGTCCTATCTAACCATTCTAAATTAAGCAAATAATAACTAACTAAGTATGCAAAGCTAAATTAATCAAGTAATTGATGTTGGGAATTGACCGTCGCTAGAGGGGGGGGGGGGTGAATAGCGTGTAGTTTGTCGAAGATGGAAATCGTTCATGTGTTTGCTACAAGTGTTAGTGTACACAGCGGAATATATAATAACAAAAATAAATACACAACACAAGCATAATACACAAGATATAACGTGGTTCGGAACCTTAGGATTCCTACTCCACAGATTGGGCTCGAATGAGCCCTAGCGATGCAAACACCACCACTAATCACAAACAATCCTTCTCGACAATAAGTCGGAGGCGGATAAACATCTTACAATGATTACAAAAATAATACACGTAATAAACAAGCAAAATACAAATGAAATACACAAAACAATGTAAAGAAAACTTTACAACTATTGCTTTGGATGCTTTCTTGAACCGTGCTTGAAGACCCTGATTTGTACCAGCAAATCGCCTCAAAAATGCCCAAGAAATCACTGCCAAATCCTCCTCCATGAGCTTATTTTATAACTTGCATTCGGGCAGGATTCGTGTCTGACAATCGACTGCCATAAGGCCCCAGTCGACTGCCAATAGTACCGTTGTCTTACAACGGACTTAATCCACATTGACATTCAAGCCAACAGATACTGCAATAATTGCCATTACCCATCGATCCGATCGTCGTGATTTGACTAGGGTTATTGTCGGATAAGGCGATTGGCTGATGAGTAATCGATCGCCATGGATGACCTTTTGACGCAGTCGAACCCTAGTCAACTCACGACAGTCGAATGATCATAATCCTAGTCGACTGCTACAAGTCGACTCAGCTGCCAAGTGTCAAAACACTTGACCAATCGACTGGTCCAAAGCTCCAGTCGACTAATAACCTCAACCATGAGGTTTAACCCCAAGTATGATGCCCTCATACTTGCTAGACCTCCCTTAGCCTAGACCTAAGCTTTCTAGCCACCTCCATCAACCTCACGCCTATTGGATCCCTTCAAGTCATCTATGACTTGTTCATCCATACGCTAGCCTTCCGGTGCTTCCATCGGCTATTGTCATGGTAAGTTATTCTATACTGCCAAGACACATTTGGACTTACACTGCCAAGACTACCACTTGGACTTTACGCCGCCACCCATTGGACTTATGCTGTCAAGACTCCCACTTGGACTTTACGCCACCAATATCACCCCTTGGACTTCCCTTGCTAACCCATGTTGGACATTCCATTTGCCAAGACTTAAGCTTGGACTTTCCCTTGCCAAGACCCATGCTTGGACTTTCCATGCCAATCCATGTTGGACTTTCCATTTGCCAAGACTCAAGCTTGGACTTTCTCTTGCTAAGACTCATGCTTAGACTTTCCATGCCAAGTACCCATGACTTGGACTTTTCCATTGCCAAGTGTCCCACTTGAACTTTCCATGCTAAGTACCCATAACTTGGACTTTCCCATGACAATCACATTGTCATATATTTTGTCGAACATCAAAATACCACTCGAGTCAAACTCGAGTTTGGTCAATCGTGACCTGGGTCGATTGCACCAATAATATCCCTCTTTTTGATGTTTGACAAAAATCACAAACACTTTTGAGCTAGTCCAAGGCTCCGCGATCCTTGATCGCTATCGACGGACAATCCACTAGAACTCTCTTCCTCGTTAGAGGTAAGAGATACGAAATGGTATACAAAAAATATAGAGGACGAGGTAATACTCCTACCTCTCCTCTTAGCAATTAGAAAACATAAAAACAAGAGCAATTCAAATAAACAAATACAACTACCGACTAAGAGTATGAATGTTGGTAGCTCGGTCGGTGTTACAGTGTCGTTGCATGGTGATGAACACTTTAGATTGATGGAACACTTTTAGGAGCCTTTCAAGTTTGTGAAAAAGGGTGATTTGCCTCTTCTTTTATAGCCTTTCAAGCCCCATCTTGTTGAGATCTAGATCTAAGTCAAACAAGCCTATCTCCCCTCATTTTGTGACTCTTATCTTGACTTTCTTCGAAGTGTCCATATTCACTAGCAGTCGACTGAAGCTTACAACAATCGACTGATGGTGATATAGTCGACTGCCATTTTCATCTAGTTGACTGATGGCTTGATAAATCACCTGCAACACATGGTTAGCATAAGAACTGTATAGCGAACAAATCCGACAGTCATGTACCGTCCGATCTCGACTTAGACCTTCCTCCGAAAGTCTTAGTTAGATCGTCACCTACGGTTGTCCTCATATGTAGGACTCGTCCTTACCATCGCTCCACACTCGGAGCTTACCTTTGGTCATTCTGACTTGTCTCTTAGCTTCCAGTCACTTGACCACAGAGGTTCCTCAACTTCCTGAGGTTCTCTTGACATCTTTTGACCTGGTCAATCGACCATCGAGGTTTCTCGTCCCATTGAGATTCTCCTGGTGCTGATTCATATGACCACCGAGGTTTCTCGACTTCCTGAGATTCTCCTGGCGCCATTGACCTTCGCAAAGTTTAATACATTACCTGCACACTCAACATAACATATGAGATAACAGGATAGATTAACTTCGAATCTTTGTCATTATCAAAACCTAGGTTCGATTATCTAGTGCCCCTACACCAACATCTTAATCATTTACAAAGATTATTTCACCTTTCCAATGCTTTCCAAAGCATATCCTAGGGTTAGGAGACGTTAGGGTAGCCTAAAGTTGTTGATCAATGGCTAAATAAACCTTATCTAGTCGAAATCAACTTTAGAAGTCGACTAGGTCAGCAACCAATTGACTGCCTCACCACCAGTCGACTGCCCAAAGCGGCAGTCGGCTGGTTTCTGTAAAGTGAAGAAATCAGTTTCAAAAATTGAGTTTTGAAAAATCATAAGTAAATATATATAATTTGAAAAATCATGAAATTTTATACGTATATTACTCATTAGAAATACAATGGGTGAAAAATATTTTTAAAATAAAATACCTATTAAATTATGAGATTAATACAAAGTTCAAAAGCATTAAAATCTTTCTATGTTTTGTCTAACTTTGTGCGAACTTGTTCAATAGTGATTGCTATCAAAAGATAGACTTTACCAAGGTTTTCAAATAGTTTTCAAACCTTACATTCCGTAAAAGGTTGGAATCAGTCAACCTAGCGGCCCCCACTAATCTTTCCCACGATCATTATAATGGAGGTAAATCACGGAGGGTCCTATGGGCCTTGACGTGATGGCCAAGACACGTGAGGGTCATCTGAATCCAGGAAAGAGCTTTAGACCTCCTCTGTAATCGACCCTTGCCTTATCCATAAGCTCCGTCATGCCTTAGCCACCACGTCATCCCCGTAGGGGCTAAACATAACCTTACATTGAATCATGGTCTATGGACTTAATGCATATGACTTGTATATAAGTTTTTCTCATGATTCATCGATGTCATATTATGAGTTTGAGTTCATCTAGATGCAACATCTATGTACCTTGAACTTAACTTATTTTTCTAACATCTTATATGTGTCTAAGTGTATGAAAACACACAAGTCATTCTTATAATTTTTGTGAGATGTGGATTTTGTTCTTTCCTAATCTACGGGTTCATGTATTTTATCTAGGCAACTCTATTTGATTCCCTTATCATGAAACTTCAAATCATGTCATTGTCCTTAATTCAATTTTATTAGTCTTAATGCATGAAATGACATATAATGATTACATAAATTAAAGCATAGCTAATGATGCATGATGTCATGACATAAAGATAAACTTAAGTGCAAGCATGACATATTAACTTAAGCATTTTCATGACATTTTATATGATCAAATGAAATATAATGTCATGACATGACATATGACAAACAAAGCATGACATATAAATAATACAAAGGTATACAAATACCTAAGTTTTAATTCCAAAATGTCATTTTCTAGTATATATCCAATTTGCCATAATGAATAATTTTTTAAGTGTGCCCAAAATCCAAAATGACACACTATTGACTCTAACTTATTTGTGCCAATTATGATCAATTTTTTAACTTTCATAAAATCTATTGGCACATCCTAAAATTCTTTAGGATTAAAATCTAACATTTCCAAAGTATCACATAATCTTGAAAATGTCCTAAGGTATCAACTCTACTATGGTTAGGTTAACTATCCATCCATTTAGGGTTGACACATCCTAACCCATTTAGCGTGAGGGAATCATGCTCCTAGGAATCCAAAATTGATTTGACCTCCTTGGGTTAACTAGGTATTTACTAGGGATGACTTTCCTAGATACCCTCTTAATTACCCTCTTAGGCTTTGAAGCCTTGGTCATTTGGGTCTTCTCAAGATTAACTCTAGGGGTAACTTCCCTTGTAATCTTGTTAGTGACTTTTTTTAGGTTTCTTTGAAACCTTAGTCACTAAGCACATATCATGGTCAACCCTAGGGATAACCTCCCTTATGACCTTGACTTTCCTAGACCTAGTGGTGGTTCCATAATCAAATGGAACACTATGGTAAGATGACATTACCTTCTTGGACATAGGCTTGTGACTCAACCCTTTCTTATCCTTAGGTATGTCTTGCCTCCTAACACCTAAGGTTTGCCCATTTGACCCTTGAATTGAAGTTTTCATCTTATTGAGGGTCTTTTCTAATTTTTCAAGCCTTGACCTCAAGACTTGATTTTCAATTTCTAATACCTCAAGTTTTGATTTTTCATTGACTCTTGAGATACTCTTCATCCTAAGCATGTGTCTATAATTCTTGAGATTATTGCCTAGGTTCCTTTCCTTACCAAAAAAGTGCAGATGCATCCTATCTAAAGTGATGTGAGGAGGGATCACCATAAGGTAATTCGCTAGGGGGAAACAAACAAAAGAACATGATGAATGCATTAGTCTTTGTTAGAGATCGTTGGAAGGCTAGAGGGGGGTGAATAACCTCTTTTCGTTTCTACAAGCAAGGTTAGCGGAAGCAAAGCAAATACGAAATTAAGAGACTAAAAAACACAATCGCTAACAAGAAAGAGTTTACGTGGTTCGGAGATTAAGCTCTTATTCCATGACAATCCTTAAGGTGGATCAATCCAATGAATATCCACTAAGAAAGCTTTCTTTACAAATACTCTCCTCTTCTTACAATTGATGAAGATGAAGATTAGAGAAGAGGAGGATTAGAACACTTACAAAGCTTAGAAAATCATGGGGAGCTTGAGAGTAAGGTTGGAATATAAGCACTAGCCTCATCAAGCACCCCATGACCTCTTTTTATAGAGAAGAGGCTGATTTTCCCGTTGAGCCTCGATCAGTCGACTGATGGTCTCCATCAGTCGATTGATGTTGTAGCCTATGCGATCCAATGGCTTCTGACAAGCCGAATTCGCGATCGTCGTTGTTCAACGGGAAGATGATTAGTCGACTGATAATAGCATTAGTCGACTGATTAGGCGACCAGTCAAGTGTTCCAAGCGATCACTCGATTGATGCCCTTTATATGCTGAAGTCGACTTATAGCAGTCGATTGCTAGGTGGATTAGTCGACTGCTAAACCCTAGCAGTCGACTGTTCTACCCCAGAATCAACCGTCTCCAGTCGAGTGAATGATCAATCGACTGAGACAAGACTCCAGTCGACTGATACTTCAAGTATGATGAAAAATCATACTTGAAACTAATTCCCTAGACCTAGACTCAACATTCTAGCTCTTCCTTTAGCCTTGCGCCTCCAGGATCCCTCCGAGTCCGCGACTTGTTCATCATTTGCGCTTGCTTCCAAGAGCTTCCTTCGGTTTCGTCATGTCTTGGGTTTCTCTTTGCCAAAGTATGCTTGGAATTTACGTCGCTAAGACTACATGCTTGGACTTACGCTGCCAAGTCTTGCCTTTGGACTTTCTTTGCCAAGGTTCGCTTGGACTTTACGCCGCTAAGACTACATGCTTGAACTTACGCCGCCAAGACCTTTCCTTAGACTTCTCTTGCCAAGATCACACTTGGACTTTTCCTTTACCAAGTCTTCATACTTGGATTTTCTTGTCACTTAAGCATGTTCACAATTAGATCACAAATATTGCCTAACTTAGATGATTATCTAAACATCAAAACATATAAATGCTTGGGCCATTGTTGCACCAACAATCTCCCCCTTTTTAATGTTTGACAATCATTTAAGTTAGGTCTTCAAATATTCTCAGAAGAAATCATATATCACCATATATCAATGTGAATTCTAACTTAAATCTTCCTTCTCCCCCTTTGACATACTTCAAAAAGAGGACTTAAGAAAAATAAGTTCATAAAATTTATCATGCCTTGAACTAAGGTATAAGATAGAATGAGAGCTCCCCCTTAATCCAAGACATAGGTTATGATGCATAAACTTATGTTGAGCAAAACACAAAAGAAGAAATATGAACTATCTCTAACATTTGCACCAATAATTTAGTTTTAGGAATGAAAAGGTTATATTATGAAGCTCCCCCTAAAACATTGCATCATTTAGTCCTAAAACCTCTTTTTACTGAAGATTATCATACCATAGTTTTAGGACACTTAAGAATGCATTTAAGATCAAGAAATAGGGCTGATTTGCAAAAAAATCAGTGTATCAGTCGACTGATATCTGAATGAGTTGACTGCCAAGTATGAAATGCTAATTTCAACCTTTTCAGCCCAACTTCAAAAATGCACCAAAAATTCCAGAAATATCAAAAAATCATGAAATTTTGCATACACATTTATGAAATCATTCTTTATCAAGGAAAAATAATTTGAAAAATATATGTTTTCCAAATTTCGAAGATGATATAATTTTGAAAACTAGCAAAAGCTTTAAGTATTTTGTGAACTTTGTATCACTTTTGCTTAACACTTGAAAATTGTTTTTCAAAGTATGATAAACATAGTTTAAAATATTTTTTTTTGACATTTCCAATCATATTCTTAGAGCTATATGCACATCAATTGTACATAAACCTTCCCAATGATTGGTCCAATGAAGGATTAATATCTCTAGATGACATTTTGGTTCATAGTAATGCATCATAACAAGCATGATGAACCAAATGCATCTTCCTAACATCTCACATATTGTCTAAGTGGCTCAATACAAAAATCATGGTTTCTTAGGTCTTTTGTGAGATGCTTAGAGGTATAAATCCTAGGGTTTCTATAGGATCATGTAAACCTAGATATCTATTTTACTAAGCACATTCTAAGTTCTCTCCTAAGTGATGAAAATTCTGCTTCGGAGAGAGCCTTGGTGAATATGTCGGCTAGATTGGACTTGGATTCTATGTAATTAAGTTCAATGTCCCCCTTAGCCACATGATCTCTATTGAAGTGATGTTTCACTTCAATGTGCTTAGTCCTAGAGTGATGTACCGAATTTTTGGTCAAGTTTATGGTACTCACATTATCACAATAGACTTTGACATTTGAGTAGTGTAGCTCATAATCTTCTAATGTGTGTCTCATCCAAAGTAATTAAGCCACACAACCACCCATAGCTACATATTCGGCCTCGGTAGTTGACAAAGCAACACAAGGTTACTTTCTACTACTCCAACTCACTAGGGAGGATCCAAGGAATTGACATCCACCGCTAGTACTCTTTCGATCCAACTTGCAACCCGCATAGTCGAAGTCGGTGTACCTAACCAAATCAAAAGACTTAGTCCTAGGGTACCAAAGTCCTACATTTAGTGTGCCTTTGATATATCTTAGATTTCTCTTAACGACCACTAAATGGGACTCTTTGGCACAAGATTGGTATCTTGCACACATACCTACCGCAAATAAAACGTCGGGTCTATTAGCGGTTAAGTATAAAAGACTACCAATCATGCTCCTATAAAGCTTAAGGTCAATTGATTTTCCTTCATGATTGTTATTTCGTAAAAATACGAATCAACTTATTACATGAAAGCAACCCTATTTATATCCAAAAATAGGGCATATTCAAAGGGATAAATCAAAACTCTATCCTAAGAATAAATCAAACTCTATCCTAGAAAACAAATAATTATCCCTAACATATTTACAATATTCTAACACTCCCCCTCAAGCGGGAGCATATAAATTATATGCACCCAGCTTGTTACATATGTAGTCAATTCGGGGACCTCTCAGAGACTTAGTAAACATATCTGCTAGTTGATCATGCGAGTTAACAAAACTAGTAGATATTTCTCCAGATATGACTTTCTCTCTGACAAAGTGACAGTCGACTTCAATATGCTTTGTCCTCTCATGAAAAACTGGATTTGACGCGATATGCATGGCGGCCTGGTTATCACATATGAGTGACATTTGTGTAACATCTCCAAACCTGAGCTCCCGAAGCAATTGTTTGAGCCATATAAGCTCTTGACTGGCTATGGCCATAGCTCGATACTCTGCCTCCGCACTGGATCTTGCCACAACATTCTGCTTTTTGCTTTTCCAAGAAACAAGGTTACCTCCGACAAATATACAAAAACTAGAGGTGGATCTCCTATCAATTGCCCAATCTGCATCAGAATACCCTATGACTCGAGTATGTCCTTTGTTTTCGAACAAAAGACCTTTTCCTGGAGCGCCTTTGATATATCGAACAATGCGAATCACAGCATCCCAATGTTCTTTACACGGAGAGTTGAGAAACTGACTTACTACACTTACGGCAAACGAGATATCTGGACGAGTAACAGTAAGGTAGCTTAGTCTCCCTACTAATCGCCTGTATCGTTCGGGATCTGGTAGAGGCTCCCCCTGATTTGGCAGGAGCTTAACATTAGGATCCATAGGGTTGTCAACTGTCTTTGAGTTTAACATTCCTGTTTCTTCTAGAATATCCATTGCATACTTCCTTTGGGATATAATGATCCCATTTCTGGACTGTGCTACTTCTATCCCCAAGAAATATTTGAGTTTGCCGAGATCTTTTGTCTGAAAATGTTTGAAAAGATGTTGTTTCACCTGTGAAATCCCAAGATGATCACTGCCTGTGATGACAATATCATCAACATAAACCACTAGATAGATGCAACCAGTAGATGAGTGGCGATAAAAGACAGAATGGTCAGCCTCGCTCCGAGTCATGCCGAACTGTTGAATTACAATACTGAATCTACCGAACCATGCTCTGGGTGACTGCTTGAGACCATATAAAGATTTTCGCAAGCGGCATACAAGACCAGAAGACTCCCCCTGAGCAACAAAACACGGAGGTTGCTCCATGTAGACTTCTTCGAGCAGGTCACCATGTAAGAACGCATTCTTGATGTCTAACTGATAAAGAGGCCAGTGTTGAATCGCAGCAATGGACATGAATAGGCGTATCGAAGACATCTTAGCAACAGGGGAAAAAGTATCCCCATAATCCAATCCAAAGATCTGAGTATAGCCTTTGGCAACAAGACGAGCCTTAAGTCTTTCAACCGTTCCGTCTGGACCAACCTTCACCGTATATACCCATCGACAGCCAACAACTGATTTTCCTGGTGGTAGAGGGACGAGGTCCCAAGTCCCACAGCTCCGTAAGACACTCATTTCGTCCAGCATAGCCTGTTTCCATCCTGGATGGGCAAATGCATCTCCTGCAGTTTTCGGAAGAGAAACAGACGACAAGGAGGAAAGACAAGAATAATAGGAAGAAGAAAGGCGATGATAACTCAAAGACACATAATGAGGAGAAGGATTACGAGTTGAACGTATACCTTTGCGAAGTGCAATGGGAATATCAGATTCAGAAGATTGTACCGGAGGAAGGGGCGGAGGATCTGGCTCCAGACATGATTCCACGGTAGAGTCAGTGTTGGGCGGCGGCACAGCAGGCTGAAGACGACGCTGATAAACCTGCAACGGAGGAGAAATTGAAGCTGGGGGTGATAGAGAGTCCTCCGGAGGATAAAAGACTGGCGTAGGCACAGAAGGAGGAAACTCGGACGACGACTCTGAAGGTCCAAAGAAAGGAACCGAATCAAAGAACGTGACATCAGCAGAGATGAAATACCGACGGAGAGTAGGAGAATAACACTTGTACCCTTTCTGAGACCGTGGGTACCCAAGAAAAACACATTTATGCGACCGAGGAGAGAGTTTATCAATGCCAGGATCAAGAGCATGAGCAAAACATGTAGAACCAAAGACCTTAGGTGGTAAAGGATGAAGGGACTGATTTGGATAAAGTACATGATGAGGTATTTGACCCTGTAAAGTAGAGGAAGACATGCGATTGATAAGATAACATGCAGTAAGTACAGCTTCACCCCAAAAACGAAGAGGAACATGAGAGTGATGGAGAAGAGTCCGGGTGGTCTCGAGAAGATGGCGATTCTTGCGTTCTGCAACTCCATTCTGTTGGGGAGTATGAGGACAAGACGTCCGATGTAATACGCCCTGAGATGCTAAGAAGGTCTGAAACGGAGTAGATAGATACTCACGTGCATTGTCACTTTGCAAGGATCGAAGAGGGATACCAAATTGTGTTTTGACTTCATTAAAAAAAGATTGGAAAATAGAAAATAATTCTGAACGATCCTTCATCAGATATAACCAAGTGCAACGGGAAAAATCGTCTATGAAGGTAACAAAATATCGTGACCCGAATGTAGAAGAAACACGACTCGGACCCCAAATATCGGAATGAACCAAAGCAAAAGGAGACGTAGCCCGACTTATAATGCGAGGAGAAAACGAACTACGAACATGCTTGCCTAACTGACATGACTCACAAGATAAAGACTTTAAGTGAGAAAGACTAGGATGTAATTGTTTTAACTTATCAAGACTAGGATGCCCCAACTGAGCATGAATAACAAGTGGAGATGCCGCCGCTGAACCAACAAAAGAGGCCTGGTGAAATCGGTATAGGCCATGACTCATCAATCATCCTCCTCGCATCTGGTCCTGTAATGACACAGAAGATTTAGTAAACGAGACGACGCAATCAAGAGACCGAGTAAGCTGACTTATTGATAACAAATTAAAGGGGGCTCCGGGAACATAAAGAACATTATGAATGGAAAGAGATGGAGAAGGATGAACAATACCAATACCTTGAGACTGAATTTGAGAACCATTTGCCATGGTGACAAAGGGTAAATAACCGGAAGTAGATAGTGAAGAAAAAAGAGATCTATTACCAGTGATATGATCGGTGGCCCCAGAGTCAAGTACCCAAGGACTCGAAGAGCGAGATATACCAGTAAAGGAATTACCAACTTGTGTAACGGCAGCAAGGGAATTAGAACTCCATCGATCCTCATACCATTGCAGAAAGTCATCATAGGAAGGCGATGGGCAGTAAAGAGGCTTGGTCTTTGCCTTTGGTTTGGAGGTAATCACGAGGGCCTTCGGCTTCGATTTGGTGGCGGTAACCGCAGGCTTCGCCTTGGGCTTGGGCTTGGGCTTCTCCGAAGTGGAGAGTTTGTAGGAGCTCTTAACCTTGGTAAGCTTGCCCTCGGCGGCGAGCTTCTTGAGCTGGATGGCGAGAAACTTGCGGAAATTGGACGACAGATGCCCCTTGTGCTTATCCTCGACATACTTCCCGATTGCATAAGGGCTCGACTTACTCCTCTCCTTCAGCGTCGCAATCGCCTCTTTGATCATCTCGGCATAAGGAGGATGAGATGCGGGCTTCTTCGCCTTCGAATCCTTGGAGGCCATTGCTAGGGTTTCGCGAGGTCGAGGGGGTCGTACGAAACCGACGATGTAAAGCGAGTGCGCAAGACAACCCCGGGGGTCCGAAGAGCTGCCGCTGCTCTTGTTGTTCTTGCTCGATGATCGACTTCTGACGTCGGAGCTCGAGCACCTTCCGGTGGGAGTTGGAGTGATGAGAGTCCACGAAGCTGGGATTGGTGAAGCTGATCGCGAGGCGCGTCTCACCGTGCGCTCGGGAAAAAAGAACGACGCGAGAAGAAACACGAAGGCGCGTCTGCAGCGGCTATAGAAACTGTTCGCGAAGGCAAGGGACGCGAGCAACGACGAAATTGTAAAAAAAAGATTTGGCTTACTCCCACCCGCGGCAAGGCCGAGCTCACGGCGGAGGCAGGCAGGGGAAGGGAAACTTCTCCATGCTCAGGGCGACTCTGCAGGTTGTCGGAGAAAAACAGAGGCACTGCAGGTGGCGACGAGGATGTATGGCGATCGGGCGCTGCAGGTGGGAGGCGCGCCGGGAAAGAAAGTCGGTGAGGCGGCGATCCGACTTTGTGAAATGACTTGACTACGTAGAAGCGCGCGCGCCCGAGGAGATGCTCGCGTGACTGCGTCGCGGAGGAGAAGCGCGCCGGGAAAGAGATCTCAAAAAAAAAAACAAAAAAATTGGAAAACCTAAAGCTTTGATACCATGTTATTTCGTAAAAATACGAATCAACTTATTACATGAAAGCATCCCTATTTATATCCAAAAATAGGGCCTATTCAAAGGGATAAATTAAAACTCTATCCTAGAAAATAAATAATTATCCCTAATATATTTACAATATTCTAACAATGATCATTATCTATTTTTGTATTGGTTGTCATAGGTGTTGAAACTACCTTAGCATTTTCCAAATCAAATTTCTTGATCATTTCTTTGGCATATTTGGTTTGGTACACATAGGTTCCTTCATTAGTTTGTTTGACTTATAATCCTAAGAAGAATTTTAATTCTCCAACTAGACTCATTTCAAATTCATTTTCCATATTTTTGATGAAATCTTGAAGGAGTTCATCATTAGTTGACCCAAAAATTATGTCATCTACATATACTTGAGCTACAAATATATCCTTTGATTTTGATTTAATAAAGAGAGTTGGATCTATTTTACCCTTTCTAAATCCTTTTGACACTGAGAAAGATGACAATCTTTCATACTAAGCCCAGGGAGCTTGTTTTAACCCGTATAAGGCTTTTCTAAGCTTGTATACATGGTTAGGGTAATCTATATTTTCAAACCCAGGAGGTTGTTCTACATATACCTCTTCCTTAATGAACCCATTTAGGAATGCTGATTTGACATCCATTTGATGGAGTTTAAAACCCATGTAGGAGGTATATCCTAATAGGATTCTAATAGACTCTAACCTAGCAACCTGGGCATATGTTTCATCATAATCAAGTCCTTCAACTTGATTGAAGCTCCTTGCAACTAACCTTGCCTTATTCCTAGTTATATTGCCTTGATCATCTAGTTTGTTCCTAAAGACCCATCTTGTAGTAATGATGGTACTATCATTAGGTCTAGGAACTAACTCCCATACTTGACTCCTTTCAAATTGAGCTAATTCATCTTGCATTGCTAAGATCCAATCCGGATCAAGTAATGTATCATTAATTGATTTGGGCTCAATTTGGGAGATAAGAGTTATTTGACTAGAGGAAGCTCTATGGAATGACCTAGTTCTAACACCTTGAGATAATTCTCCTACAACTTGATCAAGAGAATGATTTTGATTAATTCTTAATGTTCTAGGAGGTGTATTATATTGATTTTGATCATAATTATCTTCAATCCTCCTTTCATCATCCGAATCTCCTCTTGCTCCCCCTTGATTATTACCCCCTAAGGTCATGTTTTGAAATTTTTGGGTAATTTCTTGATTTTTGTCATTGATATCATCATCAATGGCGGATTTCCAAGGGTAAGTGGTAGAGGTTTCATCAAATTGAACATTTGATGACTCCTCAACTATTTGGGTCCTTTTGTTATATACTTTATAGCCCATACTAGTGGATGAGTATCCAACTAAGATTCCCTCATTCGCTTTGGACTCAAATTTTCCCAAATTGCCTTTGGTGTTTAAGATATAGGTTTTACATCTAAAGACCCTAAAGTAGTGAATTGTTGGAATTGAACAATTCCATAATTCAAATGGAGTTTTTCCTAAAAACCTATGGATTTGGACTCTATTTTGGATATAGCATGCAGTATTAACCGCTTTTGCCCATAAGTAGCTAGGTAATGAGTATGGATTAAGCATAGTACTAGCGGCTTCTTGTAGGGCATGATTTTTCCTTTTCACCACCCCATTTTGTTGAGGTGTTCTAGGACGAGAAAATTTGTGCTTGTACCCTTGTTCTAAGCAAAATTTGGAGAAATTAAAATTCTCAAATTCACCATCGTGATCACTACAGATTTGGTTGTTTTTGAGATTTCTCTCATTCTCTACTCTTTTGCTAAAGCCTATGATTGTTTCTAGGGTATTGTCCTTATGTTTCATGAAATACACCCAAGTATATCTAGAAAAATCATCTACTATAACTAAGCAATATTTGCTACAATTTAATGAAGGAGTACTATGACAATCAAATAAATCTAAATGAATGAGCTCTAAAGGTAACGAAGTACTAATTAAATTTTTACCCTTGTGTGATGACCTTGATTGTTTCCCTTCTTGGCATGCATCACATATCTTATTCTTCATGTACTTCACTTTTGGCAATCCCTTCACTACCTTCAATTTAGATACTTTGGCTATGTTCTTCATGTTGATATGCCCTAATCTCCTATGCCATAGCCAACTCTCTTCTTCTTTTGCCATAAGACACTTAGGGGAAATGTTAGTGGCATATGATAAATCAACATAATAAATATTTGATTGTCTATATCCAACTAACATGCAATCATTTAATTTCTTATGTCTTATAAGACATTTAGAAGAGTCAAATCGAACATCAAAATTTGCATCACATAATTTATTTACACTAAGCAAGTTAAACTTCATGTTTTCAACCAATAGTACTTTATGAATGACAAGATTTGGGGATACCTCAATTGTGTCTTTTCCTAGAATTTTAAGCTTTCCACTATTTCCAAAAGACACTTTCCCTTTGCTAATGTGGTTGATTGTTGAAAATTTGCTCTCATCACCGGTCATGTGTTTTGAGCAACCACTATCAACAATCCACAAGCTTGATCCTCCTACCTATACAACATGAAAAATACAAGTCTTAGGCACCCAAATCTTAGGACCGGTAGCATTAACTACATAGCTCTTAGGAACCCATGCCTTTCTAACCTTGCTCCTAATGGTTGATTTTCTACTAACAAGGGAGGTAAAGGCTACTTCCTTCTCCTTAGGCCTATATCCTATTCCGACCTTGTTGTATATAGTCGTTTGATCCTTAATTATCATATCTAGGTATTTGGAGTCATTTGTAAATTTTTCTAAGCATGCTCTTAGTTCACATATTTCTTTTCTTAGTTCATCATTTTCATTCCTAAGTGAACATGCATCATTACAAGAAGGCTCTACATCTTTAATTTTCCTAATTTCTACTTTTAAGTCCTTAATACTAGATTTTGATCTATTTAAGGCATTTTGAAGACATGCAATAGTTTTATAAAGTAATTCTATCCTAGGTGAGTCTTTTACCTCATCGTCACTAGAGGACGATTCATCACTTAAGGAGGAAGATGACTCTTCACTTAAGCTTCTGGCTTCATCCTCCATGGCCATGAGTGCAAGGTTGTAGGTGACGTGGAAAAGCTCATCATCATCCGATGTATCTTCCAAGCTTTGTGTATCCCACGTTTGGCTACCATGACTTCCTTCTTCTTATTCTCCTTCTTTTCCTTCTTCTTCTTTTCTTTCTCCTCCTTCTTTTTTAGGTTTGGACAATTCGGCTTGATGTGTCCTTTCTTGTTGCAACCATAACAAGTTACATTAGGTGTAGAAGTTAAACTAGTAGAGGTTTTACCTCTGGAGGATTGAAACATCCTCCTCACATCCTTCTTAGTGAGTTTTCTTGACCTCCCACCAAACTTCTTTATGTAGTGAGCTACCTCACTAGCCGATAGCTCCTCATCACTACTTGAGGATTCTTCCTCCAACTCGGATGATGAAGAAGCTTCCTTCTTTTCCTTTTTCTTCTTGTCCTTCTTGCCTACAATAAGAGCTATACCCTTTTCTTTCGAAGAGGTGTTAGCTTGCTCATGCAATTCGAATTCACAAAAAAGTTCATCTAATTTAACTAGTGAGAGGTCCCTAGACACCTTATACGCATCTACCATCGATGCCCATAAGGTCGTTCCAGGGAAGGCTTGAAGTACATACCTCACAAGGTCTCGGTTATCAACCTTCTCTCCTATCACGTGTATCCCATTGACCACCTCCTTGAATCGACCATGCATTTGACTCACGGTCTCGTTGGCCTTCATGGTGAAGCTTTGGAGTTGACCTATCAAGAGGTCTCTCTTGGCACTTCTTGTTTCCTTCGATCCCTCGTTGAACTCAATTAGCTTCTCCCAAAGCTCCTTTGCTGATTTGAAAGGTCCCACTTTGTTTAGTTGCTCTTTAGACAAACCACATTGAAGTGTGGTTGTTTCTTTGACATTAGCTTGAACCTTCTTGGCCATATCCCTCGTCAAATCCTTGATTGGTATAGGCGCTCCGTGTTCATCGACCGACTTCTCGAATCCATCTACAATACTAAACCAATTTTCAATATCATTCATAAGGTAGTATTCCATCATACCTTTCCAATATCCAAAGTCATTGCCATCGAAGAATGGAGGCCTCGCCGTGCTATATCCTTCTTAAAATGCCATCGTGCTTTGGTTGATTGTTGTTGGGTTTCTGAGCCATAAAAACTACTTTTTGCGTTGGGGAAACCTCGGAAGCCCGACCACGGATCCGTACAAAGTATAACAAAAACTAAATTCATGTATGTGTTTAAAACCTTAGATCTACCTTAGATCTATATGATGAGAGCGTTACCCTCGTAGCGACGCCCTTCACTTATCCCGCTCGTCCAAATGCTTTGTCGGAACTCAAGAGTGTCAAGTGTACACTCCTCTATTGGTATCCACACGGACAAATGGTGGAGAAAACCAACCTAGAGTGTACTAGCACTCCTTGGAAGTTTCGGCCAAGATGAGGAATGGGAGAGAGCTTGAGAGGAAGAAGATCCAAGGAAGAAGAAGATGGAGTTACTCACCAAATGAATCCACATCCAATGAATAGTGGCCGACCACTTATTGTTGGGGGGTTACATGCATGCATGTAACTCCAAGAGCCTATGGCTCTTAGTCTCCCTCATGAGGTGGCACCACATGATAAGTCCATGATGATGTGGAACACCATCATTGGTCGACCCCCATGCCAAGTCACCATGACATGGCAATTGGTCAAGTCAAAATTGACCATTCATCTTCCCTCTCAAGTCAAGTCAAACTTGACCTCTTATCTCCCATGGTTGATCAAATCTAACCATTTGATTCAAGTCAATTTGATTTAATGAATCTCTATTCATTAATTTAAATTGACTTAATGAATCAAATCTAAATTAGACTCATTCAACACTTGAATCAAATTAAGTCTAACTCAATTAGTCTAATTTGGATTACTCTTAATCCAATTTGGTTCATCCCATGAACCTAATCCTCATGGTTCATCATATGAACCTAATCTCCATCTAATTGCCCTTTGTGTGTGACTCTATAGGTTCTTGTAACGTTGGCAATGCTCCTAAACCGATTTAGGAACATAAACAATGAGCGGTATCTAGCAACACATCATTGCTACCCAAGTTACAAGATGTTGAGCTCCAACATCACCTTTGTGACTACTAATTGTGACTTTCACAATATGTGACAATGTCCCTCTATCCTTGACATCTACATTGACCAATTGAGACATAGACCGTGTCATCCTCGATACAATCTATATCTTGAACTCCAAGTAGACTCACTCTAATCAAATGAGCTCAATATCTCATATTGACTCATTTGGGCATGACCATGCACTTCGTAGTCTCACTCTATCAAGAATAACGATGTCACTCCCGTCATATAGGAGGGATAGATCTCATCTACATCACTCACATCCCTCCGCATAATTTGTTACATACCCAGTAATCGCCTTTATAGTCCACCCATTTACGGGTGACGTTTGACGAAGCCAAAGTATGCAACTCTTATGCAGGGAACCATGGTGACTTCAGGTCTAAGGACTAATAGTCATACTAATAGCTACATGAGAAAGTATATGACACTCATATAACGATCCATGATACTTTCTCATGGCGGGTCATTCAGTATACATTCTCCAATGCATACATATGTGTCAACTTGATATCTCATATCCATGACTTATGAGATCAAGTCATCGTGTTGACCTACATGCTAGTCTCTATGAATTAACATTATCCCTGAATGTTAATACTTAACTAGGAATGATTAAGAGTAGTGTTCTCTATATCATCTCATTATCGATTCAACCAATCGATTGATATAGATAAGAACCTACTACTCAAGGATATTATTATACTTAGTTATTTGGCACCAATACAAGTAAATATAATAACCATGCCTTTATAAATAGAAATATGATACAATAAAGTCCATACAACAATCATCACATGATTGACTCTAGGGCTTTCACTAACAATTGTTAGATCTTCCGATGTGATCTGGGCTCTAATACCACTTGTTAGAGATCATTGGAAGGCTAGAGGGGGGTGAATAGCCTCTTTTCGTTTCTACAAGCAAGGTTAGCGGAAGCAAAGCAAATACGAAATTAAGAGACTAAAAAACACAATCGCTAACAAGAAAGAGTTTACGTGGTTCGGAGATTAAGCTCCTACTCCACGGCGATCCTTAAGGTGGATCAATCCAATGAGTCTCCACTAAGAAAGCTTTCTTTATAAATACTCTCCTCTTCTTACAATTGATGAAGATGAAGATTAGAGAAGAGGAGGATTAGAACACTTAGAAAGCTTAGAAAATCGTGGGAAGCTTGAGAGTAAGGTTAGAAGATAAGCACTAGCCTCATCAAGTACCCCATGGTCTCTTTTTATAGAGAGATACTGATTTTCCCGTTGATCCTCGATCAGTCAACTGATGGTCTCCATCAGTCGACTGATGTTGTAGCCGATGCGATCCAACGGCTTCTGACAAGCCGGATCCGCGATTGTCATTGTTCAACGGGAAGATGATCAGTCGATTGATAATAGCATCAGTCGATTGATTAGGTGACCAGTCAAGTATTCCAAGCGATCACTCGACTGATGCCCTTTCTGTGTCGAAGTTGACTTATAGCAGTCGGATCAGTCGACTTCCAAACCCTAGCAGTCGACTGTTCTACCCCAGAATCAGTCGTCTCCAGTCGAGTGAACGATCAGTCGACTGAGACAAGACTCCAGTCGACTGATACTTCAAGTATGATGAAAAATCATACTTGAAACTAACACCCTAGACCTAGACTCAACCTTCTAGCTCTTCCTTTAGCCTTGCGCCTCCAGGATCCCTCCGAGTCCGCGACTTGTTCATTCTTTGCGCTTGCTTCCAAGAGCTTCCTTCGGTTTCGTTATGTCTTGGGTTTCTCTTTGCCAAAGTACGCTTGGACTTTACGCCACCAAGACTACATGCTTGGACTTATGCTGTCAAGTCTTGCCTTTGGACTTCCTTTGCCAAGGTCCGTTTGGACTTTACGCTGCCAAGACCTTTCCTTGGACTTCTCTTGCCAAGATCACACTTGGACTTTTCGTTTACCAAGTCTTCATATTTGGATTTTTCTGTCACTTAAGCATGTTCATAATTAGATCACAAATATTGCCTAACTTTGATGATTATCCAAACATCAAAACATATAAATGCTTGGGGCATTATTGTACCAACAATCTTAAGTGATCTATCAGAGTAGACGGATTAAAGATAATATCTCTACCTTGTACTCTGGGGGAGTACGTGAGATCATCTTTCCTTATAAAGTTATTGCAGAACTCATCACATAGGTCTAAATTAATTGAGCTCTTGCAATATACTAATTTTTCAAAACTATAATAATCAATCACTTCTATGCTAGGTATGCAAGACCTAGTGAAAAATGACCTACTTAGATATCTAGTAGGCATAGGGGTATATATGGTACTATGAAATTTAAGTCTATGTCCCTCAATGGGAAACCTAATGTCCAAACTTGAGTTGGAGGATGTCTCAACCTCAATTGCTCTTCTCTTACCCCTACTCAAATTGAAAATTTTAATACTAATTCCCTTTAAGAAATAATTGAAAATTTAAGGGTGTTACCTAGGCATTGTAGATGAATTTATAAATAAGAATTGATGACCTAGGCGCTTATATAGGCTGAAAATAGGATTTTTTTCGAAGGATTGAAGGCTATCTTGAGTCGACTTGGTTATGCCTCAATGTTGTTCTTATAATGTTAATCCAATCGACTGGAAACAGTCCAGTCTATTGGGTCTTAGGCGACTAGACCTTGTCCAGTCGATTATGTTGGTTTTACCCTTTACTGCGATGACTCCTCAGGTGACTGGGTTTGATGCAGTCGACTAGATTAGTCTTATCTCTTAATAGTAGTTGGATATCAGTCAATTGGATCTAGTCCAGTCAACTGAAGTTGTGTTTTTTACTGTTTTGATTTTTTGAGACAATTGGACATGGTCTAGTCGCCTATGGGTGTTTCAGTTGATTAGAAACGATCCAATCGAGTTGATAAGATGTTCTTCAAAATTTTATTTAAGTGTTTGTATAAACTTTAGGTGAATTTTTTAAAGAGTTATTTAACTATTAGGTATAATCAAAATATTTTAAACTTTGTATTATAAGGTAATTGCTCTTAAGTTTCCCCTAAAGTGTTGTTCTAAATAGATTAATAGGTTGATTGATTTAACCTTAATCATATCACCCAATGTAGATTTTCAAAACATGTTGGCCTTATATGTATTGTGAGATGAGGGTTCATTATTTCTTATTTAATTTTAATGAAAATTAAAAGTGTTTAAACTTGTGTTAGATTCAAGTTTAGCTTGGGCTAATCAAGTAAAATTTTCAAATTCAACTTCTAGGTAGTGGTGAGGCATATGAACTTCTTGGATATTAGGTGAACCACTTCCTTAGACAAAGTTGATTGAGGAATTAAGTACTTGACTTGTTTTAGACTAAGCTTTGGTCTAACTAGTTAAAGACTTAGTGAGTTAGCTTTGGTTAGTTCCCTCAACTTAGTGCACCAGGTTGGACACATCTAGCCTAGACATGCACTTCGAAGAGTTTCCCTAATTTACTATTAGTTCACTTTGTCTTAGTACTAGGTTGTCCAAGTTTAAACTACTTGTTTCCTATCGAGTCTATCTAGTCTATTCTAAATTAAGAAAGTAAAACTAAGCATACAAGAGTTTAACTAAGTGTAGAAACAGATTTAGCTCCCCCTGAGTAATAGCTCAAATGAGTCTTATTCACAAAGTGAATTTGACTTTTGGGGATCCAAAATTGGTTCGGTCCAACTTGGTTGACTAAGCTAATCTTAAGGACCCATGCTTGGACTCGACTCTTAGTGTTTCGGCTGAGTAAAGGCATGTGATAATGTACAACTTATCTTCTAAAGGAGAGTTTACTTCATATAGTCCTTCGGAAACGGATGTGGATCTGTGACTTCTCTCGGACTCGGAATTGGAGCTTGACTCGGATTCGGACTCGTCTGTGGCCATGAATGCAATGAAGCTCTTCTTAGGTTCTTCTGCGTCCGACTCTTCCGATGATGACTTTCTTAGCATCATTTTTCATGAAGCTCTTCTTCCAGTTGAACATCTTCTGGACTATATTTACTATCTCCTCTCCTCCGTTTATTTCTGACTCCGATTCATCTTCGGACTCATTCTTGACTTTCTTTCCATCTTTGTTCCTACTCGAACCTATCATTAAAGTTATACCGTTCTTGGCTTGACCCGAGTTAGCTTATTCATGTAGTTTAAGTTCACAAAATAACTCGTCTAACCTAATTGAAGAAAGATTCTGAGAAACTTTACATGCATCAATAATAGATGTTCGTAAAGTGTTCCGAGGTAATGCATTAAGAGTATACCTAACTATGTCTCGATTTTCTATTTGATGTTCTATTAAGTGTAATCCATTTAGTATGTCTTTAAATCCTATTATGCAATTGACTAGCATTTTTACCCTCTAACATTTTACAATTGAAGAGTTTATTTAGAAACATGTCTCGTTTAGCTATCCTAGTGTCATTTGTTCCTTCATGCAATTCTAATAATTTATCTCAAAATTCTTTAGAGTTTTCGAATGGTCCAACCCTATTGAGCTCTTCTTTAGTTAGTCCACATTGCAAGGTGTTAAGAGCCTTGTAATCGACTTGAACTCTTCTTTTAATATCTACGGTCCATTTCTCCGGATCTAACAACTCTTTCGGGTCATCTACCGGAGAAACGAAATCTTTCCTAAAAGAAAACCAAACCTCGAGGTTGGTTTTCAAAAACTACTCCATTCGTCTCTTCTAATAATTAAAGTCCTCTCCGTTAAAGAAAGGAGGGAGAACAGTGTTGTATCCTTCTAAATGCGATATTTTTTTTAATTTTAAAAATTTGTTTACAGAATATTTATTTAGGGCAAAAGGTTTCTAGAATTACAAATGTAATGACAACTTCAACTAGTGCAAGATTTAAACTAGAGAAAATTTGATAAGTGTAATAAAAATTTAATCAAATACAAAAAATTAAAATTAGAGCAAGAAAAAGATATAAAGAAAACTTTGAATGCTCACTTGGGTGGTTTTACCAAAATCGAAGCGCCCCCGTGCTCTGATACCAATTGTGGGATTGAGTTCTACCGAGAGAGTGGATGAATCTCGGTGTTTACAATTTTCTTTACCATTTAAAATCTTTTATTTTTATCTTTTAAAACAAGAGTAATTGTAGTGGAAATGAAAATACTCAAGAGATTTACTTGGTTCACAATTCATGACGGATTGCAACTCCAAGGTTCGTAACCCTTCCTAGGGATATCTCGTTGGGCAATACAATAAAAGAACTCCGACTCGAGAACTGTCAATCTTGGAGGGGTTTCACTTTTACAAAGAATAAAAAGTAAGGTAACAAACTACCTTCTCTTCTTGAATTTAAGTACAATAAGTGAAAATGAAATTACAAAAGTTATATCGACACTTAAGGATGGAAATGTAGCTCGAAGTGTAGAAGTGTTGACGTGTAAAATACCGAGGGAAAAAATAATTAATACCCTTGTTAATTAATAAATTGTCTTATAGAATTTTCCAAAAAGTTTTAGAAATTTTTCTGGATTTAAATGGAGGTTTTATGGACATTTCATGGGGATAAAACGAATAGGCTTTTGTAAAGCCTGTTTCTATTGAGGAATTAAATGGGTTAATTGACAAGTTTATTTCACCCGATCCCTTTCATTTCCTATCGACTCCTTTTCCCCGACTCCTTTTCTTCCCTTCTCAGTCGATCGTGCGCGATTCCCCTTCTCTTCTTCTTCACTCCTTTGATCGTTGATTCCTCTTCTCCACTTGTCACCACCGGATCTGGCCCTTCCAGCCGCCTCTCGACCACCAAGGCGGATGACCTCCGACGACGACGCAATCCCTCCACCAACGCGACAATCGCCTTTAGTCACCGCGGAGCACGAGCTCAGCTTGCCGTGTTCTCTTCTGCGGCCGCTCGGCCGACCGATCTTTGAAGCAGATGATCTACCACAACCTATTTCTCCATTCGAAGATGCCACAGATCAGATCGATTCTTTTGTGTGGTTGTTTCCTGCCCATTTCACCTCCGATCGACTCTATACCGCGAGCACGAGCCGCCCTCCTCACCTCGCACCCATCCCTGATCACTCGCGACTGGCGAGAAGCACGCCGCGTGCCACCGCCTTGCTCGCCGATGCACGTGACCGATATGGTCGCCGCCACACGCGGTCGGTGACCACCAACCTTAGCCATTGCCGCTGATCACCACCGCGAGCCCTCTGCCTCAGTTGCCGATCGCTTGCATCGTCGAAGCAATCAGCCGATCGTCACTGGAAATAAGGTAAGCTATTGTTATAGCTCGGATTTAAAGGGTTATTCGATTGTTCTAATCTAATGATTTTGGTGGATGTTGATTAAGGTTTGTAATGACTTGATTGTTTAGTTGTTTAGCTTGGATCGGTGTTTGGGCAGTGGTGGAGCTCGGTTTGTTCCGATGAATAGGGAAATTGGGGGGAAAATGCCTGTCGGTGAAGATATGGTCAGTAAGATCTGTTTAACCTTGCTGTTTTCAATGGAAATTGCTATAAATTGGGTAGTGAGTAAAGATTCAGTTTATCCAGAGGTTGTGTTGATAAAATTGGAGTAAGTATGTTCAGGTTTGGAAACTTTATCGATATATAAAAATAGATATATGTTGATGCAGCTCGTTTCTGTGTTGTGGTTGTGATGTTAGGTGGCAGTTGTGGTCGAATATATTTGGTGGTTATAGATTGCTACTTCAATAGTGGATCATGATGTTTTGAAACGGAAGCTAAGCTAGGTGAGTTGTGATTTAAGAGCTAATGGAAGAAGCTATTCAGTTAGTTGATCGAGATAAAAGGTTGATGTAGGATTTGATTCGATCATTGGATATGTGATGATACTTAACTATATCCTATTGTTACAGGACTTTGATTGTGATAGATACATGGACGTGAAGATAGATAGCATGGATTACATAGCAAGTGGGTAATTTCCTACCCTGGTCAGGTAGATGTAATTGCATTCAGATTTAGTCATAGATATGAGCATGTTAGGTGTTTATATTATCTTGACCCTGCTCTTATTTATCTGATGCTTGATACTTGTCGTTGGCTATATTTACTTAAAGGTTGATATCACATTTCCTTTATTATGATTTAGGGTTATAGATGTGATGTAAATAGGCCTAAATGTTTAGCAGGGTATAGATGTTGGAGTACGGATGATAACCTGATTTGTAAAATGGGTAAAGGTTCATCCGTGGGTAGGTAATGCCCTAAAGGTAGGATTTATTCCAATACCCATATGTTGCATACTTATTACCAACCATGTGTTGTGTAATGGTTAAGTGAAGGGTGATTAGTGTGTCGCTATGAATCGATGGTCTCAGCTGGATATGATTATTCGGGTACGACTCTCTACAGGACAGAGAGTGCGTCGATCAATTGAGTACGACTCTCTATTGGATAGAGAGTTATGATCAGTCGAGTACGACTCTCTATAGGATAGAGAGTACATCGATCAGTTGAGTACGACTCTCTATTGGATAAAGAGTTATGATCAGTTGAGTACGGCTCGCTACAGGATAGAGAGTCCGTCGATCAGTTGAGTATGACTCTCTACAGGATAGAGAGTGTATTGATCAGATGAGTATGACTCTTTGTTGAACAGAGAGTCTATGGTAGATGTATGTATGTGTGACAGCACATTAATGTCATTTGCATGCATTCTGACGACATAGTCTCCCTTGGGATTGAGAGAGTCGTCAGTCGTCTTGCCTCCCAGGTTACTCCCTGAGGAGTAATGGTGTGAGGGCAGAGCATCTGTTGTGCCACACTCTACCACTATAGACGGTGGTAGTTGGAGTTGCGTGCAGTTGTCCTGGGTGCGTGGCACTCGACCACTCATTAGTAGTGTCAGTCGGAGTGGCCAACAGTAGGGACCCCCGTTGTATAGCGAGCTCTTTATGCTCATATGCTACTTGATCGTACTGCCCACTCGGCCACTCTAGAGCGGTGGTTGGTGTTGAGTTGGGACAGTTGTCATGTCGTGCCACCTTGGCCACACTAGGGTCGTGGTAGCGAGTAGGGGTGCGCAGGCATGACCATGCAGGCTGCATTGCCGTATTTTATGGCGCTTTGCATATATATATATATATATATATATATATATATATATATATATATATATTGTGATGTTGCATTTAATTGTACTATGCTTGCTGCATTTGGTTGTACATCATATTCATGTATGCTTCTTGCATTTGTTATACGGTTGTGTCGGATACTTGTATGTGTGTTGGACAGGCCATTAGATACCTTGATCTGTAGCATGAGTATATTGTGAGTTGGTATTACTCTTCCTATTATATATATGTTGGATATATGCTCAAGTTGGATCAGAGTAGCCTAGCAGACTTTCAAGTATGTCTGCATTTTACGTTGTTCATTTGGTTAGATGGTATATGCTTGTATTTATATACTATACTGATATACCTGTTGTACCTCTAGATTATGTTGTTGAATTACATGTGATATTTGATATATACATGTTTTTCTATTACCTGCTGAGTTTTACTCACCACCATGGACCCTAGGTTTTTCTGTCGCCCAGATAACAGGTAGCCGATTTCGTGATGGACTTGGAGCACCGCTGGCTGGCATCGTCTCATCTCAACTTCGAGAGTCTGAGTTTTTGGGTTTTCCGTATGTCTTGTAATGTATTCTGAGTTTTCATGGTGTTATGTGTTATGTGATGTATGCACATATTGGTGTGGGTTTTGACGAGGTTTTCTTTATGTTCTGGTGTTAGTCATACCGGTATGCATGGTGTGTGGTTGTATTATATATGTGTGGTTATGGGTATGTCGTTGTATTAGTTTCCGCTGTGTTTCGTTATGTTGTTATGTTTATATATATATATATATATATATATATATATATATATATATGTTGTTGTTGTTGTGGCCTACGGGCCTTGTATTAACCCGAAATGTTGCCACGTACAGGGGAGATGTCGTCCGTTTGCTTTTTGGCACGACATGCTCTTGGGGCGTGACAACTTTAGTGGTATCAGAGCCCTAGGTTCTGCAATGTCATATAATGTTGTTTTTGTGTCGAGTCTAGGATTCTCGGGAGTCGATTTGTTTCAATTTTGGTTTTTGAGATGAGACTGACAGCAGCCTGAGCTCCAAGCAGCACGAAGTAAGTATTCCTGATGACTTATTTTCTAGTTGGATACTTATCTAGACTTGATTAACAAGTGTATCTGATTAGATATATTATACACTGCGGACTTGTAGTAGAAATTAGTCACCAGAAGCGACCAACCGGAGTTGCTGATAGGGTTTATACTCCCGGTTTTGTCGGCTATGCTTTTAGTGTATATAACAGGTAATAACTTGTAGTGTGTTGGTTATTATTCATAACCGTGGTATGAGTTGACCACGGGAATGACCTATTGGGTTTGTGAGTCTTGAACCTGTGTCGAAAAGGTGATTTACCTTTGAGAGCCGACTGATACCGAGTCGGGGAACAGGGGTTGAGTCGTCACATTTTTTGTGGAAATCAAAGACTACAATCTTAGGGATTTTCACTAACGGTGTTAGTCAAATCATTACTTGTTGGGTAATGGACAAGACAAATAGGTTATTGTTGATGCAGATAGCAGAAGGCTAATTTACGATGTTTCATGGGGATTTTTTATCCCTGAGTTGTTCGTACTGGGTTGTATAACCTTGAAGGTACTTTTGAGTACTTAACTCGAGTTATACAGAGAAGGTAGAGTTATTTGCATACCATTATTGAGATCAAGCCGGTATTTGGTGGTAAATGCAGAAAATAATCTTTGGGAAATAATATATCACTTGATCATGGTTAGTGATGTTGAAAGAGAGTATTTCCCCGTGTCACTTCCTGTGACACATTGTAAGAAATTATTGAGCTTCAAGTAGGGTGATCGTCAGTAATGGGAATACCATGCAAAGTCGTTAGACTTGCAGAGTTTACGCTCACCCAATAGCTCAAGAATGTGAGTGGATGTTTTAAGCCACCCAGAGTTATTGGCTTATAGTTGGAATAAGATGACTGGATCTTCTACCAGATTCTACCGGAAGACGTTGGATTGAGACAGGAGTTTAGAAATGACTCTGTACAAGTGTTTAAGAGTTGGAGACCGATAAGCAGATATTGCAGGTCAACTTATTAGAGTCAGAAGTCTCCGACTGTTGGATAAAAGGAGCAAGATCGGAGTCATAGGCTTTGAGCTATTTTCTGATTTTAGAAGACCAACTGCAGATCATCAGGATGTTCTCGTGCACATCAGCGAAATTAGAACAAAGACTCCAAAGGGATTATGTGCGTGCAGTGCAGATCACGAAGACACGTGAAGTCAGATTATCCATTGGATCAGTTCGTCCGTTGCTATTGTGAGCAACCAGTATAGTTGAGGAGGTATACTTTGAAGACTCAGTTGAAGACTATCAATGGTGTTCCAGGAGGATGATGCACCGTCTCGACAGTAGAGATCAGCACAGAAGATTGGGTTATCTCATCAGCAGCAACCTACTTCCTCAGGCGTGGTTGGAGTTCTGTGATATTTCCCTTCAAGGGAAGTGATTTACGCAGCAGTATCAGCAGAAGACATCATAGAAGACTCATGCAGACAGCAACAACAGTTACCCCAGATGTGATTTGCTTTGTACAGAGGAGAGAGTATACGACGATTGTCGTATCTATTCGGTATTCTACAATTGCAGCTTGTAGGATTAAGTGATGGGATCAAATGATCTAGGAAAATCCTCGGATTATTCATCGCAGAAATGCGACCGAATTATCACGGACTGTTGGATCTGATCTTGTTCTCTTCGGAGAAAGGCCGAGACCTGCAGGGAGCCTTGGATCGGATCGGCAGATAATTAATCGTTCAGGGTATTACTTTAGTTTACCCTCTGGATTAATATATTGAGAGATACTTGTAGTTTACAAGTATCATTATCTAGAACATTCTTAGTTCGGATTAGTAGGGTTCCTATACATCGACTTGTGGGTCGATGGTATCTCTACCGTCAAGTGAGATGTGGACCAACAATTAAGAAGTTAAGGGATGCCCTTAGACTTGGATCGACATATCTTTACCGTAGATATATCCTTACGGATGATCAAATTATTGAGATTATGGTATGATATGTCTCTCGAATGTGCGTATAATCCGAGAGCCTTCAGATGTAGTTTCGGATGAACTCTTAGCCTTGCCATTGTATAGACAAGTGGAGTAGGCGATCAAAGTGATTGTGGAAATAGTTCCGGTATCGAAGATCCTATACTGGGTGATAATTTGACTAGTATAAGTGTTACTAAACACTATGGGAATTGGAAGAATATAAGTTGTGATTATAGGAGAAGATGGAGGGAATATTTATCTGTCCCAGTATTTCTCCTTGAGAAGATCCGGAACTCTTTGTAAAAGAGGGATGAACCTTTGAGATTATGCATCGGTTATCGATGATGGAATGCGATAGTTGTTGAAAGTAAATATCCTTCGTTGTGGATAGATAATCTATTTAGATCAGTTAAGGACACCTGTGTATACTCTAGGATTGATCTACGACTGGAGCATTGATATTGTAGTGACATGGTGTCATACAATTATTAGTATCGTTGTGATGATTAATATATATCATCAGCTTAGAGTAAAGGGGATGCAGGTGTGTAGAGATGACAATTTCATATTTAGTATAAATTTTATGAGTTGTGATTAAGTTGTTAGACTAATTAACGATTTAGTCGCCACTGGATTTGAGAATCGTGTATCCTAGACACGATTGGATCAGTTAGTGGTTGTTGGAGTTGCGTAACTGGCCACTGTTGATTGTGGTAGTTGGAGTTGTGCACTCGACCACCATATATGGTGGTTTTCCTTGTATGTTTTGGTTAATACTGTAGATGTGGATAGAATGTTTGGCATTACTATACCACGGACTTGTTTGACAAAGGTGATGATGGAAATCATTTAGTCGGAAGCTAGTGAAACCAGTTTACAGGACCTAGATGGAGGTTAACTTTTATATGAATATTAGTTAATCCTTCCGGGGTGGATAAAAGGATGTACACTAATGTATCATTTCAGGGATCGGAGCGAATCCGATACAGTTACATGAGACGTATCTTATGCCTACGTCAGTTGAGAAACTACGAGATAAGCTGTTAGGCACGTGATGTGGTTCTAACAAATATGAGCTTGTGTAGTAGTGGCATGGAGCAGAAGTGCTCATGGAGTTTTGACTAGCTACTATGTAGCTACTATAGAGTGTTGGTGCAATCGGCCCAGGTCACGATTGACCAGGACTCGAGCTTGGCTCGAGTGATGTTTTGATGTGTTTTGATGTTTCGACAAAAACATATGACAATGTAATTGTCATGGTAAAGTCCAAGCATGGTCTTGGCATTTGAGAAGTCCAACATGGGTTGGCAAGGAAAGTCCAAGCATGGTCTTGGCATGAAAAGTCCAACATGGGTTGGCAAGGAAAGTCCAAGCATGGTCTTGGCATTTGAGAAAGTCCAAGGGGTTTGATATTGGCGGCGTAAAGTCCAAGCGGGAGTCTTGGCAGCATAAGTCCAATGGTTGGCGGCGTAAAGTCCAAGCGGAGTCTTGGCGGCGTAAGTCCAATGTGCCTTGGCGGTGTAGACACCGTTAGCATGACATAGCCGATGGAAGCACCTGAAAGCTAGCGGATGGATGAACAAGTCATGGATGACTTGGAGGGATCCGAGAGGCGTGAGGCTGATGGAGGTGGCTAGAAGGCTTAGGTCTAGGCTAAGGGTGGTCTAGCAAGTATGGGGGGCACCATACGTGGGCTAAAACCTCAAGTGCCATCCGAGTCAACTAGGGTTTGTGCGGGAGTAGCCTAGCGATCGCGGAGAGGATGGCAATGCCGATGGCTCAGCGATTGATCGGTGCATGATCCGACCGGTGCTCGAATTCGGCCACGAGTGTAGTATCACTCATCGCCGACCGAATGAGTGAGGACACCATCAGTCGACTGATGGGTATGATCAGTCGACTGATGGTAGATCTGTTGGACTTATCGAGCGTGGATCTAGCCATTGTCTCACGACAACAGTGGCATCAGTCGACTGATGGTCCCGAGCAGTCGACTGATCGACTTTTTCCAGCACAGGTTGAAGCTTTATAAGGAGCTCGTGATGGAGGAATTTGGCATGGTTCTTTGAGACGATTTGGGGCGAGTTACTGCTGCAATTCAGGGTCTCCAAGTGCTACTCGATCAACCTAGCGATCAAGCATTCAAGAGCATTTGTAAAGTGTTTTTCTTTACTAGTCTTGCTTTGTATTTCATTGTATTTGCTTGTAGCTTTTGATTATTGTTGTAATCATCTTGTACGAGGTTTCTCCGCCTCCGGATTGTTCCGAGAAGGAGTATTTATTAGTGGTTGCATGTGCATCACTAGAGCTCGTAGAGCTCGATCCGTGGAGTAGGAACCGTGCGGTTCCGAACCACGTTATATGCTTGTGTTAGTGTGATTGTCCATTTCGTTATTGTTATTATCTATATTTTGCTGCGCTAACGAAATTGTAGACAAGCACGCGAACGATTTCCATCAAGAACGAACACACGCTATTCACCCCCCCCTCTAGCCGTTACAAAGATCCTAACAAGTGGTATCAGAGCCCGGGGCTCTTCTACGGATTAACAACCCGGAGTCAAGAAGCTAGAGGGAAGAATATGGATTTCCAAGAAAAATTGGGTGACGATGTCAACATCCCACCTTCCTTCAACCGCGAACATTTTGTGTATTGGAAAGGTAGGATGGAATATTTTCTAATGACGAATATAGAAAATTGGTTTGCCGTGACTATAGGTTTTGATGCTCCGAGAGGAGAAAACGACGAAATTCTCAAAATGAAGAGATGGACCGAGGAGCAACGGGAAAAATTCAAGACAACCGTTAAGGTAACAAAAATGTTGATTAATTTGATACCTAACGACATTTTGTCTAGATTAGGAAGCTATAGGGATGCCAAGAAATTGTGGAACAAGTTGGTCAAGTTCCACGACAATCCCGGATCGGTCCAAGAAGACTTGGAAGAGGAGGAGACCGAAGAGGAAGCTTTGTCATCCTCACAAGAAAGTGAGGAGTCAACTTCCGGATCGGAGAAAGAAGAGGTGGAAGAGGTGGAAGAAGTATCCACTTCTAGGATTGAGGAGGAGAGACCATCTACACCGGAGCAACCTCAAGAAGAGTCTTCAACATCCGGTCAAGATGAGGAAGTTCAAGAAACCTCTACCACAAACCTAGGTAACTCGAGCATTTCAAATAATAATAAAATTCATATTATATGCTTTGAGTGTAGGGAGCAAGGACACTACAAGAGTAAGTGTCCTAAACGGGTCAAGAAAGCTCCACCGGCGCCAAAGATCAAGGATGTCGGTTCCCCAAGTCAAAAGAGCAAGGAGCACATCATATGCTTCAAGTGCAATTCAAAAGGACATTATAGGAATCAATGTCCTAGGGGGAGCAAAAAGACCAAAGAGGGAGCTACACATGTAGGGGGAGCATCCAAGGCAAACCCTAAGGTATATTTCAATAATGCACCTTCTTTAGTTAATAGGCAAAAGCATGCTAGAAGTTTTAATTCTCTTGCTATTGTACATGAAAAGCATGCTAGAAGTAATAAACATATTTGTTTAGGTGCTAAAAAGGTCCACTTAGGAGATAAGGAGAAATTTGGGACTAATGTCCCTAGAAAAACCTTACCTAAGGAATCTATTAGGAAAATACAAGAACACTTAGGTTCTAACCCTAAATGGACTAGGCATATGCCTAGAAAGGACAATGCCCAGGGTCTAAATCAAAACTCAAAAATTGGGCAATTAGAATTAGAGAACCAAGCCTTGAGGTCAAGGCTTGAAGAACTAGAAAAGACCCTTAGGAACATACAAAACCAATTTAAAGGGTTTAATGATCAAAAGTCTAGGTCTAAATCTCAAAGTCAACACTTAGGACCTAAGAGTCAAAAGTCAACCAAGGGCAAGCAAGGTTTGGGTCACAAACCTAAGCCTAAGGTGGCTTATCATAGTGTTCCATTTGATTATGGAACACAAACTAGGTCTAGGAAGACCAAGGTCAATAGGGAAGTCATCCCTAGAGTTGACCAAAGGGTGTGCCTAGTGGCTAGGGTTTCTAGGAAACCTAGGGAAGCCACTAAGAAGGTTGCAAGGGGAGTTACCCCTAGAGTCAACCTAGGTAAGACCCAAATGACCAAGACTACCAAGCCTAGGAGGGTCATTAGGAAGGTATCTAGGGAGGTTATCCCTAAGGAATACCTAATTAACCCTAGGAGCTCAAATCGGTTTTGGGTTCCTAAGAGCGTGGTTGATTCACGCTAAATGGGTTTAGGGTGTGCCAACCTTGATTGGATGGGTAGTTAACTCAACCATGGCAAAGGTGACATTTTAGGTCATTTTCAAGGTTATGGTTACCTTGGGAATGTGGTTTGATTTTTAATCCAAAAGGCTTTTAGGATGTGCCAATATTAATTATGAAGTTTGATAAAATGATAATTTTGGCACAATTTAGGTTTAGAGGTTAGTGTGTCATTTTGGGTTTTTGGCACACTTGGGAGAAAAATAGAAATATGGCAAAATACATCTAATTATATCAAATGGCAATTAATATTAAAATTTAGGTATTATATACCTTTATATCTTATTTGCCATGCTTTGATTTGTCATATGCCATGACATGACATCATGTTCAGTTTCATCATTTATATGTCATGTTTATGCATAGGATTAAGGTTTTAAATGTCATGTGTTTTTAGACTTCATTTTATGCCATGACATCATGATTATGAGCATATACTTATTTATATCTTCATTAATGCCATAATCAGTCATGCATTTGATTAAAATTGAGTTAAGGACAATGGCATGACTTGGAGTCTCATTCATAAGGGAATCAAGTAGAGTTGCCTTAGAAAAATGCATGAAACCCTAGCTTAGGGAGAACAAAACTCACATCTCACATCCAATTGACATGTATGTGTATTTATACACCCTAGATACATGTGAGATGTTAGGATATGAGTTAAGTTCAAGGTGCATAGATTTTGCATCTAGATGAACTAAAACTCATCTAATTTCAATAGTGGATCATTAGGAAAGCTTGTGTACAAGTCATGTACATAGAGCCCAAGGAATATGATCCAAAATAGGGTTTTGAAAACATTTTAAGATCATTTTGAAAAACCTTGATGAAGTCTATCTTTTGATAGCAATCACCATTGATGAGATTGATACAAAGTGAGCTTAAACTTCAAAGTTTTTAGTCACTTTTGGATTTTGTATCAATTTCCTTATTTTATGGGTAAAATATTTTTCAAATATTTTTCACCCATTGTATTGGTCATAAGTATTATACGTATCAAATTTCATGATTTTTCGATATACGTATAATTAATTATGATTTTCCAAAACTCATTTCTGATAACTGAAAATCAAGATTTTTGATGTCGATCGGCCTTACAGGTGGCGATCGGTGATGGCGCGTCGATCGGCCCGATTTCTGAATCACTCGACTGATAGCCTGATTTTGGGGTAACCAAGGTTGTTTAACCCAATTTCAGCTATGGTTAAGTTCCCTAACCACTCCTAACCCTAGGATATGCTTTGGGAAGCATTATGAAGGGTGAAAATCCATTGGATATGGATTAGGAGAGTTGTTTAGGGTTTGTATCAATTTTAAGGTGTTGGAAAGTTCAATGTTGAATTTCTAACCTTAATTTTGATGGTTTAGAGTTCCTATTGGCTTAGGGACTTCCCAAGGACATTGTTGGTGCAATGGTCAAGGGGGAGCAAGCCTTTAGGGGGAGGTATCCATCTTGGGATGATGGATGTGTTTTTCTCCTTGAGGAGGAGAAGTTATTGGGAGAGTGACATCAATTGGGAAATTGATGGGACTTTTAGAAATCCAATTTGGAAATTGGGAGAGTAAATAGGATTGCCTCTCTTGAGTGATATGGGACTTATCATTAGGAAGATGGTAGGCATCCTAGGTATTTTTGGACCAAGGGGGAGATTGTAAGATCTCATTGGGACATGAGACATTGACTTCCTTAAGGAGAAGACCTTTTTGATGTTAGTCAAAAAGGGGGAGAATGTTTGGGGGAGAACATTTAGAGAATGTTTAAGATTACCAATTTGGGATAATTGGTAAGAGAATTGAGTTAGTGTTCTAACTCAATGTTTTGTGTAGTTTTTGTCAAACATCAAAAAGGGGGAGATTGTTGGTGCAATCGGCCCAGGTCACGATTGACCAGGACTCGAGCTTGGCTCGAGTGATGTTTTGATGTGTTTTGATGTTTCGACAAAAACATATGACAATGTAATTGTCATGGTAAAGTCCAAGCATGGTCTTGGCATTTGAGAAGTCCAACATGGGTTGACAAGGAAAGTCCAAGCATGGTCTTGGCATGGAAAGTCAAGCATGGTCTTGGCATGGAAAGTCCAGCATGGGTTGGCAAGGAAAGTCCAAGCATGGTCTTGGCATGGAAAGTCCAACATGGGTTGGCAAGGGAAAGTCCAAGCATGGTCTTGGCATTTGAGAAAGTCCAAGGGGTTTGATATTGGCGGCGTAAAGTCCAAGCGGGAGTCTTGGCAGCATAAGTCCAATGGTTGGCGGCGTAAAGTCCAAGCGGAGTCTTGGCGGCATAAGTCCAATGTGCCTTGGCGGTGTAGACACCGTTAGCATGACATAGCCGATGGAAGCATCTGAAGGCTAGCGCGATGGATGAACAAGTCATGGATGACTTGGAGGGATCCGAGAGGCGTGAGGCTGAGGGAGATGGCTAGAAGGCTTAGGTCTAGGCTAAGGGTGGTCTAGCAAGTATGAGGGCACCATACTTGGGCTAAAACCTCATGTTTGAGGTGTGTCAGTCGACTGGTGTCATGTGGCAGTCGACTGGACCGAGTCAACTAGGGTTTGACTGCGGGAAGTGGCCTAGCATCATTGCCGAGGATGGCGGATCGATCGCATGATCACCGATCGGTGCTCGAATTCGGCCACAGAGTGTAGTCTCACTCGAATGCTGGGACCAGCAGTCGAGTGAGGACACCATCAGTCGACTGATGGGTATGATCAGTCAACTGATGGTAGATCCGTTGGACTTATCCAGCGTGGATTTAGCCGTTGTCTCACGACAACAGTGGCATCAGTCGACTGATGGTCCCGAGCAGTCGACTGATCGACTTTTTCCAGCACAGGTTGAAGCTTTATAAGGAGCTCGTGATGGAGGAATTTGGCATGGTTCTTTGAGGCGATTTGGGGCGAGTTGCTGCTGCAATTCAGGATCTCCAAGTGCTACTCGATCAACCTAGCGATCAAGTATTCAAGAGCATTTGTAAAGTATTTTTCTTTACTAGTCTTGCTTTGTATTTCATTGTATTTGCTTGTAGCTTTTGATTATTGTTGTAATCATCTTGTACGAGGTTTCTCCGCCTCCGGATTGTTCCGAGAAGGAGTATTTATTAGTGGTTGCGTGTGCATCACTAGAGCTCGTAGAGCTCGATCCGTGGAGTAGGAACCATGCGGTTCTGAACCACGTTATATGCTTGTGTTAGTGTGATTGTCCATTTCATTATTGTTATTATCTATATTCTGCTGCGCTAACGAAATTGTAGACAAGCACGCGAACGATTTCCATCAAGAACGAACACACGCTATTCACCCCCCCCCCCTCTAGCCGTTACAAAGATCCTAACATGGAGTTGCTGCAGGAAGCACCTTATTTGAGTGTTGTTATATATCCTGGTGGTACTTGGATGTACCGAGATTTAAAACATTTATACTGGTAGGAACGGTATAAAGAGTGATATTGCAGACTATGTTGTACGATGTTTAGTCTGCCAGTAGGTGAAGGCTGAACATCAGGAATCCGCTGGATTGCTCCAGGAAATTTTGATTCTGGAATGGAAATGAGAGCATATTCCGATGGAATTTTGTTACGGGATTGTCCAAAACCCGTAAAGGACATGATGCGATTTAGGTGATCGACTAACCAAATCAGCTCACTTTCTGCCTATTCGTGGAATGGACTTGTTGGATCGTCTGACAGAGTTGTACTATCGAGGGATTATCAGATTACATGGCATGCCTTTGGGTATTATATCTGATAGAGACCCGCGATTTACCTCGCAAATTTGGTAGAGTCTGCATCAGACCATGGGGGCAGAGCTTCGATTCAGTATTGCGTTCCATCTGCGGACGGAAGGACAGTCAGAGCATATCATTCAAACGTTGGAGGATCTATTCAGATCCTGTGTCATGGATTTCAGAGGCAGTTGGGAGGACCATGTTCATTTAGTGGAATCTGCCTATAACAACAGCTACCACTCTTCTATTCTGATGGCTCCATTCGAGGCCTTATATGGTAGACCCTGTAGATCTCCTGTGTTGTGGGAGGAAGTCGGAGAATGACAGCTATTGGGGCCGTAGATGATGGTTATTGGAGGTATAGGATCGATAGAAGTGTTACGCAGACCGGAGACAAAGGCCTTCGAAATTTTCAATGGGGGAACAAATATTTCTATGTGTTTCACCTACAAAAAAAGGGGTGAAATGATTTGGGCTAAAGGGAAAGTTATCTCTACACTACATTGGTCTAGTTGAGATATTGGCGTGGATTGGAGGTGTAGCTTACCGGTTGGCTTTATCTTCGACATTGGCAAGTGCTCACAACGTATTTCCTGTTTCTATACTAAGAAAATACATGTCGCATATTGATCATGTTCTGAAAGAGGTTTCGAATTCTACCTCAGTCTAATGCGACTTACGAGAAGATTCCAGGGTGGATCCTGGGTCGCAAGGAGCGACAGTAGTGGGACAAAACCATCCGACTCGTAAAGGTTGGATGACAACTTCATACAGATAAGGAGGCCACGTGAGAGCTGGATGATATTATCCGAGCTCGGTACCCTCATCTAGTCACTGGAGATGTGTGATTTGTCTAGATACTTGAGATGGTTGTTATGACATCTCGTACTCGTACATGAGTCAGAAATTTGGGGACCAAATTTTTATAAGTGGGGGAGAATGTAAAATACTGAGGGAAAAAAAATTAATACCCTTGTTAATTAATAAATTGTCTTATAGAATTTTTCTAGAAATTTTTAGAAATTTTTCTGGATTTAAATGGAGGTTTTATGGACATTTCATGGGGATAAAACGGATAGGCTTTTGTAAAGTCTGTTTCTATTGAGGAATTAAATGGGTTAATTGATGTGTTTATTTCGCCCGATCCCTTCCGTTTCCCGTCGACTCCTTTTCCCCGACTCCTTTTCTTCCCTTCTCAGCCGATCGTGCACGATTCCCCTTCTCTTCTTCTTCGCTCCTTTGATTGCCGATTCCTCTTCTCCACTCGTCGCCGTTGTATCTGGCCCTTCTCACTCACAGCCGCCTCTGACCAGTCGTTGTCGGACGACCTCCAGATGACGTAATCCCTCTAGCCAATGCGCAGCCGCCCTTTGGTCACCGCCGGAGCACGAGCTCAGCTTGTAGTTGCCCTCTTCTGCAGCTTCATCACTGCACTGATCTTTGAAGCAGATGATCTACCACAACCTATTTCACCATTCGAAGATGACACAGAACAGATCGATTCTTTTGTGTGGTTGTGTTCTGCCCATTGCACCTCTGGCCGACTCTATACCGCGAGCATGAGCCGCCCTCCTCACCTTGCACCCATCCCTGATCACTCGCGGCCCCGGGCAGAGCAGCATGCGTGCCAACCGCCCCTGCTCATCGCGTGCACAGAATCGATGGTCGCCGCCCCCGTACACGCGGTCGGTGACCACCAACCTTAGTCGTCGCCGCTGATCACCACTACGAGCCCTCTGCCTCAGTTGTCGATCGCTTGCATCGTCGGAGCAACCGGCCGATCGTCGCTGGAAATAAGGTAAGCTACTGTTATAGCTTGGATTTAAAGGGTTATTCGATTGTTCTAATCTAATGATTTTGGTGTATGTTGATTAAGGTTTGTAATGGCTTGATTGTTTAGTTGTTTAGCTTGGATCGGTGTTTGGGTAGTGGTGGAGCTTAGTTTGTTCCGATGAACAAGGCAATTGGGGGGAAAACACCTATCGGTGAAGATATGGTCAGTAAAATCTGTTTACCCTTGCTGTTTTCAATGGAAATTGTTATAAATTGGGTAGTGAGTAAAGATTCAGTTTATCCAGAGGTTGTGTTGATGAAATTGGAGTAAGTATGTTCAGGTTTGGAAACTTTATCGATATATAAAAATAGATATATGTTGATGCAGCTCGTTTCTGTGTTGTGGTTGTGATGTTAGGTGGCAGTTGTGGTCGAATCTATTTGGTGGTTATAGATTGCTACTTCAATGGTGGATCATGATGTTTTGAAACGGAAGCTAAGCTAGGTGAGTTGTGATTTAAGAGCTAATGGAAGAATCTATTCAGTTAGTTGATCGAGATACAAGGTTGATGTAGGATTTGATTCGATCATTGGATATGTGATGGTACTTAACTGTATCCTATTGTTACAGGACTTTGATTGTGATAGATACATGGACGTGAAGATGGATAGCATGGATTACATGGCAGGTGGGTAATTTCCTACCCTGGTCAGGTAGATGTAATTGCATTCAGATTTAGTCGTAGATATGAGCATGTTAGGTGTTCATATTATCTTGACCCTGCTCTTATTTATCTTATGCTTGATACTTGTCGTTGGCTATATTTACTCAAAGGTTGATATCACATTTCCTTTATTATGATTTAGGGTTATAGATGTGATGTAAATAGGCCTAAATGTTTAGCAGGGTATAGATGTTGGAGTACGGATGATAACCTGATTTGTAAAATGGGTAAAGGTTCATCCGTGGGTAGGTAATGCCCTAAAGGTAGGATTTATTCCAATACCCATATATTGCATACTTATTACCAACCATGTGTTGTGTAATGGTTAAGTGAAGGGTGATTAGTGTGTCGCTACGAATCGATGGTCTCAGCTGGATATGATTATTCGGGTACGACTCTCTATAGGACAGAGAGTGCGTCGATCAGTTGAGTACGACTCTCTATTGGATAGAGAGTTATGATCAGTCGAGTACGACTCTCTATAGGATAGAGAGTGCGTCGATCAGTTGAGTACGACTCTCTATTGGATAAAGAGTTATGATCAGTTGAGTATGGCTCGCTATAGGATAGAGAGTCCGTCGATCAGTTGAGTACGACTCTCTACAGGATAGAGAGTGTATTGATCAGATGGGTATGACTCTTTGTTGAACAGAGAGTCTGTGGTAGATGTCTGTACGTGTGACAGCACATTCATGTCATTTGCATTCATTCTGACGACATAATCTCCCTTGGGGTTGAGAGAGTCGTCAGTTATCTTGCCTCCGAGATTACTCCCCGAGGAGTAACTGGTGTGAGAGCAGAGCATCTGTTATGCCACACTCTACCACTATAGACGATGATAGTTGGAGTTGCGTGCAGTTGTCCTGGGTGTGTGACACTCGACCACCCATTGGTAGTGTCAGTCGGAGTGGCCAGCAGCAGGGACCCCCGTTGTGTAGCGAGCTCTTTACGCTCATATGCTACTTGATCATACTGCCCACTCGGCCACTCTAGAGCGGTGGTTGGTGTTGAGTTGGGACAGTTGTCATGTCGTACTACCTAGGCCACACTGGGGTCGTGGTAGTGAGTAGGGGTGCGCAGGCATGACCATGCATGCTGCATTGCCGTATTTTATGGCGCTTTGCATATTACCATATATATATATATATATATATATATATATATATAGTGTTTTGATCTATCTATGACTCCTCACTCTACAATTATGACAATATATATATATATATATATATATATATATATATATATATATATATATATATATATATATATATATATATATATATATATATATATATATATATATATATATATAGTGTTTTGATCATCACAAACGCGCTTACGCTTCGTCATGCATTGCCGTCGGCTGTCGACGTGCGCCGGCCGTCCGGTAGCCTCGGCCACGGACTGGCGCGATCGGCCTGTGTCGGCGCGTCCGTCCGCCGGGCACACGCCGGATCCGGCCGAATCGGGATCGAATCCGGTGAATTCGCGCCGATCGCGCCGATCGCGGCCGGGCAGCGGGCCGAACCGCCGGCCATAATTCGGTCGCCAAATTCGCGTCGGCCGATTCGGCCGGAATCCGGCAGGGGAAGGATCGCCCGGCGGCGTTCCTCCGGATTCGCCGCGATTCGCCGGAATCTGGCCGACGCGGCCGAGCGTCGGCACGCCGGCCGCGACCCGCCGGATTCGGCAGATCAGCGGCTCGAGTCGCTTCCGGACCGCGGCGACGGGCGTCGATCGCGTCTCTCTCTCTCTCTATATATATATATATATATATATATATATATATATAGGGATGTTTGTGATCAATATATATATAGATGCAGTCTATATATATATGCTTATTGTGATGTTGCATTTGATTGTACTATGCTTGCTGCATTTGGTTGTACATCATATTCATGCATGCTTCTTGCATTTGTTATACGGTTGTGTCGGATACTTGTATGTGTGTTGGACAGACCATTAGATACCTTGACCTGTAGCATGAGTATATTGTGAGTTGGTATTACTCTGACCTACCATGTCTTCATGCCAATTGTTTAGTCTCCCTGACCCAGCTGGGCTTTCTACTGGTTGTCCAGTCTCCTGACCGAATCGGTCTTATGCTAGATGTCTGGTCCACTAGACCACCCATTTGGACTTCATGTTTGGTGTCCAATCCTCCTGATCTGTTAAGTCTTTTGCTTAGTATCCAGTCAACACGACCTACTAGGACTTTCCTGTTAAACTTGCAAACTCAATCATGCATATTAGATCATAAACTTATCCTAGCTTTAACCATGGTTCATACATCAAAACTCAGGAGTGGTACTTTCTGTACAAACAATCTCCCCCTTTTTGATGTATGACAATACATCGGTTAAATTTAGGAGATATATAGCAACATAACATAGTGTAACATGTAACTTCAAGTTTCAATGCATCAAAATACTTAGTATATTAAGTTCACATGCGATGCATCAAGTTCATGACTTTAACTCTTACATTCTCTTCCCCTTTTTGAAAAATGTATTACTTTAACTCTTACATTCTCTCCCCCCTTTGGTATACATCAAAACATTTTCATGTCTACGTGTTTTGAAGAATCAAACCATTAAGTGAATCCAAATGATTAGCCTTCAAGAGTTTAAGTTCAAGAAGCATAAGGTCCAAAGTAATATCTGATTTGAAAATTGCTTAATTATTCCACCTTTCAAAACACAAGTCCAAACTTTTAAAATACTACTTCAAGGTACGTTATTTTATCAAAACTCTAAAGACCATAAAGCTTAAGATAAAACTTTCTAAATTTTGAAATTTTATTTCAAATTGAACTTTTCAAGGCTTGGTATGTTTTAAAATTAAACTAGCTTGAAGTTAATTTCCCCTTAAATTTTGAAACTCCCTATAGGCTAAAAACTATAAAATAATACTTTGAAAAGTATTTTCTCCCCCTTAATAAAAGTTAAAAATCAATTTTTGAATTCAAGATAAAGTCTTTAATTGCTTCCTCCCCTTTAAATCAAAACATGTCAAAAATATACTTAGGCAAATGCATGCAATGATGAATGTCCAAAAAATATTTCAAAATATCTTTCTCCCCTGTTAAATCATGCTCTTAAAACTAATTTCTCAACAATGCAATTTATAACTTAAGACTATCCAAGCATGAGTTCTGACTTGAAAATAAAAATTTTATATAAAAATATTGAAAGTACACATTTAAAATTAGTCCTTAAATCAAATGTTTAACTCTATTTTCTTAAAACTCAAATGATATGAATTATCATCAAGTCTAGATTAGCGTTAGTCACTGAAGTGATCCATTTAAATGTAAACCTTATTTTGGTTCATGTAGATGAACTAAGACTACATCTGGAACCTGGGGTGCACTCCTAACATCTCGCACACATCTTCGTGGCTCAATACACAAACAGGTAATCCTAGGTGTTTGTGAAATGCGAAGGCTTAACTAAATCTATAGGTTCATGAATTCTAGATTCAATCTAGGCTAGCTCAATTTTAACTTTTCTTAAAAGACATAATAATACTATATTAAAATAGATTTTGAATGTGAAAGTTAAAAAGAAACCTATTCTATCAAACACAAGCCTAATTGTCTCCTAAGTTATCAAAAATTTAAGATGAAGCAGACTTTTAAAAGTCAAAATGTTAACTACATAAGTTCATAATACATCAACTTTTGTATCTAAAAAAAATCCTAATCGTAAGACGAAGGTGGAGGAGGTGGATGGCTAGTGCCCTAAGGTCTAAACATCTCCATCATCTCTTTATGCTAGTCTCCCTATGTCTGTAGCATTTGCATCATCTCCAGATGACATGACTGATGTCGCTCCTCCTGTCACTACATAGCCTATTCCAATCTCGATAATCTCTCCTTTACTGACGGAGGTGGAGAAAGTCTAAGGTAGGGAGATAGCCCATGGATTTCATAGTTTGGTGCTTCCTCAGTCCTATCTGGCTGATGCTTAGGCTAACGCTAGGACTGGAGCAGTGGTACATCTCTCCTCTAGGTAAGAACATTATTTTCATATAATCCTATCTTAACTAGTGCGAACTGTCTACTACTTATTATGTCATACTCAATAAATTGTTTAATGTTATCTGTGGTAACATCAAATTGTAGTGTAGCTAATAAGGATGTGATGGTATGACAGTAAGGCATATGTACCCTACCACTGGTGGTGACTCTAGAATGGTAAATGATAGACTGAAACATATGCAAACTAACATCTATATCTAATCTATGAATGAATGAATGTATAAAGTAAAAATGAATGGAAGGAACACATCATAGTGATGTCTCTAGTGGTGAGAGGCAAAAAACAGTTTACTATGACTGTGTACAAAGCATAGTCCTGTACTCTAAGTCTAATAGAATTGAATAGACTCACAGATGGAGTCCATTCCTCACCCAAAAAGTATGGATGTATCCTATCTAAAGTGATGTGAGAGTAGGGATCACCATTATAAGTGATTTGAGGCCGCTAGAGGGGGCGGGGGTGAATAGCGTCGCGTGATGGAATTCGTTTCGCATTTGATCGTCTACAATCTTGTTAACACAGCGGAATAGTAATAACAAATAAATATAACAAGATACACAATCACAACATGGTCATATAACGTGGTTCAGAACCTCAAGGTTCCTACTCCACGGATCGGGCTCAAACGAGCCCTAGCGATGCCAATCACACACCACTAATAAACACTCTTTTTCGACACAAGTCAGAGACGGAGAAACCTCGTACAATAGTTTATAACAATAAACTAAATACAACAAGCAATTATAATGAAATACAATGCAATACAAGTAAAGAAAATACTTTACGAATGCCTTTGGATTGCTTGCTTTTGGTTGCTTGAAGAATGGCCTTGGAGACCCTGATTTGCAGCAACAAATCGCCCCAAGGATGCTCACGAAACCATGCCATTTTCCTCCATCACGAGCTTCTTATAAAGCTTCAACCTGTGCTGGAAAAAGTCGATCAGTCGACTGATCGGGACCATCAGTCGACTGATGCCACTGTTGTCGTGAGATAACGGCTAGATCCACGCTGGATAAGTCCAACGGATCCATCATCAGTCGATTGATGATACCCATCAGTCGACTGATGGAGCCTCACTCGACCAGTTGAGTCTTGACTCCATTCTGTGCTTGATTTCACGAGCACCAGTCGACTGATCAGCCCATCAATCGACTGCTAACCTATGGCAGTCGACTGCTAGAGCAATTCTTGCAGTCAAACCCTAGTTGACTCAGTCCAGTCGACTGCCACATGGCACCATTCGACTGGTACACCTCAAATATGAGATTTTAGCCCAAGTATGGTTCCCCCATACTTGCTAGACCCTAAACCCTAAACCTAGACCTAAGCCTTCTAGCCACCTCAATCAGCCTCACGCCTCTCGGATCCCTCCAAGTCATCCATGACTTGTTCATCCATCGCGCTAGCCTTCAGGTGCTTTCATCGGCTATGTCATGCTAACGGTGTCTACACCGCCAAGGCACATTGGACTTATGCCGCCAAGACTTCGCTTGGACTTTACGCCGTCAATATTCCCCTTGGACTTCTCAAATGCCAAGACTCATGCTTGGACTTTCCCTTGCCAACCCATGTTGGACTTTCTATGCCAAGACCCATGCTTGGACTTCCCTTGTGCCAAGTACTCAAGACTTGGACTTTCCCAAATGCCAAGTGTCCCACTTGGACTTTCCATGCCAAGTACCCATAACTTGGACTTTACCTTGCCAAGACACATACTTGGACTTTCCCAAATGCCAAGTGTCCCACTTGAACTTTACATGCCAAGTACCCATGACTTGGACTTTACCATGACAATTACATTGTCATATGTTTTTGTCTAACATCAAAACAACTCTCGAGCCAAGCTCGAGTCCTGGTCAATCGTGATCTAGGCCGATTGCACCAACAATCTCCCCTTTTTTGATGTTTGACAAAAACCAAACAAACCATTTGAGTTAGACCATCTAACTCAAAAACTCCTTACCAATTATCCCAAATTGATAATTTAACCTTCTCTAAAATATTCTCTCCCAAATATTCTTCCCCTTTTTGATATACATCAAAAAGGTTCTCTCTCCAAGGAGGTCAATGTCTTATGTCCCAATGAGATCTTACAATCTCCCCCTTGATCCAAAAATACCTAGGATGCCTACCACCTTCCTAGTGAAAAGTCCCATATCACTCAAGAGAGGCAATCCTATACTCTCTCCTAATTTCCAAATTGGGTCTCTCAAAATCCCATCAATTTTCCCAATTGATGATACTCTCCCAATAACTTCTCCCCCTTCAAGAAGAAAAACACATCCATCATCCCAAGATGGATAACTCCCCCTAAAGGCTTGCTCCCCCTTGACCATTGCACCAACAATGTCCTTGGGAAGTCCCTAAGCCAATAGGAACTCTAAACCATCAAAATCAAGGTTCAAAGTTTAACATAGAACTTTCACTCACCTTAAGATTGATACAAACCCTAAAAACTCTCCTAATCCATATCCAATGGATTTTCACCCTTTATAATGCTTCCTAAAGCATATCCTAGGATTATGAGTGGTTAGGGACCTTAATCACAGCTGAACACGGGCTAAACAAATCTAGTTTTCCCGAAATCAGCATTGACAGTCGACTCCGTCAGTTACATTGATCACATTCATCACCGATCGCCACCAAGGGCGCGATCGTGATAATCGAATTTCGAATTTGTTATTAGAGTCAATTTATTATAAATAATTATACGTAATTCAAAAAATCATGAAATTTGATACGTATAATACCTATGACCAATACAATGGGTGAAAAATATTTGAAAAATATTTTACCCATAAAATACTGAAATTGATACAAAACTCAAAAGTGAAGAAAAACTTCTAAGTTTTAGCTCACTTTGTATTAATCTCATCAATGGTGATTGCTATCAAAAGATAGACTTCACCAAGGTTTTTCAAAATGATTTTAAAATGTTTTCAAAATCTTATTTTGAATCATATTCCTTGGGCTCTATGTACATGACTTGTACACAAGCTTTCCCAATGATCCATTAATAAAATTAGATGAGTTATAGTCCATCTAGATGCAAAAACTATGCACCTTGAACTCAACTCATATCCTAGCATCTCACATGTATCTAGGGTGTATAAATACACATGCATGTCAATGTAATGTGAGATGTGGGTTTTGTTCTCCCTAATCTAGGGGTTCATGTATTTTTCTAAGGCAACTCTACTTGATTCCCTTATAAATGAGACTCCAAGTCATACCAAAGTCCTTAAATCAATTTTCAATCAAGTTAATGCATGAAACGATCATGGCATAATGATAGCAAAATAAAACATGGTCAATGATCATGATGTCATGACATATGATATAAAACTTAAACTCATGACATTCAATCCTAATTTCCTAAACATAATCATGACTAGGGGTGTGCAATCGGTCGGTTAAACCGAAAAAACCGATCGAACCGACCGAACTTTCAAGTTCGGTTCGGTTCAATCGGAAATTCGATTTTTTTATTTAAAAATATCGGTTTATTCGGTTTTTTCGGTTCGGTTTCGGGTTTTAACCGGAAAAATTCGGTTAACCGAACTAACCGATTTTTTTCCACCAGTTGACATGCCCCATTGCGACACGCCTGTGTTGTGCTCAACACGGGCGTGTCGCACAAGCACAACGCTCAACACAGGCGTGTCGCACATTTCACATGTGCGACACGCCTGTGTTTCTCAGCGACACGCCCGTGTTTCTTAGCGAGTTCCAGTGCTCAACACAGGCGTGTCGCACATTTCTCACCGGCCGTGTCGAACCGAAAAAAATCGGTTTTTTCGGTTTTTAACCGAAAAAACCGATTTTTTTTTTACAAAATCGGTTCGGTTCATTGGAAAATTTCGGTCGGTTCGGTTTAGTTAAAAAAATTTCGGTTTATTCGATTTTGATCTTAATCGGTTCGGTCGGTTCGGTTTTAACCGAATGCACACCCCATTCATGACATACAAATGATAAAAATAGGCATGATGTCATGACATGACATATGGCAAAACAAAGCATGGCATATAAAATATATAGGTATAATAATACCTAAATTTTAATATTAGTTGTCATTTCATATAATTAATTATATTTTGTCATATTTCTACTTTTCTCCCTAGTATGTCAAAAACTCAAATTGGCACACTAACCTCTAAACCTAAATCGTGCCAATTTAATTGATTTTTTATAATTCCAAAAATACATTGGCACATCCTAAAATCTTTTAGGATCAAAGCTCAAATGTATTTCCAAGGTAACCATAACCTTGAAAATATCCTAAAATGCCACCTTTACCATGGTTGAGTTAACTACCCATCCAATCAAGGTTGACACACCCTAAACCCTTCTAGCGTGAATCTATCACGCTCCTAGGAACCCAAAATCTATTTGAGCTCATTGGGTTAATTAGGTATTCCTTAGGGATGACCTCCCTAGATACCCTCCTAATGACCCTCCTAGGCTTGTTAGCCTTGGTCATTTGGGTCTTACCTAGGTTGACTCTAGGGGTAACTCCCCTTGCAACCTTCTTAGTGGCCACCCTAGGTTTCCTAGAAACCCTAGCCACTAGGCACTTACCATGGTTACTCTTAGGGATAACTTCCCTAGTAACCTTGGTTTTCCTAGGTTTAGTTCCATAATCAAATGGAACATTGTGATAGGTTTCCTTGGGCTTAGGTTTGCCCTTGGATGAATCTAGTTTCCTAGGTCTTGATTTTTGACCATTTGACCCTAGGCTTTGACTTCTAGACCCTAAATGTTGACCTCTTGACCATTGAAATTGATTTTGCATTTTTGTAAGGGTCTTCTCCATCTTTTCAAGCCTTGACCTCAAGACTTGATTTTCCTTTTCTAATTGCCCAATTTTTGAATTTTTAGTTAATCCTTGGACATGGGTCTTCCTAGGCATATGCCTAGTCCATTTAGGATTAAGACCTAGGTGCTCTTGCACCTTTCTAATTGTCTCCCTAGGTAAAATAGATCTTGAGTTATTTGACCTAGGTTTGTCCTTAGGTAAATTATTTTTAAGGATATTAGTCCCAAATTTCTTCTTATTATCTAAGTGGACATTCTTAGCTCCTAAGCAATATTCTCTATTTCTAGCATGCTCTTTATGATAAATAGCAAGACTATTAAAATTATTCCTAGCATGCTTTTGACTATAAAAATTAGAAGGAGCATTACTAAAATATACCTTAGGGTTAGCCTTAGCTCTCCCTACATGTGATGCTCCATTTTGAGCCTTTTTCTCCCCTTTCTTGCATTGACTCCGGTAGTGTCCCGGTTGTCGGCACTTGAAGCAAATGACTTGCTCCTTGCTTTTGATAGTTGGGGGACCAACATCCTTGACCTTTGGTGCCGGAGGAGCTTTTCTAATCTTCTTTGGGCACTTGCTCTTATAGTGCCCAAATTCCCTACACTCAAAACACATAATATTATTTTTATTTTGAATTACGGTGTTCGAGTTACCTAGGGTGGTTGTGGTGGTCGAAGTGGATTCTTGAGCTTGCTCTTCCTCTCTACCGGATGTAGATGGTTCTTCTTGTTGCTCCGGTATTGAGGATGCCCTAATCTCCTCCCCCTCAATCCTAGAGGTGGAGGTCTCATCTTTTTCCTCCGATTCGGAGGTTGATTCCCTATCAACTTCCGACTCCTCAAGCTCTTTGGATAACGATGTACTTGCTTCCTTTTGAGTTTGAGAGGGTGAGCACTCCTCTTCTTCTTCTTCTTCTTCTTGGAATGATGATGAATTTTCATGGAGCTTTGCTACTTGGCTCCATAGCTCCTTGGCATCTACATAATTACCTAACATACATAAGATATTATTAGGCATTAAATCAATTAAAAATTTTATCACCTTATTATTTTTCTCGGAGGCTCGGACTTGCTCTTCAGTCCATCTCTTCTTTTTAAGGAACCCTCCCTTTGGTCCTATTGGATAGCTAAAGCCCTCCATCAAGGTGGACCATTCTTCAAAGTCCCTCATCATCAAAAAAATTTCAATTCTCGCCTTCCAAGAATTGAAACCTTCTCGTCCATAGAAGGCATAAGGGATAGGTGTGTTGATATTCCATCTTAGTTGCTCTTGGACTTCCATCTTCACCCTCTAGCTTCTTTAGCTCCCGGCGGTTAATCCGTAGAAGAGCCCCGGGCTCTGATACCAATTGTAAGTGATTTGAGGCCGCTAGAGGGGGGGGTGAATAGCATCGCGTGATGGAATTCATTTCGCGTTTGATCATCTACAATCTTGTTAGCACAGCGGAATAGTAATAACAAATAAATATAACAAGATAGACAATCACAACACGGTCATATAACGTGGTTCGGAACCTCAAGGTTCCTACTCCACGGATCGGGCTCAAATGAGCCCTAGCGATGCCAATCACACACCACTAATAAACACTTCTTCTCGACACAAGTCGGAGGCGGAGAAACCTCATACAATAGTTTATAACAATAAACTAAATACAACAAGCAATTATAATGAAATACAATGCAATACAAGTAAAGAAAACACTTTACGAATGCCTTTGGATTGCTTGCTTTTGGTTGCTTGAAGAATGACCTTGGAGACCCTGATTTGCAGCAACAAATCGCCCCAAGGATGCTCAAGAAACCATGTCATTTTCCTCCATCACGAGCTCCTTATAAAGCTTCAACCTGTACTGGAAAAAGTCGATCAGTCGACTGATCGAGACCATCAGTCGACTGATGCCACTATTGTCGTGAGACAACGGCTAGATCCATGCTGGATAATTCCAACGGATCCATCATCAGTCGACTGATGATACCCATCAGTCGACTGATGGAGCCTCACTCGACCAGTCGAGTCTTGACTCCATTCTGTGCCCGATTTTATGAGCACCAGTCAACTGATCACAAGATCAGTCGACTGATCAGCCCATCAGTCGAATGCCAACCTATGGCAGCCGACTGCTAGAGCAATTCTTGCAATCAAACCCTAGTTGACTCAGTCCAGTCGACTGCCACATGACACCAGTCGACTGGTACACCTCAAACATGAGGTTTTAGCCCAAGTATGGTTCCCCCATACTTGCTAGACCACCCTTAGCCTAGACCTAAGCCTTCTAGCCACCTCCATCAGCCGCACGCCTCTCAGATCCCTCCAAGTCATCCATGACTTGTTCATCCATCACGCTAGCTTTCAGGTACTTTCATCGGATATGTCATGCTAATGGTGTCTACACCGCCAAGGCACATTGGACTTACGCCGCCAAGACTCCGCTTAGACTTTACGCCGCCAACCATTGGACTTATGCTGCAAAGACTTCACCCTTGGACTTTACGCCGCCAATATTCCCCTTGGACTTCTCAAATGCCAAGACTCATGCTTGGACTTTCCCTTGCCAACCCATGTTGGACTTTCCATGCCAAGACCCATGCTTGGACTTCCCTTGTAACAAGTACTCAAGACTTGGACTTTCCCAAATGCCAAGTGTCCCACTTGGACTTTCCATGCCAAGTACCCATGACTTGGACTTTACCTTGCCAAGACTCATGCTTGGACTTTCCCAAATGCCAAGTGTCCCACTTGGACTTTCCATGCCAAGTACCCATGACTTGACTTTACCATGACAATTACATTATCATATATTTTTTTCTAACATCAAAACAACTCTCGAGCCAAGCTCGAGTCCTGGTCAATCGTGACCTGGGACGATTGCACCAACAACCATAAGGCGATTCCCTGGGGGGCAAACAAAAGAACATGATGAATACATTAGTCCTAAGTGATCTCTCCGAGTAGATGGATTAAAGATAATATCTCTACCATATACTCTAGTGGAGTATGTGAGATCATCTATCCTTATAACATTATTGCAAAACTCAGCACATAAACCTATATTAACTGAGCTCTTGCAATATACTAATTTTTTAAAGCCATAATAATCAATAACTTCTATGCTATGTATGCAAGACCTAGTGAAAAATGACCTACTTAGATACCTAGTAGGCATAGGGTTATATATGGTACTATGAAATTTAAGCCTATGTCCCTTGGTGGGAAATCTAATGTCCAAACTTGGGCTGAAGGATGTCTCAACGTCAACTGTTCTTCTCTTACCCCTACTTTAATTTCAAATTTTAATACTAATTCCCTTTAATAAATAATTGGAAAAGGAATTTAAGGGCATTACCTAAGCATTGTAGATGAATTTATAAATAAGAATTGATGACCTAGGCACTAGTATAGGTTGAAAATAGGAATTTTTTTGGAGGATTGAAGGCTGGCTTGAGTCGACTTGGTTGTGCCTTGGTGTTGTTCTTATAATATGAATCCAGTCGACTGGAAACAGTCCAGTTGATTGGGTCTCAGGCGACTAGACCTTGTACAGTCGATTGTGTTGATTTTACCATTTACTGTGCCCACTCCTCAGGCGGCTGGGATTGATGCAGTCGACTGGATTAGTCTTATCTCTTAATGGCAATTGCATATCAATCAACTGGATATGGTCCGGTCGATTGAAGTTGCATTTTTTACCGTTCCGATGTTTTGAGGCAACTGGATACGGTCCAGTCACCTATAGGTGTTTCAGTCGACTGGAAATCATCCAATTGACTTGATAAGATGTTCTTTGAAATTTTATTTAAGTGTTTGTATAAACTTTAGGTGAGTTTTTTTAAAGAGTTATTTAACTATTAGGTATAATAAAAATATTTTAAACTTTGTACTATAAGGTAATTGCTCTTAAGTTTCCCCTAAAGTGTTGTTCTAAACAGATTAATAGGTTGATTGATTTAACCTTAATCATATCATCCAGTCTAGATTTTCAAAATATGTTGGCCTTATATGTATTGCAAGATGAAGATTCATTATTTCTTATTTAATTTTAATGAAAATTAAAAGTGTTTAAACTTGTGTTGGATTCAAGTTTAGCTTGGGCTAATCAAGTAAAATTTTCCAAATTCAACTTCCAAGTAGCGGCGAGGCATATGACCTTCTTGGATATCCGATGGACCACTTCCTTTGATAGAGTTGATTAAGGAATTAAGTACTTCACTTGCTTTTGACTAAGTTTTGATCTAACTAGTTAAAGATTCAGTGAGTTAGCTTCGGTTAGTTTCACTCAACTTAGTGCATCATGTAGGACGCATCCAACGTAGGCATGCACTTGGAAAAGCTTCCCTAACTTACTATTAGTTTACTTCGTCTTAGTACTAGGTTGTTCAAGTTTAAACTACTTGTTTCATATTTAGTCCATTCTAAATTAAGCAAGTAAAACTAAGCATGATAGAGTTTAACTAAGTGTAGAAACAAGTAAAGATTTAGCTCCCCCTGAGTAATAGCTCAACAAGTGAATTTACCTTTTGGGGATCCAAAATTGGTTCGGTTCAACTTGGTTGACTAAGTTAATCTTAGGGGCCCATGTTTGGATTCGACTCTTAGTGTTTCATCTAAATAAAGACATGTAAGATTTGTATAAAGACTTAGTTTTGTATATGAGTCCGAACTTGTACATGGCTCGTTGAGACCCAAGCATCATGTTGAGATACTTGGATCCCGAGGTGAATCTTTTCAATATTCCTGTGAGATCTTCTACTTGTCTTTTCAAGATGGAGTTCTCTTCCTCAAGTTTTGCAACTTGAGTTAAGTCTCTATGTTGAATCTGGCAAGTCGAAGTCTTCGAGTTGGCTTGCTCCTTAAGTACTTGTATTTCCTTAAATAAGTCGAATCCATTCTCGGACTTAGCTAATTTACTACCTAGGCATGCTATGATATTGTACAACTTATCTTCTAAAGGAGAGTTTATCTCGTCTAGTCCTTCCAAAATGGATGTGGATCCTTGGCTTCTCTCGGACTTGGACTCAGACTCGGACTCGGAGCTTGACTTGGATTTGGACTCGTCTATGGCCATGAATGCAACGAAACTCTTCTTAGGTTCTTCCACATCTGACTCTTCTGATGACGTCTTTCTTAGCATCTTTTTTCTTGAACCTCTTCTTCCAGTTGAACATCTTTCGGACCATATTTACTATCTTCTCATCTCCATTTATTTCTGACTCTAATTCATTTTGGACTCGTTCTTGACTTTCTTTCCATCTTTGTTCCTACTCGAACTTGTCATTAAAACTATACCATTCTCGGTTTGACCCGAGTTATCTTGTTCATGTAGTTCAAGTTCGCAAAATAACTTGTCTAACCTAATTGAAGAAAGATCCCGATAAACTTTATAGACATCGACAATAGATGTCCATAAAGTATTATGAGGGAATGCCTTAACAGTATACCTAATTATGTCTCAATTTTCTATTTAATGTCCTATTTAGTGTAATCCATTTAGTATGACTAGTATTTTCACCCTCTAACAATTTTACAATTGAAGAGTTTATTTAGCAACATGTCATGTTTAGCTATCCTAGTGTCATTTGTTTATTCATGCAATTTTATTAATTTATCCCAAAGTTCTTTAGAGTTTTCGAATGGTCCAACCCTATTGGACTCTTCTTTAGTTAGTCCACATTGCAAGGTGGAGCCTTATAATTGACTTAAGCTTTTTTCTAATGTCTACGATCCATTTATTCGAATCTAACAATTCAACCAAGTCGTCTAACAGAGGAACGAAACCTTTCCTAATAGAAATCAAACATCGAGGTCGGTTTTCAAAAAGCACTCTATTCGTCTCTTCTAATAACTAAAGTCATCTCCGTTAAAGAGAGGAGAGCAAACGGTGTTGTATCCTTATAAATGTGATATTTTTTTTAATTTTAAAAATTAATTTACAGAAGATTTATTTAGGGTAAAATTTTTCTAGAATTACAAATGTAGTGACAACTTAAACTAGTGTAAGATTTAAACTAGAGCAAATTTGATAAGTGTAAGAAAAATTTAATCTAATGCAAAAATTAAAATTAGAGCAAGAAAAAGATATAAAGAAAACTTTGAATGCTCACTTTGGTGGTTTCACCAAAATTGGAGCGCCCCCATGCTCTGATACTAATTGTAGGATCGAGTTCTACCGAGAGAGGGGGAGAATCTTAGTATTTATAATTTCCTTTAACTTTTAAAATATTTTCTTTTTTATCTTTTTAAAACAAGAGTAATTGCAGCGGAAATGAAAATACTCAAGAGAATTAATGGGTTCACAATTCATGTCGGATTGCTACTCTAAGGTTTGTAATCCTTCCTAGGGTTTTCTCGTCGGGTAATACAATAAAACACCTCCAACTCGAGAACTCTCGATCTTGAAGGGGTTTCAATTTTACAATGAATAAAGAGAAGGTAACAAACTTCCTTCTCTTCTTGAATTTAAGTACAATAAGTGAAAATGAAATTACAAAAGTTATACCGACACTTAAGAATGGAGATGTAGCTTGAAGTGTCGGAGTATCGGCGTGTCAAAGCTTTTGCGGATGACGAAAGATAGTGACAACACTTTAAAGTTTTTGGATTGATGAATTCTGAGTTGATCCTCCATTTCTTTTATAAGCCCTTTCCAATCAATTGGAACACCCTCTAGTTGACTCCAAATCAACCCGTTGATTTAGTATTTTGGGTTGATCTAGTCGACTCCAAGTTGACGGGCTCCACTCCTCCGCTATTCAGAAAATTTCCTATCTCAGTGGACTGGGCCTCCCCAGTTGACTGGAATACCTACCATCTTAGCCACAGGATCTTCAATCGATCGACATTCTGCCTTGCCAACTCGGCATCCCAGTCGATTGGACCATACCCAGTCGACTAGGTATGAGGTGACTGAAATCTTTCCAGTCGCCTGAAGATCTGCAAAATCAGATTAGCACAATACACAATATAATATGAAATGGAAGTAGTAATACTATCTGATCTCAACTTTCAAGTCCAACACGAATCCTCTGTCGAATCGATGCCAACCTTGTCCTCCTACCGAGGATTCGACCTCACCTTTCCATTTGAGGCTTACCTACCAGCTGCCCTACCAGACATACCTTGCTTGACATCCGATTTGATCCACTAGGTCTTCATGTCAGCTGTTCGATCTCCTTGATCCAGCTGGACTTCTTGTCGGTTGTCCAGTCTCTTGACCCAATCGATCTTCTATCAAATGTCCGATCCACTTGACCCATTTGGACTTCATGTCTGGTGTCCGATTCTCTTGATCTGTCAAGTCTTTTGTTTAGTATCCGGTCAACATGACCTACTAGGACTTTCCTATTAAACATGCATACTCAATCATGCATATTAGATCACAAACTTATCCTAGCTTTAACCATGATTCATACATCAAAACTCAGGAGTGGTCCTGTCTGCACTAACAATCTCCTCCTTTTTAATGTATGACAATATATCGATTAAAGTCATGAGATTTATAGCAACATAGCACAGTGTAACATGTAACTTCAAGTTGCAATGCATCAAAATACATAGTATATTAAGTTCACATGCAATGCATCAAGTTCATGACTTTAACTCTTATACTCTCTTCCCCTTTTTGAAAAATGTATTACTTTAACTTTAACTCTTACATTCTCTCCCCCTTTGGTATATATCAAAACATTTTCACATCTAAGTATTTTGAAGAATCAAACCATTAAGTGAGTCCAAGTGATTAACCTTCAAGAGTTTAAGTTCAAGAAGCATAAGGTTCAAAATAATATACGATTTGAAAATTGCTCAATTATTCCACCTTTGAAACCATAAGTCCAAACTTTTAAAATATTATTTCAAGTACATACTTAATCTTATCAAAACTCTAAAGGCCATAAAGCTTAAGATAAAACTTTCTAAGTTTTGAAATTTTTTCTAAGTTTTGAAATTTGATTTCAAATTGAACTTTTCAAGTCTTGGTATGTTTTAACACTAGCTTGAAGTTAATCTCCCCTTAAATTTTGAAACTCCCCATAGGCTAAAAACTACAAAATAATACTTTGAAAAGTATTTTCTCTCCCCTTAATAAAAGCTAAAAATTAATTTTTGAATTCAATATAAAGTCTTTAATTGTTTCCTCCCCTTTAAATCAAAACATGTCAAAAATATATTTAGGCAAATGCATGCAATGATGAATGTCCAAAAAAATATTTCAAAATATCTTTTCTCTTTTTAAATCATGCTCTTAAAATTATTTTCTAAACAATGCAATTTATAACTTAAGACTATCCATGCATGGGTCCAGACTTGTAAATAAAAATTTTATATAAAAAAATTAAAAATACACATCTAAAATTAGTCTTTGAATCAAACATTTAACTCTATTTTCTTAAATCTCAAATGATATAAATTATCATCAAGTCTAAATTAGAGTTAGTCACTAAAGTGATCCATTTGAATATAAATCTTATTTTGGTTCATGTCGATGCACTAAATCTACATATAGAACCTGTGATGCAGTTCTAACATCTCATACTCATCTTCGTAGCTCAATCCACAAATAGGTAATCCTAGGTGTTTGTGAGATGCGAAAGCTTAACTAAATCTATAGGTTTATGAATTCTAGATTCGATCTAGGCTATCTAACTATCGACTACACGCAACTCATGCTACCACTACTCAAGTGGACAGTCAGGAATATATAGCTATCTAGCTATCGATTGCATGCAACTCATGCTACCACTACTCAAGTGGGCAGTCAAGAATATATATATATATATATATATATATATATATATATATATATATATATCGACTGCGCGCAACTTATGCTACCACTACTTAAGTGGGTAGTCTAAATGTATCATGATCGCTGTCGACTCTCTCATCCACGAATAGGAGACAATGGTCGACAGGATGTACCAACGATCACTGACGACTCTCTCAACCACAAATGAGAGACAATGGTCGATGGGATGTATCAATGGTCACTAATGACTCTCTCAACCACGAATGAGACAATGGTCGATAGGATGTACCAACGGTCACTGATGACTCTCTCAACCATGAATGAGAGACAATGATCGACAGGATGTACCAATGGTCGCTGACGACACTCTCAACTACAAGGGAAACATAGTCGAACAATATACATGTAATGTAATGATGAACAAAAAGTGTATACTCATATACATAGGTATAGTCATCACTACACAATTGTAATATGATCATAACCAGAAGTCTAAACGGTAAACAATACATATAATACTAACAGGTATAAACGATACCAAATAACAAGGATAGAAAGAGAGAGTTGTGTAGATATCAAATTGATCATCTCAAAGATCAAGCAAAAAGTATCAAACTCAAGAAAGAAAATGAATGGAGTCAAGATAGTGATACTAATATCACATCAGGATTCATGCACTAAGATCAATGAACTACTGAAGTCAAACAAAGAACTACCCACTTGATATGTAGATCGTATAATCTGTCTTTGCGTACGAGAGACTATCTCTATTCAAAATCCTGCAATATAGAATATAAATATATCTAAGTTCTCCTATGAACCTAGTAGTAAAGTCAAATCGATGTATTAATCTATTAATAGATTCATTTTGTTACCCACTTACTAAGTTAACAAATAATCTGATTAATACAGGATTAATTACCTAATTAATTATGCTAACCAATTCATCTAATTAATCAATCCTAAGTCAAATAAGCGATTAATCATCTAACAATACATCTAAGTTCCAATTAATTAATGCAACTAGAAATCATATTATTAACTTTAATTACACCTAGGTTATACCGTGAGGAAATTCGATGCTACCGACGACAATGATCGTCGGATTTCTATTGGCTAGCAACGACAAGCTTGTTGCTTGCCATGGAGATCAAGAAAAATGATAGCGGAAGGCGGCGGCTTGCCACACACACTGGGATAACAGAGGGGTCGTGGAGCTAGCCGCAACGGATGGAGCTTGCTGCATTGGCCACGAGCTGGCCGAGGGTTGCGAGGCAGGCTGCGACCAGCAAAGGCTTCTCAGTATGGTGCACGAGCAGAAAGACTGACATTGTGAGACCAAGCTCGCAGCAAGGCCTAACTTGCGGTGGATGCAGGCGACGGAAAGGAGAAGGTTCGAGCGACGGCGACGGCGACTCCGTTGTCACGGCGGAGAATTGGCCAATGTGTAGACGACCGACGCGAGTGGATATCTTCGACATGGTCGGTGACGAAACAACAACAACGACAGAAGAGAAGAGGGCGGTGACGGACGAGGAAAAGAAGGTGATTACAGAAAGGGCACGGGAGAAGAGAAGAAATTAGGGATCGGAGATAAAACAAAACCTAGGTTTTTTGGATATTTATAACTTAGGTTATTATTGTTTTATTATTATTTAATTGTTATATTTAATATTCTTTCTCACTAATAAAAATTTAATCCTTAAATTTTCTACTAAGTACAATGAGTAAGCAATATTATTCCAATCATCTCAAGTAATATAAAATATCATGCATCTTAAGTAAATAAGTGGGGGTATTGAGGTTGGATATTATTTTTTTAATATCTGAATGGTGCGCTTTATCAAACCATCTGTCTAAGAGTGAAAAATATTGTATCAAAGTGGAGCTTTGTACCCATGACATATTAGAGACTTTGCCAAAATCATAGAGTGAATCTCTATCAAAAATTATATTCAAAGATACTCCATAAAGTTTGAAAATCTTTTTATAGTATAATTCCATCAAGCGATCCAATGAATCTATTCTATGGATCGGTAGAAAATGAACGGACTTGATTAATCAATCATTGATTACTCAAATCGCATCATATCTTTTCTGAGTTCTAAATAATCCCACAACAAAATCCATCGTAATATGCTCTCACTTCAACTCCAGTGTCTTTGAATCTCCTGAAGTAACCCTATTGGTCTTTGATATTCTACCTTTACTTGTTGACACACTAAACATCGAACTACGAAATCTGCAATGTCCTTCTTCATGTCAATCCACCAGTAGAAGCATCTTTTAAATCTTGATACATTCAGGTTACCACATGGATGAATCTCAAATTTAGATTGATATGCTTTTCGGAGTAAGTCTTATTTAATATGATGCATCTCAAGAGCACACGATTTCCTTTGAAAATGGAGAATCTCATTATCATTGTAAGAGAATTATATCTGTTATCCTAAGTCTTCTTTGCTACTCAAACATTGATAACTGTTTCGATCTTTTGAGGGTCTACTGAAACACTTTTGCTCAAACATGTCTGAGAAATCCTACAGAGGATGGCCAAATTGCTCATCAATTGAACTTCGCATAGAGCTGCTCTCGCCATAAAATCTCCACTACAATTTAAATATGATTTTTCGGTTCTTCCTCGGACTGTAAATATATCCAACTGTCATCTATAAAGACAATCACAAATTGATCTAAACATTAAAGAATACTCTTTTCATCCAGTCTATGAGTGTGGCTGAAACATTAGTGAGCCCCAACGACATCACCAAGAATTCATAATGTCCATACCAAATATATATGCAATATCGTCTTTCGCACATTCATACCTTTTACTTTAAGCTGATAATATCTTGATTATAAGTCAATCTTAGAGTATACACAGGTGTCATTTAGCTAATCCAACAAATCCTTCATTCGTGGCAACGGATATTTGTTCTTAAAAATTATTGCATTCAGTTGTTGATAATTAATGCATAACCTCATAGATCCATTTTTCTTTTTAACAAAGAGTACTGGATCTTTTCAAGGAGAAACCTTGGGATGAATATATCCTCCATCTAATATCTTCTGTAGTCACAGCTTACATTCTTTCAATTCCTTTAATGTCATTCGGTATGAGATCTTTGATACCAGAGTTGTTCCTAGAATTATTTGGATTGCAAATTCCATCTGCATATACGGTGGCAAGCTTGAGAGTCCATTTGAAATTACATCCAAGTACTCTTAGACTATATGTACACCCAAGAAATATGGTGTACCATCATTCCCAATCTTTATCAAATACAATAATATCCCTAACATCAGGGAATAATGGTCTTTGAGCTTGTAGTGCTGAAATGAAGGATATTCCATCATCCTTAATCCCAACGAATTCCCACAACGATGGATCCGATGATCAAAAGGTTACCACTCTTGCTCGATAGTCAGCTGTAGTATGATAAGTGATTAACCCGTCCTTGCCAAAGATGTTGTCCAACTCCACCATTTCAAAAACTTAGCTATTCGTAAGGATATGTCTATCGAAATCTAAAGACATCCCTTGACATCTTAGTTGATAGTCAGCACCTCATCTGACGATAAAGATACCGCTAAAAGTTTCCGACTGCTAATTGGCACTCTATTTGTTCCAAAACTAAGCAAACATCAACAGCCTGTAAACCCTCGAAAATGACATTTAAATTGAGGATGCCTAGCAAATGCAGGAACATTATAGAAACCCCATATTTGATTTCATTAATTGCATCATCAGGACTAGTTCTTTCATCTTGCTTTCTTTTAGTTGTTCAGGCCTCAGCTTCCATAGTTAAGGAAGTTCACTGAAAGAGTATTGGCCACAGTAATTCCTTCCTCTGAAGCAGCTGGCAAAGTTATGAAAATGTTATTGCTCCTCAATTAGGGTATCCATTAAATTCCACAACTCCAACATTGATGCAAAATCTTGAAGTTGCAAGATGTTGGTATATGGGTTCACATTAAGATAAATTTCATATATCTCAGGTTGCTTTACATAGGCGTGGCCTTTTGAGCCTTAAGCATACAGAGAGCTGAGAAGTCCATCTAATTTGTGCAAAAAGTTAAAATCTGTTAACTTAGTTATTTCTATCAGTTCACTCTTAAATTATCATAAAATAGATAAATCACTAAGAGCCCAACTGACCAACACATGGAGAATTGGTACCTTCACATTTATAAGGAATTGACCCTTATCCATTTGCATAAAGTCTGTATGTACTAACAAGTTGGATTTATCCCTGGGGACACTGAAAAATCCATCTAAGAACAATCATCAGAAGGCTCTTGTATCTCATTCAATCAGATATGGAAACTATCTTAACAATATTGGATGGACAAGGACAGAGCAATCTACTCATAACAGATACAGGATATGAATGAGTGCTATGTATTTCTTATACAAGTATGAACAAGGGTAATACAAATGTCAACTTGTTGCCATTCCCAAGGACGAACACAGTCAAGTAGATAATTAAAGGACATTCAATCCTCAACAAGTTCAACAACAAAAACTTCTGGTTCTTGCGCGAGAGGCTTCCAATACCAAGCTAATATTTTTTTTTCCTTTTTTGTCTTGCTGCATCTAAATGTAATCCAAACAAGGTGCAAACTAATTCATCTTGTTTTTTTTATACAGTGAATCAAAGTCAGTAAACAATATGAAATCAGCCTAAAAGAGACGAGGCAGAACCAATAAATCAACAAAGACGAGTTTGAGCCAATTGATTGTATACCAGCTCAAACCAGACCTAATACAAGACCAATATCAGTAGTAGATCATCTTTGAGCCAATTGATTGTATACCAGCTCAAACCAGACCTAATACAAGACCAATATCAGTAGTAGATCATCAAGTCCAAACTCCTGATCAAGCAGTACATACCCATCTTATTCTAATGTCTTACATGACAAAAGATGTCCCGACAGAGATGGTGTGATGATTAAGATATGACAGTGCTTATAGATATGACATAGATCGATTCCGAAAAAGATCTAAAGTTTTTTTCTAAATTCAGATGATCCTCATATGTCTTAGTCACTACGTCAAAACTCATAAAATTCTCTGTAATTTACCTCTCTCACAATAGCTGTAGAACAAATCGATGGAGACCGTTAGATTAACGATTCTAATTTTTTTTTGTAGTTACAAGATAAAAGATAAAAGATAAAATCGAGCACCACAATCAATGGATTCAATCAGCACGTGAATGTATAAACCAACTGGAGTGTATAAACAAGTTAAGGTTCAAATATTTAGCTCATGTATAAACCTTTTGGTATTTTTGTTCTAGGTCAAAGGAACCATCACTGCTCAAACTACACGAAATTAAGATAGCACTTAACACCTCTAATAAGTTATATTAAATCTTCTAACTTAATTATTATCTTTCCCCCAAATGCAAATCTTAAAGGTTGGTCAATTAATTAAGAATTTGGTTTGTGCTATTTTTTTCCTACTTCCTCTACCAGGTAAGAACTTGATCATGAAGATGATATGTAGCTAACTCTATTTTCTCTACATCAATATAAGTTATGTATTCGAAAGTATCTTCAATATTATCTAACTAGGCTCAAGCAATTCAAGGATCAAAATTCCTATGCCCCTAGGGCAACGGTGCGGTGGTAAGGCACGAAGTTTCCCTCTGCACATCCAGGGGTCGATTCTACCCTGGCAGCGCGCGCTGCGCGAGTGGCGGTGCTTGATACCCCCTCGTCCCAGCGTGGTCGGCCTTCCTGTGCAGCACGGGTCCTAACGCGTTGGATCACCCGTCATCCTGATTTACCCTCCTCAACCGTTGGAAAACTTTCGTGGGGCCGGGGCGGCTGGCCATCAGGACTAGTAGGGAAGAAAAATCGTACATGATACCTGATGTAAATATAAAAAAAAGGATCAAAATTCCTATGAAACACCAGTAAATTAATTCTTTACTGACTATGCCAACAATGATATGCAAGCTCTATCCATTACTCCACTGGTAGTAGCCGAATCTGGCATAGTTGGTGACATTCCCTGAAACTGTAATCATTGATCTCTAAAAGAGATGTGACGGGTCTGAACTCTGCTTTCCAACTCGGTATCAGTCGGCTCTTCAAGAAAATTCATACTCTTGGAAGCAACTTCCAATTCCACCGGCTCTATAGGTTGTTTTCCTAGTCAACTTGGACCATGACTATGAATAGTGACTGACTCAATACGTATCATTTCTTGCTATAAATAATTAAGTGCATAGGTAACAAAAGGATATGTAATAATAATTATCATACTTTAAATCTTATAGCTCGGAGATGTCCCGTTGTTGTCAGATCCTAAAACTCACAGAACCAAAATCGAATACTAAATCATGAAGTATGAAATACCAAAGAAAACTCATAAGTGAACTTCGCAATTTGGGCCATAATACCAATAAAATGGTCACACCCCGAAGGTATACTTTTTCGTCTATCAGACGGTATTCCTTGTGACAATATAAGTTATAATACTGATACGGGCCCAAATAGCTGCTGCCACACACAAATCATATACCACAGTGAAATAACACTGACAAGAATAAAAATTCAAAGACTCGAATGTGTATCGGTACGACTTCGACATAATAAGAAAATATAATAGAAACCAATATCCAAACCAAATCTACAGTAAATGTCAAATTCATAATAATACAATCTATAATCTAAAATGTGAATCCATCAGGAATTAAAATCAAAACGCTCGAAGTGAGATGGGATCGACAAACAAGACATCCGAACATCATATCATATCCTCTATCTGTTACCTGCAAGGAGAAAATCCAGATGGGATAGTGAGTAAAATACTTAGTAAGTATAGAAAGATAGTACATGAACTAAATATACATATAGAGATCAAAAGATATACAGTCTCAAAGATAATGTTGACTAGTCACAGTAAGAGAGAGAACACAATAAAATACATATACCAACCTGATCAGCCGAGTGAAATACGATATACAACAATAAGTATTGATCCTCAACGGTACTGCCCGCAACAGCATGAGCAACATATGACAGTATATAACAAGAATGCAACCAAAAGATCATGAGCATATGCAATAAACATATCATAAGCATGTGCAATAAACATATCACATGCATATGTAACAAACATATGCAATGATCGTTGTCTGCATGCAAACTGCCTCTGAGGTATATAGAGGATCACTGTCTGCGCGGAACAATAGGCTACCACTACTCAAGTGGGCAGAAAGGAATATATATATAGCTATCTAGCTATCGACTACACGCAACTTATTCTACCACTACTCAAGTGGACATATATATATATATATATATATATATAACTATCTAACTATTGACTGAGTGCAACTCATGCTACCACTACTCTAGTGGACAATCAAAATATATAGCTATTGACTGCAGTCAGAATATATAACTATTGACTGCACTCAACTTATACTACCACTACTGGCAGTCAGGAATATATATATAGCTATCGACTGCGTGCAACTCATGCTACCACTATTCGATCAAGTGGGTAGTCAGGAATATATATATAGCTATCTAGCTATTGATTGCATGCAACTCATGCTAACACTACTCAAGTGGGTAGTGTTAGGACCGGATGGCGTTGCTAGAGGGGGGTGAATAATAATTCGCTTCGTCGCTTGGAATTTGTTCGATCATGTTCATCTACAAGACTTGTTAACGCAACATAAACAAATAATGATAACAAAATATAACAAACACAAATGCAAAATCGAACACAAAGATATAACATAGTTCGGAACCTAACATTCCTACTCCACGGGTCGAGCTCAAATGAGCTCTAGTGATGCACACCACCACTAAATCTTCTCCTTCTCAACAACACGTTGGAGGTGGAGAAACTTCGTACAAGTGGTTACAACAGTAATACAACAATAAGATACAAGCAAATACAAGTATACAAATGTAATGCAAAGAAAACTCTACAAGAGTGCTTTTGATTGTTTTCTTGTTGCTTGCTTTGGATTACTCTTGAAGGTCTGGAATGCAGCAGCAATTCCTCTTCAAAATCTTCCCAAAAACTGATGCAAAATCCTCCATCTGAAGCTCCTTTTGTAACCTGCATTGAGTTGATTTTGCACCTAGCATTCGACTACCAAAAGACACCAGTCGATTGCTCTCTTATCCGTTGTCTCACAATGTTTCAATCCATGCTGAAAAAACTCCAATGGATACCCTAGCAGTCGACTGCTCAAACCATCAGTCGACTACTGCTCGGTAGTCAACTGGCCAGTCGACTACTAAAGCTTCTATGCTTGTGTCCACTTAAATTAGTCGACTGCCCTCCATGACAATCGACTGCCCAAGGCCAATCGACTGCCCATAATGGCAGTCGACTACCAAAGCTTCAACCGAGCAATTGAAGCTCAGTCGACTACTTGACAGTCGACTGGTCATAATCCCAGTTGACTGATGCAAGTTGACTAGGCTACCAAGTGTCAAACACTCGGCTAGTCAACTGGTCAATAACCCCAGTCGACTGATAAACCTCAAACATGAAGTTTAACTCAAGTATGATCCTCTCATACTTGATAGACCACCTTTAGCCTAGATCTAAGCCTTCTAGCCACCTTCATCAGTCTCACGCCATCAGATCCCTCCAAGTCCTCCATGACTTGTTCATCCATATGCTAGCCTTCAGGTGCTTCCATCGGCTATCGTCATGCTAACCGGGTCTACTTTGCCAAGATACATTTGAAATTATACCGCCAAGACACACACTTGGACTTTACGCTGTCAAACATTGAACTTATGCTGCCAAGATTACAGCTTGGACTTTACGCTACCAATATCACACCCTTGGACTTCCCAATTGCCAAGATCCATTTGGACTTATGCCGCAAAGACTCTATACTTGGACTTTACGCTGCCAAATATTGGATTTATGCTGTCAAGACCCATGCTTGGACTTTACGCCACCAATATCACACTCTTGGACTTCCTTTGCCAAGATATATACTTGTACTTTCTAATTACCAAGTTTCCATGACTTGGACTTTACCATTGGCAAGTACCCAAGATCTAGACTTTTCAAATGTCAAGACCATTCTTGGACTTCCCATGACAATCACATTGTCAGTCATTTTGTCGAACATCAAAATACTACTCGAGTCAAACTCGAGTCCGATCAATCGTAACCTCGGCCGATTGCACCAATAGGTAGTCTAAATGTATCATGATCGATATCGACTCTCTCAACCATGAATGGGAGACAATGGTTGACAGGATGCACCAACGATCACTGACAACTCTCTCAACCACCAATGGGAGACAATGGTTGACAGGATGTATCAACGGTCAATGATAACTCTCTCACCCACGAATGGGAGACAATGGTCGACAGAATGTACCAACGATTGCTGACGACTCTCCCAACCACCAGGGAGAGATAATTGAATAGCATGTATGTAATGCGATGATGAAGGGAAAGTGCATGCTCATATATATAGGTATAGTCATCACTACACAATCATAATATGATCATAATCAAAAGTTTGAACAGTAAACAATGCAATAATACTAACAGGTATAAATGATACCAAATAACAAGGATAGAAAGAGAGATTGTATAGACATCAAGTTGATCATCTCAAAAATCAAACAAAAAGTATTAAACTCAAGAAAAAAAATGAGTGGAGTCAAGATAGTGATACTAACATCATATCAAAATTCATGCATTAAGATCAATGAACTACTGAATTCAAAGAAAGAACAACCCACCTGATATATAGATCGTATAGTTTGTCTTTGCATATGAGAGACTATCTCCATTCAGAATCCTGCAATATATACTACAAGTATATCTAACACTACAAAAATAAGAGTATTTGACGACGAATTTTGCAACGAATTTTGGAAAAAAATCGTTGCAAAGTTTTTTTACAACGAAATTTTTTTCGTTGCAAATAATTCGCTGCTAAATTATGCAAAGAAAAAAAAATCGTCGCCAAAATTGAAACGAATAAAATTTTCGTTGCAAAATTTTTCGCCAATTTTGGTGACGAATAATTATTTTTGTCGTAAAATTTGGCGACGAAACATAGTTCGTTGCCAAATCTGCGATGAAAAAATAGTTCGTTGCAGAGGCGGATCCAGAATTTTATATTGGGGAGACCGTCATACTAAAATATAATAACATTAATTTAAAAAAATAAATAAATAATTTTTTTTAATAATAGTTATTTATTTTGGGGCCATGGCCCCCCCAAAACCCCCCCTAGATCCGCCCCTGTCGTTGCTAATTCTGCGACGAATAAATAGTTCATTGCAAATTTTTGGCGAGAAAAATGAAATTCGTCGCCAAATTTGGCGACGGAAATTAAATTCATCACCAAAGTCTACATATTTCCACGAATAAAATTCAATTTGGCGACAAATATTTTTTTCGTCACCAAATCTGCGACGAAAAAAAATTGTTGTAAAATTTTCAAGACAGTCGACTGACGAATACAATCAGTCGACTGAATATTTGACCAGTTCAACTGATCGATCGGCTACCAAAGATTCTGTAAGGTGCTATAGTAAGGGGCAGTTAACTGCCAAAGTGAGTAGTCGACTACTTAGTCGGCTATGAAATATTCTGTAAGATGCTACAGTACCATCAGTCGACTGATGATGAAAATTTGCGATGAAAATTTTTTTCGACACAAAATCTCATGTATCAGTCGACTGATGGTTTACATCGATTGGTGATATTACGTAACGGGTCGAAACCTATTTTAGCCGATGGCCACTGATCGCTAGTAAACGATCGATTGGACACATCGTCGATCGATGATATACAATTTTTGCAACGAAAATATTTTTTCGTTGCAAATCTGGAAAAATAAAAAAAAAATATTTTAATAGATTATACTTTTTTTCCTATTTTACAACAAACATATACAACAATATAAATAAATTTACACATCAAACTTTAATACCGAATTAATATATATATGACAAACCTAAACATATATAACTTACAAAACATAGATATCGTATGTGATAAGTCAAGTAACATTTAAATACAACAAATAAAGTCAAAGGTAACCACCATTGTCACCACCATCATCATAAAAAAAATACATCATCATTATCATTATTACAGGGATCAGGAGGAGGAGCAGATCCAGAAGGAGGAAGTTGACTTGAACTAGACGTTAATTGAAGATGTTGCATAATGAACATCTGTTGCATTCAAAATTCGTTCATCTGTTCATTTAATTCTTTTACTTCATGAGCTCTTTCTTTTAATTCATTTTCCTTCTACGCTAGTAGCTCCTTCAAATGATTAACTTCTTTGGTTAATTGATTTACTTCTGCTTTTGATGTCAGGGAGGATGAATAAGAAGCACCCGGGACTCTATAGGATCGGCTCAAAGAACCGAGTCCAATTATTCTTCCACTTTTCGCCCCTCCAGTTGCTTCGAGCCATAAATTTATATTGCTAACAGAAGGCTCAGATTTGACTGCATCATCACTTGCACTCGAATTTCTCTATGCAAGTTCATCGTATTTCTTCTATTTTGAAAGAAAACAAATTAAATACCAACATAAGAATTAAAATTTTTAAAATTACAAACCTTCATTGTTCTAGCTCTTTCTCTACTCCACGTCTTATCTTTCTTTTGAAATGTATGCGCTAGCCACCTGACACCTGATTTATCCCCCTCCACACGTAGAGGCAGCGGTGGGGGGCCACTAATGTGGCGGTTCCATTTTTTTTTTTTTTGAAATGTACGAGTGAAAGTGTTTATAAATAATGGCTCAGTCCCTGTCTCCTAGGCCTAAACACACAACATTACCATTTATAAATTACTGAGTATTAGATTACAAAATTATGATTTGAAAATACTCACCAATCGATGTTTATGCTCATCGATATTGATTGAGTCTCCCACATACATGGCAGACATAACGCCAAAATTACAATGTTGATTTTGCTTATTCTGCTCACTCCTCTGTTTGCTATCCTTAAATCCCAATATGCAACAATTCAATTCCAATTCTCCTCGATTATACAGTGTGACTTTTTATTTCTGGTTTTCGCATGACTGAGTATGTTTCTAATATAATCGCCATATTTTTTCTTGAAAACTCTCCTAATCTCTAGTGTTTCACTCTCCTCCCAAGTAAATAACCGTTGTAGTAGAGAAAAATTGAATTTATTATATTAACTATAATTTTATATACAAAATGATTTAAATAAGTCACCTTGAACTCATTCCACCACAAAATTTTTATTTCTTTAGGCGTGCTCGTATAAGTCATAGAAGCTCTACCCCAATGGTTATTCACTATTTTATTCAACTCATGAATAACATGTATAACATTTGTAAATCTAACATAAAATAAAAATAAACCATGTTAGATACTTATAGAAATACATATAGTATTAAAAATTAAACATAGATAATCTAAAACTTAAATACTTACGAATCTCCGCGCGGAGATATCAACTCTCTCGTATCTTCCCTCTCAACGAGTGATTATTGTACTGGAAAAGATACATGAGCGGTATCTACTGAGAACCAGAAGATCCTGCAATTGGATCGGAGAAGAGATGGAGGGCACATTACCTGCAAGAGTATCAAACTGTGCAAGGGTTGAAGTAGAGGAAGACTGTGATCTTCCATCGCTACTCCTTTTATAACTGCCACGTCGAAACTAACAATCATAATTATTAGAAGAAAATGACAGTAAAAAAAAATTACATTTGCATATCGAATTTATAATGTGAACAATATGAAAAAATTACCATAGTCATAGCTGTAAAATACTGAAATTTAAAATATGAAATTAAATGGCCAAAATTTTGGGGAAATAATCCTAGGGATTATTTTCGAGATTTTTAGGGAATTTTAAGAAATTTTCCGGAATTTTTCTGGATTTAAACGGACTCCGTACGAGATTTTTACGGGGATAAAATATATAGGTTTTAGGAGGGGTCTATTTCAGGGGTTTAATACGCGATAAAAACCTAATGTTTATTTTTCTTTCTTTTTCCATGCGACCCATTTCTCTCGATAGCCTCGACGACGATTTCTTCGCGGCGACGCCTCTTCTCCACCGATTTCTCTGGCTCGTTGTCCAGACGACGCACCGGCAGAGGGCTCCGCCTCGGCTCGGACCGCGGCGACGCCTCTTCTTCCCCGAAGCCGACGCCGCCTTCCCGTGCTCGGCCCGGCTTCTCTTCCTCGCCACCTACAAATTGCACCGCCTGACGGTTCTTCCTTCGCCGTTTATATAGCGCGTCGTCGGCCGGCCGCGACCACATCGGATCGCGCGAGCTCTTCTTCGCCGCGACCTCTTCTCCGCCGACGACGAGGCCGCCACCACCCACAGCACTGTCCGCGCCCGCATCTCTGTCGATTTCTCTGCGCCCTCGCTGTTCAGACGATGCACGTCGGCAGACGGCTCTCGCCGTTCTTCTCTTCCTCGCCGACCATAGCCGTGTGCGCCGGCAGCCGCGACAACAGGATCACGTCGGCCTTCTCTGCCCTAGACGACAAACACCGGCCTCCGTGGCCACAGGATCACCGTCGGTCTCCTCGAGGCACCCCTCTTTCTTTACAGCAGTCGACGCCTTCTCCTCTGCCCTTCTGGCCGGTGGTCGCCGGAGTAGGTAATAGTTGTTCCTTTTCCTATCTTGGACGATAGTGAGTTAGGGATTTTGTGTGTCGGCCGGTTGTGTTCGGTGTGGGCGGGCTGTGAGGGTCGATTAGGGGGCTGTTAAATTGGGGGTTTGGGTGAGTTAGCTATGAGGTTTCGTTTAGGGATTGATTGTGGAATTTCCTCATCCTAACTTGGATCTATGGTTTAGGCAGTGAGTGCCCTGGAGCTTAGGTTGCTCCGGTGTAAAGGGATCGGGATATGTTAGGTTGGTGGAGACCCAAGTCTGGTAAGCTGTGAACGGTTGCACCGGCTATGCACGCCTAGGTGTTTGGAGGTTAGTTAGGCTGTGGATGTTTGTAATGAGATTGATGCTTGAGGTTTGATGTGTGGTGATTGGTAATGCAACTATTTAGATTTGGATTGGCATGTGGATGGTTATAAGTTTCTTATTGTGAGGTGTTTTTTGCTCGTCTGTGTGAGTGAGAAAGGACTAATGGAGTGAGTGTTCCATTTAGGGTTGGTTAGAGCCCTAAATCGGTGTATTTGTGGACAAGGAAAATTGGAAATAGTTTGGGTTAATTGGGATATAAAGGAAATCGATTAATTATTCGATTTGTCGTTGAATTGGATAATTTTGTGCTTGACTATAATTATGTTATATGCAGGTTTCGGTCACGAGGCAGGTCCCCAGTCGTGACGATCTGGTTCTCTTTGCGGATATATTCAGGCGGGTATTTTGACTTAACGTTTAGATTAAGTCAAATTGATATGCTAGTTAGGATAGCTTACAATAATTTTTCATGTTTATATGCCTAGTATGCTTTTGGTGCCTACTAGATACATGCATGTGTTAGGATATGATTATATTTACCTGTTTGATATGGATCATAGTACATGGATTAGGGATATGTATATATATTGGTTGTACATATCATTTGGATAGATATTATGAGTAGGATTTACATGCTTTAGTATCATGCACCATTTTCGCATGATTGCATGCTAGCTGGACGGGGTTCCATTATTGTTGAGCCCGCAGCTAGTTACATGGCCTGCACACACTGCCACTCATGGGTTAGTGGTACATCAGGAGGGTGTGTGCAGTTGCTCTGTCAGGCTCCGCTGGTCCGCTCATGGGTAGCGATGAGGCAGCGTGGTAGCGAGGATCCCTCCTCGGCCTATGACACGGGAGATGAGAGCTTAGCTCCCCCACTATGTTTGGGGCAGGAGGATAGGTGTACTCCGACAGCATCCTGTCCACTCGGTCACTCAGGAGCAGTGATGGCAGAGTGCACAGTTGTCATAGCCCTACCCACTCGGCTTCACCATTGCGTGTGAGGCGGTTGACTGGCGTCAGGGGTGACCATGTCATTGGCACGGCATGCACTTTGCATAGATTGCATTTGTCTTGTGTTCTTGCATTTTATTGATGCCTTGGATGTGCATATGATTGTCATGCATCAGGATACATGCTTATATATGATCGACTTTATTACTTCTAGTCGTGCACATGCTCCTATATCGTGGTAGGAGATCTGTAAGTACTGATCATTTTGTATTTCTTGCTTGCATACCCTATTTATGTGAGACTGTACTGGCATGTTATTTTTATTGTTAGCTATACCTGATTTTTGCATATCTACTGTACCCGCAGAGTTCTTTGAACTCACCCCGTTGATTTATATCTATTTCAGGATGAAGCTGTCAGGAGAGTCCAGCTGCCAAACCCCCTCGTCGTGGAAGTGTATTTGGTTATTTGTTTTTGGTTTTGGATATCTTGTTTAGAAGATATATTTAGGACTGGAATTGGATTTATGTATTCGTGGATTTTTGGTGTCCTTATGGACCTCTATTCGGAGTTTGTTCTGGATTGGATTTTGGTTGAGTATTCCTGCCCAGATGGCAGAAGGGGTAGGTTTAGTTATGATATTCTTTTGTGTATATCATTTGAGGCCTGATTTATATAACTGCGTGTGAGTTTGGATTCCGGTCGTGTTGACCGATGTATAGTGGCCGTGTAGGCCTTGTATGTAAATTGGGATTGTCACCCGTACAGGGGAGATGCTGCCGGATTTTTGTCTGGCGGGGTCTCCTTCGGGGCGTGACAATTTATTTGGTATCAGAGCGCCTAGGTTTTCGAGTTCCTAGGGGTTTTTGGATTTTTCGGAGTTCGCCATGTATTGGCAGGTTTTTGCGAGGCAATTTGGAAAATTTTGGATTGGTATGGATTTCCGATGATTTTTATAGTTCAGAAATTTGAGGATTTATGACGAGGTCTATATGGGGATTTGGCGTGACAGTAACCTCTCTGCGTGAAATAGGTATGATGAAAATTTTATATATTTTTACTTCTAGTAACATCTGTTCTAGTAGCATCTGTAATAATTTAACAGATATGAGACGAGGTGGGCATGCACCTGCACCGAGACATGGTGCAGGGTAACCACGCAAGAGGATAGTGAGATATCTGGTTATGGAGTTGTCAGAAAGGGTCTATTGAGTTTTGACTCGTGTGCGGGTCGCCCACCAAGGTGACCAGCCGGAGTTGCCGTAGTGTTTATACTCCAGGTTAGATTTGGCTATGTGTTTAGTGGATAACAGGAAATAACATTTAAGTGTGTTGGTCACTATTTGTAATCGTAGATGGAGTTGACCACTTGTGAGTCTTGGAAAAAGATGCATTGCCTTTTGAGAGCCGATCGATGATGCGTCTTGAGTCAGAAGTCGTCATATTGGTTGTGGAAATCAAGGACTACGGTGTTAGGGATTTTCACCGATTATGCTAGGCGATAATTACCACGGGTATTGGACAAGGAGTATACTATTGTTGATGCGCATTGGAGGTTTGCACGGTTCCATAGGATTTTGATTCTTGAGCGGCTTGAGCCTTAGATTGATAACATTGAAGGTACTGATAAGTACCTAACTGGTATTTATATAGGAGTGGAGATAGTTTCTTACTATTGCAATGATCAAGTTGTTACTTGGTGGAATATGTAGGAGAATTTTGGGAAAATAACCCATTACGGGATCATGGGTTCAGGATGTTTTCGGAAGACAATATTTCCTTATGCTATTTTTGTATGACTCATTGTTGAGGAATTCTTGAGCCTTTAGTTGAGTGATCAATTGTTAATGGAGTTCACTATAGAGTTTACCCCCACTTAACGGCTCAAGTTAGTGATTGAGTTGTTTTCGATCACCACGATTTATTGGCTTACCTTGGGATTAGGATAGTGGATCTTCCATCAGTTCCTATCGGGAGGCATTAAGGTGAGTCATAATTATGAAAATGACACTGCAGCAAGTGTCTCAAGATAATGGTGTAGTCGATCAAGTGATAATAACCTACACTATGGATAAAGCAACCGTAGAAGTCGTGAACGTGCTCTTCTAGCTGGATTCACGTGGCATTATTTCGTTCCCATGTTGTTGCACGATATTGATCAGGTCTGTTGCTAGAGGTGGTAATTTGATATTGATGATTAAAGTTTACAATCTCTTGAGTGATTGAGGGATTAGTTGGAATTTTAGCTTATTTTGGTGGTGATTAAGGCTCTGTCTCAGGAATAAAAGATTGATGAAACAACTCATTTCCCTGTGGAAAACAGGAATATGGATTTAAGTTTTCTCCTCAGATATATGTCGCTATCAGAGGTGGTTTGTGCACTTGTGGAGATATGAGGCTGGTTGTATGGTTCTTGAAGAAAATGATAGGAAGAGGTGTATACACCTAGATGCATACAGTTATCGAATTCTTTTTCTAGATTACTGTGAAATAGGGAATCCATTAAGAGCAGAAGTTGGATGAGTTTACATCTTTACTCGAAAGGAGTTGTAGATGGTTGAAGGATTGATCATTGAGGTATTACTATAGTTTACCTTACTTGATGATATATTGAGAGAGGTGTTTACTGATATACGTGGTTAAAACATGCTTGATAGGATTAAAAGGATTTTATATTTGGATCATGTGGATTAATAGTGTTTCCACGATAGGTGAGATGTTGAGATGATTACTGTGATGATTATCCCAGGGGTATGAAAATGATTTTGGATGTTTATAGGTTGATTGATGGAAATGTTATATTATAGTGAGAGAGTTGACTTAATTGTTTTATAGTTGACTTGGTTGATATGATGTGAATATCTGGATATTAACTTGGAGGTTATGCTTGTGACATGATGGTATAAGAAGGTCTCTGATGCCGTGATAATCGAGAGTAATCGATGTAGTGTTGGAGGAACTTTTAGGCTTGCAGTATAGATAGCAAGTAGAGTAGGCGATCGGAGGATTTGAAAAATAGTTTCGATATCGAAGATCCCCACTGTGAGATAATTTATTTGCATCGAGGTAATGTTATTTTTACGAGCTAATATTTTTACTTATGGTGCGTTGGCTGAGGGCTAGTGTAAAGCGCACAAGGTTGTTAAAGCTCGTGATGTACTCAAGGCAATGTCATTCAATTGGCTGTAATCCAATCGAGTTGCTTAGATACCGTCATTGATCGGTCTTTCAGAATTGGCAAGGTTGAGGATGCCAAGAGGTATTTGTTAGAATGACGATTTTTCGTGAGGATAATTTAGTTGGTATCGTGTTGCTTAATACTATGGGAATTGGAAGAATCTAAGTTCCAATTAAAGGAGGTATTGGATGGGATATTTGTTGTCCCAAAGATTTTATTTCTTGAGAAGCTCGGAACTTGTTGTTCAAAGAGATGAATCTTTGAGGTTATACATCGATTATCGATGATGAAATGCGGTAGTGGTAGAAGGAAATAAATATCCTTCATGGTGGATCGAGGATCTATTTAGATCGCCTATAGGACACCTGTGTATACTCTAGGATTGATTTATGATTGGTGTGTTGATATTGTAGTGACAGGGTGTCATACAATTATCAAAGTCGTAGGGATGATGGATATATCATCAGCCTAGAGTAAAGATGATGCAGGTGTATAGTGGTGACAATCTCATACTTGGTATGAATTACATGGGGTTTGATTATCTTGTTTGACTTATGACGACTTTGTCGTCCAGGGATTTAGGAAATCGTGTATTCTGGACACGATTGGATCATTTATGATGGTGGCAGTTGGAGTTGAGCACTCAGCCACCTATGATGATGGTTTTCTCGTATGGATTTGATTATTACCATAGATATGGATAGGATGCTCTAGCGGTATTACATCGCTGACTGGTTGGATCAGGAAGGTGATGGAATTTATTTGGTCTGAAGCTTGTGAACCTAGTTTCAGGGCTCAGACGATGGTTGACTTTTACACCAGAGTTGTGTGATCATTCTCGGGTGAAAGGAAAGTTAATTTATATGCGGATGCGATGTTTGAAGAATGGGCGTTTCGATTTAGTTGATCGAGACGTATCCCATGTTTATGTTAAATGAGGAACTACGAGATGGGTTGTCATATATATATGACGTGGACCTAGTAGGAGTTGTTATGTTGTTTTGTAGAGGTGAGGAGCAGAAATGCTTATGAGGTTTTAGCTAGCTACTGTGTAGTTACATTTGAATTTAGGAAGAGTTACTATTGATTCAGGAACAACAGATAGATTCCTGTTGTGATGATAGAGAGCATCTACCATAGAGTTGTACTTTTGCTCTCTGGTTAATTAGTGATATTGGAATTTATATGTAGTAGGTGGCTAGATAGCTACCTGGCATCTTGACTGGCTATGAGTCCCAATCGTGGTAGCATGTCGTTGCCAGTAAGTAGTGCCTTTTGCATTACTCTGAGAGCCACGAGACTTGATCACAATATTTTGATAAGTATTGCTAAAGATTGCAATAGGTTCTATATGTTGCAGATGTATAGGATTGTATCCGGAAAATAGTAAGTATTGAAATGTTCTCCGTGGTGGAACGACATGCGGAACATAGTTGATTTGGAAGTCTGGTAAAGGTGGTATATAAATAATCAGTAAGGTTCTGTACCAAGAGGGAAGTGGGAGCCTAGTATGATGGACAGTATTGGGAGGTTATTTAGAATTCGGAAAGGACTTAGTATGATTAGCTAAGCCCGCTCATTTTCGTCCGATCCATACGATGAGTTTGTTGGATCGCTGGATAGGTTATATTATGGCGATTTCCAGTTCATGGAGGATCGTTGAGTATCGTATGTGATAGCGATTCAGGATTTACCTTAGGATTATGGTAAAGTCTTTAACAGGTCACGGATATAGGGCTCCACTCGGGTACAGATAGATACTTATGATAGGTGGACGAAATGAAGATACTATTCATATTTTGGAAGGGCTGCTAGAAGAAAGTGTGATTTGATTTTAAAGGATATCAGTAACCCCACTTAGTCACTTGAGGTGTGACTTGTCTCCAGATGCTTGAGATGGTTGTTGGGACATCTCGTACTAATATACGAGTAGGAAATTTGAGGACCAAATTTTTATTAGTGGGGGAGAATGTAAAATACTGAAATTTAAAATATGAAATTAAATGGCCAAAATTTTGGGGAAATAATCCTAGGGATTATTTTCGAGATTTTTAGGGAATTTTAAGAAATTTTCCGGAATTTTTCTGGATTTAAACGGACTCGTCACGAGATTTTACTGGATAAAATATATAGGTTTTAGGAGGGGTCTATTTCAGGGGTTTAATACGCGATAAAAACCTAATGTTTATTTTTCTTGCTTTTTCCCCGCCGCGACCCATTTCTCCTCGGCAGTTCCCTCGCACGACGATTTCTTCACGGCGACGTCTTCTCTCCACCGATTTCTGCTGCGCTCGTTGTCGACGGCAGCCGCAGCAGAGGGCTCGCCGTCCTCGGCTCGGACCGCCGTGCGACGCCCCTCTTCTTCCCCGAGCGCCGACGCTCGCCTTCCCGGTGCTCAGGGCCCGCCGGCTTCTCTTCCTCGCCACCTACAGTCCGCAGCCGCCCGACGGTTCTTCCCTTCGCCGTCTATAGCGCGTCGTCGCCCGCGACCTTGGATCGCCGCGAGCTCTTCTTCACGGCGACCTCTTCTCCGCGCCACGAGGGCCGCCGCCACCTACAGACGTCGCGCCCACATCTCCGGCTGGTTTCTCTGCGCCATTGCTCGGGCGACACGCTGCAGACGGCTCTCGCCGTTCTTCTCTTCCTCGCCGACCATAGCGTAGCCGGCTACGATAACAGGATCACGTCGGCCTTCTCGCCTAGGACGACAAACACCGCCTCCGGGCCACAGGATCACCGTCGGTCTCCTCGAGGCACCCCTCTTTCTTTACGATCGGCGCCTTCTCCTGCCCTTCCGCCGGTGGTCGCCGGAGTAGGTAATAGTTGTTCCTTTTCCTATCTTGGACGACAGTGAGTTAGGGATTTTGTGTTTCGGCCGGTTGTGTTCGGTGTGTGGCGTGAGGTCGATTAGGGTATTAAATTGGGGTTTGGGTGAGTTAGCTATGAGGTTTCGTTTAGGGATTGATTGTGGAATTTCCTCATCCTAACTTGGATCTATGGTTTAGGCAGTGAGTGCCCTGGAGCTTAGGTTGCTCCGGTGTAAAGGGATCGGGATATGTTAGGTTGGTGGAGACCCAAGTCCAGTAGTGTGAGCAGTTGCAGCTATGCACGCCTAGGTGTTTGGAGGTTAGTTATTTGTGGATGTTTGTAATGAGATTGATGCTTGAGGTTTGATGTGTGGTGATTGGTAATGCATTTAGATTTGGATTGCATGTGGATGGTTATAACTTGCAAATGGTCAGGTGTATTTTGCTCGACTGTGTGAGTGAGAAAGGACTAATGGAGTGAGTGTTCCATTTAGGGTTGGTTAGAGCCCTAAATCGGTGTATTTGTGGACAAGGAAAATTGGAAATAGTTTGGGTTAATTGGGATATAAAGGAAATCGATTAATTATTCGATTTGTCGTTGAATTGGATAATTTTGTGCTTGACTATAATTATGTTATATGCAGGTTTCGGTCACGAGGCAGGTCCCCAGTCGTGACGATCTGGTTCTCTTTGGATATATTCAGTGGTATTTTGACTTAACGCTTAGATTAAGTCAAATTGATATGCTAGTTAGGATAGCTTACAATAATTTTTCATGTTTATATGCCTAGTATGCTTTTGGTGCCTACTAGATACATGCATGTGTTAGGATATGATTATATTTACCTGTTTGATATGGATCATAGTACATGGATTAGGGATATGTATATATATTGGTTGCATATATCATTTGGATAGATATTATGAGTAGGATTTACATGCTTTAGTATCATGCACCATTTTCGCATGATTGCATGCTAGCTGGACGGGGTTCCATTATTGTTGAGCCCGCAGCTAGTTACATGGCCTGCACACACTGCCACTCATGGGTTAGTGGTACATCAGGAGGGTGTGTGCAGTTGCTCTGTCAAGCTCAGTCACTCGTCCGCCATGGTAGCGATGAGCGTGGTAGTAGCGAGGATCCCTCCTCCGGCCTATGACACGAGGAGATGAGCTTAGCTCCCCACTATGTTTGGGGCAGAGGATAGGTGTACTCCGGACATCCTGTCCACTCGGTCACTCGGGAAGCGTGATGGCGAGTGCAGCTTGTCATAGCCCTACCCACTCGGCTTCACCATTGCGTGTAAGTGGCGGTGTAGCGTCGGGGTGACCATGTCATTCGCACGGCATGCACTTTGCATAGATTGCATTTGTATCTTGTTTCTTTGCATTTTTATTGATGCCTTGGATGTGCATATGATTGTCATGCATACAGGATACATGCTTATATATGATCAGGACTTTATTACTTCTAGTCAGGCACATGCTCCTATATCAGGGTAGGAGATTGTAAATCTGATCATTTTGTATTTCTTGCTTGCATACCCTATTTATGTGAGAGTCATCGCATGTTATTTTTATTGTTAGCTATACGATTTTTGCATATCTATCACAGAGTTCTTTGAACTCACCCCGTTGATTTATATCTATTTCAGGATGAAGCTGTCAGGAGAGTCCAGCTGCCAAACCCCCTCGTCGTGGAAGTGTATTTGGTTATTTGTTTTTGGTTTTGGATATCTTGTTTAGAAGATATATTTAGGACTGGAATTGGATTTATGTATTCGTGGATTTTTGGTGTCCTTATGGACCTCTATTCGGAGTTTGTTCTGGATTGGATTTTGGTTGAGTATTCCTGCCCAGATGGCAGAAGGGGTAGGTTTAGTTATGATATTCTTTTGTGTATATCATTTGATTGTTGGCCTGAGGCCTGATTTATATAACTGCGTGTGAGTTTGGATTCCGGTCGTGTTGACCGATGTATAGTGGCCGTGTAGGCCTTGTATGTAAATTGGGATTGTCACCCGTACAGGGGAGATGCTGCCGGATTTTTGTCTGGCGGGGTCTCCTTCGGGGCGTGACAATTTATTGCTTGATCACTTGGTTACCAGGATTCATAAACTTTAGTACTTAGCCTGGAGGTCTAGAGTTCGAATCCTGGGGAAGGCAAAAACCCACTTCCAGGGGTGGGAAGTCCAGGTGAGTAACGACGGGCCAACAGGGGCGACGGTCGTCGACCAATAGGGGTCGTCGAATTCCGCCAACAGGGGCGACGGTCGTCGACCAATAGGGGTCGTCGAATTCCGCCAACAGGGGCCCGGTCGTTACAATAAAAAGGCGCCTTTTTATTGTAACGAAGAGCCTGTTATGCGGATTGACGACTTCTGTCGACGACATCGCCTGTTGGCGAGCGACATTGATCGGCGCCGTCTGTTCGTCGATTCGACTTCACCTGAAGTGGTTTTGTTTTCCAGATTGAACTTAGACTCGATTACTAAAGTTATGAATCTGCAACCAAGTGATCCTTGATCACTTGGTTACCAGGATTCATAAACTTTAGTACTTAACCTGGAGGTCTAGAGTTCGAATCCTGGGGAAGGCAAAAACCCACTTCCAGGGGTGGGAAGTCCAGGTGAGTAACGACGGGCCAACAGGGGCGACGGTCGGTGACCAATAGGGGTCGCCGAATTTCCGCCAACAGGGGCGATGGTCGTCGACCAATAGGGGTCGTCGAATTCCGCCAATAGGGGCCTGGTCGTTACAATAGCAACTGAATGACCTACAAAAAAAAACAGTTCATTAATATATTAAATATATGAAATTTTGAATTAGACAGTAAATTAAAACATAATTGGTACTCAATAAAAATTACCCACAATTAGAAATTGAAGTCCGCATTATAATTTTCATCCTGGTCATGCGTCTATTAGTCATCGTCTTCTTCTTCATCATCGTCATCGTTATCATCATCATCATCCTCATCTTCTAAATTAAATTCTTCATCTTCATTCTCATTCAGTTCACTTGCATCAACGATTATTACTACGTCACTGGAATCTCGTAACGTTGAAATATTATATTCTTCGTTATGAAATGTATTGACAATTTCATCTTATTGATATGCTATATCTTCCCAATGTTCCTCAATTTATTTTTCATCTCTAATTTTGCGATGAATATTATATTCGTCGCAAATTTTATAATTCCCACCATGTCAAATAATTGAAATTTTCTGTCGAAAATTTTTCGACCCCAAATTTGATGGGAAATTTGCAACGAATTCATGAATTCATTGCTAATTTTGGCAACGAAAAAAATTTCGTTGCCAATTTTGCAATGAATATAATTCATGAATTCACTGCAAATTTTTTGTAATGAAAATGTAATTCGTTGTAAATTTTACAACGAAATTATAATTCATTATAAATTTTTGCAATGAAAATGTAATTCGTTGCAGAATTTGCAATGAAAATAAAATTCATTGCAACAATTTGCAACAAATTTGATTTTTCGTCGCAAATTTGCGATGAAAAATCATTTTCGTCATAAATTTGAGACGACATTTGCGACGAAAATGAATTGTTGGAAATTTAAATAATTTTGCAATGAAAAAATTTTTGTTGAAAATTTCATTACAAATTTACGACGAAATTTGAAATTCGTCGTAAATTTTGTTGTAGATTTACAATAAATTATTTTCGTTACCAAATTTTTTCGTAAATTTAATGTTTTTTGTCGTATAAGTTTTACTGTGATCCTAGTAGTAGAGTGATGTATTAATCTATTAATAGATCTATTTTGTTACCCGCTTACTAAGTTAATAATTAATCTAATTAACACAAGATTAATTGCCTAATTAATCATGCTAACTAATTCATCAATCCTAATTCAAATAAGCGATTAATCATCTAACAATACATCTAAGTTCCAATTAATTAATGAAACTAAAAATCATATCATTAACTTTAATTAAACCTAAGTTATACTGTAAGGAAATCCGACGCTAGCGACAACAATGATCATAGGATTTCTGTTCGCTAGCAGCAACAAACCTGTTGTATGCCGCGGAGATCAAGAAAAATGACAATTGAAGGTGATGGTTGGCCACACAGACGGGGATGATAAAGGAGTCGTGGAGCTAGTCGCAATGGATGGAGCTTGCCGTGGTGGCCCCGAGTTGGCCGAGGGCTGTGAGGCAGGTTGCAACTAGCAGAGGTTGGCCAGTACGGCGCGTGAGCAGAAAGATTGACATTGCGAGACTAAGCTCGTAACAAGGCCTAACTTGTGACGAATGCAGGGGACAGAAAGGAGAAGGATCGGGCGAAGGCGACTCCGCCATCACGATGGAGAACTGGCCAAGGTGCAGACGACTGACACGAGTTGAAAAAAATAAAATAATAATAGTAATAAATAAATAAATCACACACACCAAGCTTGGCATTCTAGCAATCATTTTGCTCATCAATGTTAATTGAGATTGTCAACTAGAGTTATAGCCAACAATTCATCTTATCATACTAAGCATTACTGGTGTTTTCTTCTCTATTTCTACAAATTATCTTCACTTAATAAATTTGGTAGGAGTCTATCATGTTAGCGGAGTAACGTATACAAGACGAACAAAGACACAAACTTCGCTTCGGATAGCAAACCTGGAATTCAGGATAGAAACAATAGTCAGCAGGAATCGACTCTCATTGCCTCCCCTTAAAAACTGTTTTCCCACGGTCTTACCAACGCGTCACAACAGTACGAAGGGCGTTAGGTTGACGTTCAAATCCTGTACACAACAGTGAGCGTTTGGTCAATTAACGTCGTGTGAAAGGACGGTTCCTATTCCGAGATCGGGCGGAGGATTGAAAGAGAGCAAGAAAATTTGCGCCTTAGCATCAGGTTAGGGTTTTTGAACGAGTAGGAGACGAAGAGAGACCCTTGGACGTAGAAGCAATCCATGTCGACGTGGGCGATCACGCACGCGTTCTGGGACTCCGGCCGCGCGATTGGCATCCTTGCTTCTCCCCGGATAGATCACGCATCAAGTGTCAATGGCATCCACTTCTTCCCCTTCCTGCAATCCTCCTGCCTTTCCGCTCCCTAAACCCCAAGAAACGCCCTACACAACCTCGTCGCGCATTATATTTGGAAATTTACTGTTTACTCCTACAATAATGCTTATCCAAACGAACAGTCAAACTCCGATCATGTCGACCGATGCCCTGAAGCAGAAGCAGAAGCAGTTCCGGTTGACTCAGAACTATTGCTTGTCAACGTCACCGCCGGTAACGGTGCGTCGCCGTAAGTAGGCACCGGCATCGCAGGAGGGAGCTCCGGCCACGGAAGATCAAAGTTGAGCACGTTAATGGCCTGTTTCATCGACGGCCGTAGCTTTGGATCAGGATGAGCGCACCATAACCCCACGACCATCAAGCACTCCATTTGTTCCCGATCAAATTCGCCCTGTAGATTCTCATCCGCCGTCTCGAGGAGCATCTTCCTCCCGTAGAGCTCCCACACCCATCGAGCCAGTTCGGCCGTGCCACTCTCCTCCACGATTAATGGCCTTCTACCGGATGCTATCTCCAACGCCACGATCCCGAAGCTGTAGACATCGGATTCCTTACTTGCCTTGCCGGTGTAGAAATATTCCGGCGCCATGTAGCCTCTCGTACCGGCCAACACCGTCATCGTTTGCGGCCCGCTGTGGTGGTCAAGGAGCCTCGCGAGCCCGAAGTCCCCGAGTTTGGCACTGAACGTCGAGTCCAACATGACGTTGCTCGGCTTGATGTCTCGGTGCACCACGCACTGCTCCCACTCCTCGTGAAGATAGAGCAGAGCCGATGCCAAGCCCAGCGTGACCTTGTGCCGCACTCCCCACGCCAACGTCGTCGCGGCACCGCCATGGAGGTAGGAATCTAGACTACCGTTGGGCACCAGCTCGTAGACGAGGAGGAGTTCCTGGCGGTCGTGACACCAGCCTACGAGCTGCACTAGGTTGCGGTGGCGAAGCCGGCTTATGATCTTGACCTCCGACATGTACTCTTTCCTCCCCTGTTTAGAGCCCTTGGAGACCCTTTTGATGGCAACCTCGAGCTTAGGATCTTTCAACACGCCCCTGTAGACCGACCCGAACCCTCCTTCTCCGAGCTTTCCTTCGTCGGAGAAGCCTCTGGTGGCGCGGACGAGTTCTGGATAAGCGAATCTCTTCGGTCCTCTCTCTCTTTCGAATTCGTTATCCATGGCTTCATCAGAGATCCAGTCCTCTTCCTCATTTTCGTTCGTCCTCCGCCTTCGTTTAAAGAACCATAGCGCGCCCAAAGCAGCCACCAAGAAGACTAGTACTGTTCCGGCAACGACAAAACTGACGAGGAACGCAGTCTTGCCCTTCTTACTTGGCTGCAGAGTCGAATTCTGCAGAGGAATCGAATTCTGCAGAGTCGAATTCTTCTGCAGAGTCGAATTCTGCAGAGGAATCGAATTCTGCAGAGTCGAATTCTTCTGCAGAGTCGAATTCTGCAGAGTCGAATTGAACGACCATGAATGAATAGTATGCCTTTCAATGCCAGAACCGGTGGCCGCCGAGAAGCCAATAACTACTTCTTCCGGCAGGACTTTTCTCAAGTCGATGGTATCGCTGAGGAACAAAACAGCATCCCTGAGCTCTCGATTATCCCCGGACGAGAGGAACACACTCAAGTTATGGCTGGTGGCATTGTAAATGACCCACGCGATGGACTCGTTGCTCCACTCCGCAGTCTTGGTCGAGTTCAACGAGTTGACGTCGATTCCGACATGTTGGTAAGTTGGATCGCCGTACTCCAGGTTCTGATAAGTATCGAACTCCACCGCCACCGTGGAGTGGGGAGGAGGAGGAGGAGGAACAACGCTGCTGAAGAGGCCGAGGCCCCCGCCGTGGGAATCGACACGGACCTCGCACGGCGGCGCCGACAGGAAGAAAGCGAGGCCGTCGCCGGGTTTCCATTTCCGTGTATCGATCAGTTGGGAGATGTTGAAGACGAAGCGGGTTGTAAAATCGGCGAGTTGGCCGGTTTTTGCGTCCCATAGGAGGAGGAGCTCCTTGTAGCTCGCTCTCCCCACGCTGTCGGTGTTTGACTCACTGTCGGTGTTCTTGGTGAGCTCGATAAAGTCGTTGTTGTTTAGGGCGTCACCTTGGAGAAGGACATGGGATTCATTGCCGACGTTATAGAAGTTGGAGAAGTCGAAGAGCAGAGAGCTTGACGACGGAACGGCTGCCAATAAACAAATCACAGCAGTGGAGATCATCTGAGTACTCGATCTACGCATCGTTGCAGATCCAGATCATGAAGATCACAGGCGCCGCAGCAGATCAAGCAGTAGCGATCAAGATCTGAAGAAAGAGAGCAATTGGATGGTGCATAAAAAAAACCGGTGATCAAAAGGTCGCAATCAATAATTTTTTTCTTCTGATCAAGGGTACTTTTTGAGATTTGGCGTGGACTCCGCCTGTAATTCCACACGCAACTTTGAAATGGTGTGCAGTTGGCTACTTAATGGTCCCAACCGACACGAAAACTACACTTGACTTCTTCCATGCGAGCTGTGGTCAGTCTTGAAGGAGGACCAATTCCTCCATATTAAGCTTCGCCCTTTTTATTTTAACAACAATATATCAATATATATATATATATATATATATACTTCAACCTATTTTTCATAAGTAATAAAGTATATATTCTAATTTTTATCATTATTATAATAATTACGAAATAACTTCTACGGCGCGAAGCAACTATGAATCTATTTTTTATTTATAGCAATTTTGTATATTTCGATTCTTTTTAATTCTCTATGCATTTTACTGTTCCAATAAAAAATTATAGTTTTTATAATATTATAGCAACTATACTTATAGGTTCATAATTATTATAATATAATATCGGTCAAATTTAAAATATTCAAATCGTAGTGAATACGATTCATAATTATTAATATTGATTAGAATTGAAACATCTATATGTAACAATTATAAATTATAATTGCTACGATATTATAACAAATTTGCTATAATATAGTACTGTTATAGCACTATCACAATTACTATTTATAACTGTCATAATAAAGTGTTAATTTGGACTATCAAAGTAAGGAGAGATAATTTGGATAATAAAAATGGAATGGAGTTTTGTCTTGATATTTTTCAAAAAAAAAAAACACTTTTGATGATGTGTGTGTATATGTAAGTGTGTTTGATGTGTGTGTGTGTGTGTTTTTTTGTTTGTTTGCTAATGTAAACAAAAGATGGTCATAAATGACGATCAAGAATGAAGGAGCTCTCGGTTAACAATATGAACAACAGTCAAAGATAGAAATGACAGCATGAAATGGATTTCACGTAGTTGGAGTCCAAGGCAAAGGGAAGGAAGGGATAGTTTACAGAATTGGAGTTCTATGAGGATCAATACCCACTTGAATAGCTACCACTTAAATACTTTTAAAAATCTATTTTTCGCATCTAGATCCAAGTGAATTTAATATTTAAAAACATTGCTCAGATTTTTATTGATTATTAAAAGACATTGATGGGTGATTGTAATATCCCATCGTATCGAAAAAATAAGAAAAAGTCGCCCCGGGGTACGACGATAAAAACAGAGAGATTTCATAAGAACATAGTTCGATCCTCTGCTGCAATATCATTCAATGCATTCAGATGACCCTGAGTCAAAAATTTGTCCAGTGGACGAAGTACGACTTTAACGTTGTATCATCGTTCAGGGATACAGAGCCGACTCTGAGAGAGGACTACTGGGGCCCTCGTCCAAGGCCCAAAAGAAATTTTACCATTAAAAAAGACCCAATTTTCAAATTTTACAATGGAAATAGAGTCCAATTTTCAAATTTCGCTCGAGGCCCTAAGTGCAAATTCTAAAATCATGACCGGCTCGACAGGGATGGCACAACTGCGGAGTCTGGACTAAACCGTAAAAAAATTATGAGCGCTTTTCTGATATACCCTTGGTAGCGGGTGGAAGTCACTGTTGGTGCAAGGATACTAGATAATCGAATTTAGATTTTGATAATGACAAAGATTCAAAGTTAAACTATTTTATTATCTCATATGTTATGCTAAATGTGCAAGTATTGTATTAAACATTGCTAAGGTCAACGACACCAGAAGAATCTCCGGACGAGAAACCTCGGTGGTCAACGATACCAGGAGAATCTCGGGACGAGAAACTTCGATGGTTGGGTGATGTCAGGAGAATCTCGGAAGGAGAAACCTCGGTGGTTTGAAAGCTAAGTGACAGATCAGAAAAACCAAAGGTAACCTCCGGATGTGGAGTGATAGTAAGGACGTGTCCTCTGTACAGGGACAATCTTAGACGTCGATCCGACTAAGACTTCTGGAAAAATGTCTAAGTCGAGATCGAACGGTAAAGGATCGTCTTTTATATATATATTTCTTGTGTTAACTTTATTTTATATGTTTTCTATCATATTGTCAAGCAACTAGTGTAATCCTCGAGCAATCAGTGTAATTCCCGAGCAACCAGTGACTAGTGTAATTCTCGAGCAGACAGTCGATCGAGCAACTAGTGGAATTTCCAAGCAGTTAGTAGAATTCCTAAGTGACTAGGGAAATTCTCGAGCAGGTAGTCGATAAAGAAACAGTCACTCTCGAGTAGATAGTAGAATTCGCGAGCAACTAGTGAAACTCCCGAGCAATCAGTCGCGATGAAGAAACAGTCGCTCCCGAGCAGATAGTAGAATTCCCGAGCGACTAGTGAAATTCCCGAGCAATCAGTTGCGATGGAGAAACAGTCGCTCCCGAGCGGATAGTAGAATTCTCGAGCGACTAGTGCAATTCCCGAGTTGGCACAACATCAATTGGGAAGTTTCAATCAACGACTGAATGAATCTGATCACTTCGAGAAAAAGTCAAGATAAGAACCACAAAAGGAGGAGTGGATGATGATGTTTGACTTAGATTTAAAGCTCAATGAGATAATGTTTGAAAGGTTATAAAAGGAGAGATAAATCACCCTTCTTGAGTTAACAAAAAATTAACAACAAATCGCTCCAAAAGTGCTACATCAGTTCAAAGCTCTCATCTCCATTCATCAGCGTTGCAACGCCGATTAAGTTTCCAACTTCAACTTATTGCAGTCGGTATTAATTTGTTTATTGTTCCTTACTCTTTAATTGCTAGGAGGAAAGGTAGATTTGTTACCATGTCCTCCATATTATTTTGTAATCACTTTGTCTCTTACTTTCAACGAGGAAGAGACTTTTAGTGTTTTGTCAAATTGGAAGCGATCAAGGATCACAGGGCCTTGGACTAGCAACTAGTTGGTTGTGCACCAATTAAAAACAAACATGTCCTTGTGTTTTATCTTTACTTATTTCCGTTGTAATATTTTGTGTTCTTACGAGTTTTTTTCAAATGTTATTCATCCCTCCTTTAGCGTTTCTCGATCCTACAATCACTTGGACTTTAACTTTATCTGACTCAGCTGTTGGCGAGACGTCTCGAATGTTCGTGAGATGGGAGATTAATCGGACCGAAGATTCGAATACCATGATATCAATAAAAAAATAATAAGAAAAAGTCTAAAATACATTAATTTCTTAAAACATAGAAGAACAAACGACCTTTGTTTTTTCTTCGTGTTGAGGAATTTGAATACTAAGAGGGACAATGGCTGGCGGCTTGTGCAAGACGGCCAATTTTAATTAACAATTAGACGTGCAATGAGCAACAAGAAAGGTACGGCGATATTATATTAAATATAAAAAATTATTTTTATTTGGAAGGGAGCCACAAAATTCAACTTCCTAATAATTATTAACATAACAATATTATTCCCATAGGAATAACATGGTGATTATGACACGGTGATATTTATAGATATAATATGGATTAATTTTGAAAGGTATCTAAATTTTTTTTTTAAATTCAGATGACCTCCACGTATTTTGATCACCACATCAAAATTTATAATTCTTTATGATTTATCTCCCTCACAATGATCGTGAAATAGACCGATAAAAATTATTAAATTAACGATTCCAATCTTTACATATTAACATAATAATAATCATCTGAAACTAGATTAACATAACAATATTCATCTCAAACTGCCTATTGATGTTACTTCACAATGTTTTGGCACCGCAAATTGCTCATATGTTTTCTTTCCCCTAGATAATAGTTAAAGTAATCTGCACTAATCAACAGCAATGAAAGTATGATATAAGAGAAAAAAAAAAGTAAAATACATTTAATTTGCCAGAATAGTCACAAGTAATGGATCAGCCAAACCAAACTAATCCAACTAGTTGGTCCATCCAACCAGCCTTATCGACCACACCGGTCTACTCAGTCTTATTGGCTCAGCCACTCGATCAACTTGATAATTTGTCCAACCCATTAACTTGGTCGGACATAAAAATTTGCCCTTGGAAAGAACTTAATGGCTAACATATACGATTGTTGTATCATAGGACAACAGATCAATTTCTCCATGCACTAGTTACTAGTCTCAAGGGTCAAAAATCTATCGTGATTTATCTCCCTTATGATGGTCCAAAGACGAACTAATAAAAACCGCTAAATTGACAGATTCCAATCTTCTTATCATAAGAACAAATAAATTCTCACATCATTAAGTAATTATTGACGTAAGAACCCACCGTTACCAATTAGTTACGTACTAGCAAACAATCTGACATTAGAACATACAAAAACTAAAATGAGTATTGAGAAAAGATATTAACATAACTAAGGCTAATTATGAATATCACATAATATCCTCTAATTTTTGAAGGAGCATTAATTCGCAAAGAATTTTTCATTTTTTATTTTTTTCTAAAAAATAAAAAATATTTTTTTTTATTTTTTAATTTTCTAGAAAATGTTCTTTTATTTTTTAAAAAATAAAAATAAAAATAGAAAACGATTTTTTTGAATTTTCTAATTTTTCAAAAAATACTTCTTTAATTTTTTAAAAATGGAGATGAAAAATATCAACCAAATATGTTTTTTCATTTTCCCAGAGTATGAAAACGAAAAATTAAAAAAATTTCACCTATCAAACGCACCTGAGTTTTCATTATTGTCCTATTTGACCTACCACTGAAATGTCTGATGACTAATTGCTTAAACTGATCCTAAATGAGTCAAAGAATCACAAGTAGATTAGATATTTGAAAAAACAACAGATATCCACTACATAGAAGTTATATTATACTTAGATGTTATGGCAGCAAGCATGGAAGTGAAAGGTGTAAACGACCAAGAAAATACAAGAACTTCACAAACTATATGGCATTTCTCTTCGACCTTAGAGCCTCAAAATATTCACTTTTTTCCCTAAAAGCCTTGCAAATAAAACAGAGACATCCTATTGTTCGAAATAGCATTGAATTAAATTTGAGATTAAAAAGTAGAATTGAACACGAAGACGAGAGAAATTATTTTTCCAAATTTGTTGGAAAGGTAGGAGTTCACATCTTCCGTCTCTACTATTGAAATGGTGTATCCATACCCACAGATGCATACCATGGCACTATAATCTGCATTCTACTATAATTTTAGCACTCGTCTTCCTATTGTTGACAACTATACAAAAATAAATATGAAAGGAATTCAAGCACTTTGCAATATTGTTAAAAAAAATGATTTTTTTTGTATCGACTTAACACGTAAAAGTAAATACAATATCCACTGTGCAAGTGCTCACGTACCAATATTTTTAACTGGATCAACTTTCTGAATTCTCTTAAAGTGAATACGTAGATCTTTCACATCATGAGGTGATATTAACTACATACAAGTTAAATGGGTTGGACCAGAGCGAACAACCTCCATATAGGAAAAAAGAACAAAGAAAAGTATCTGTTGCATGCTTCCTATTGTGTTTACGAGAATACTGAATCTAAGTCAGAAACCATGGAACTTAACAAGAAACTTTATCTTGGGAAAACAAGACACAGAGCTAAAATATTTAGCTACTCTGAGAATCTATTAGTGCATTAGCACATATGGGTGCTTATGTATGGTTGAATATAGCAAATGCCTTGTCTAAAAGAAGGTGCATTTTTCAGAATAAAAGATGCCAAAAGGCCTGTGCATGAACTTTAGTAGGAAAACCAGAAGGAATTTGTAAGTTGGAAGGTACCCAAGCAATTCTAATTCTCCTATGGTGCACATTCCTTAATTTTCAGCTTTTTCAATGCGTGATTATCACCTGAAAGACCAAAATACAATCAAATTCTACTGCGCTCCAAGTTCACATGTCAATGGAAGAACAATCAAGTTCGCCAAAGCCAATTTCCCAACTTCCAAAAAAGTGCAAGGAAAACAATAACAGAAGGAGATAAAGTTGTAGAAGTACTTCTGTGGATTTCAACCAAGTACATGATACGCACAAATATTATTAATTGGCTTAGATAGACCAAAGCAGATAACTGTCCTACTGCAAGTGTTAGTTCATGCATAAATCTGAACCTGAACTGTAAGCATAAGAAAAAATGACCGCGCACAAAAAATTTGTAGATCAACAAGATTTTTTTTCTTCTAATAAATTATAATCCATTATCTTAGAGGTTCTTGAAATAAATGACCAAATACAATGTCCAATGACCTGGCTTAGCTAGGCCCTTTTGCCTATTAATCATGTAGAGCAAGTTCATGGGTCTGTCAAAGAAACTAGACTAAACAATAACTGATATTAATAATGAGTATTTAGCATATAGAGTATCCAAAAGGTGAAAAGTAGCCTAGCTGATCTTTGCTACATATGAAATTGAAACTTCAGTTTATGAAACCTCACCAAATTTACCATACAAAAGGTAGCACAAGTTATGCAAACATAGATAAGTGTCAAAAAGATCAAAGGATGTACAAAACGAGCATAGTAGTCTCAAACTCTCAATCAACAACAGAACTTCTAAATCATACGAAATCAATAAGGCATCAGACTTGCCTATAGAAATGCATAGTCTCACTGACAGACAAGTATGAAAACAAATTGTCAGGGATAAATACAATAACCATCACAGAAAAATAGCTATGCACTGCTAGTGCGTATATTTGCGCTGAGACGTCATGTAGAACGAAGGTACTTGAGAGAAAACCTGAAATAAATGATTTAAGAACCGGTATTGGGGAGGGCGGCCATGAAGGCGTTGTAAGAGGACTCAAGGTCAAAGTGGAGCTGGCGAGCCTGTTGCTCGGTGAGCTCGTCGGAAGCACCCATCTTGGCAAGGCGAGCGAGCCAATCGCGGACCTTGGTGCGGCCCTCGAAGTCCGAGGGGAGGAGGCCGTTGCCCAGTTTGGCAAGGGAGGTGGAGAGGTCGGAGAGGAGGGGGTGGACCTGGTCGACAGCGACCATGTTGAGCTTGACGGAGTCCATGGCGGTGATGAAGTGTTGGACGCATTCGGCGACGGCGGCGGCAGAGGCGGAGGGGCCTCCTCCGGAAGATAAAGCGGCGGCGCGGTGCTCGACGGTGGCCGGGACGCCCGACACGAGGAGTCGGTTGATGGCCGCCGGGGCGTCGAGGCGGTAGGCGTCGGCGAAACGCTCCAGGGAAGGGACGGTGCCACGGAGGGCAGAGTGGAGAGTGCGGAACTGAGCGATGAGCTTGAGGCACTCCGCCTCGTACTCGGAGGAGGAGACGAGATCTCGGACGTAGGCCTTCTCTAGCTTCTCGGTGGTCTTGATGATGGCGTACAGGTCGGCGAAGTTGTCGTACATATCTCTCTCCCTCTTGTCGCGCCACAGCTTCACCTCCTCCATCGCCGATCGATCGCTCGTATCTCCCTCTCTTTCTCCGATCGATCCCTTCTTCCCTTCTTCCCTTCTCCAATTTCTTCGATTAGCCGCAGTCCGCAGACGGATCGATCGACGAGGAAGCCCAAGGGGGGATTTGGGGAACGCGTTGGGAAACAGAAGGTTATGGATTCGGTCCAGGAACGATTTTAAATTAGATCGTGTTGTTTTTATCCGAGTCGTATATCAACTGGACGTCGCGAGAAGATGAAGCCTCGAGAATCAGTTGCAACGCACGTGCACAATCTCTTTTTCCTTAGAATATTTATCTTAACCGTTAAATTAATAAGAGAAAATCAGACCCCTAACGTTTTCCGTGCACAGAGGCCTTCCAATTAAATCTTCCCTTCCTGGTTCGTCGAAACGGATATGAAACCATCCGAAATTCCAATCTCGGAACACATTGTATCGTATTAAATTTCTGATAAAGAAAATTCTATAAAAAAAGAAATTATAGAGGAAATTCTGATAAAGAAATTCTAGAAATGATTGTGCGACATGAAAGAATTCATGACAAATATTGCGATCTGTTATTTGTCTTTGTCTGGAATAATATTGAACGGATTCGGATTGTGGATCAATCCATTAGTAATTCGAATCTGATTTATTTCTATTAAATAGAGATTTTTAGATTGTTGTAAATAATTCTCAGTAAATTATTTTCTTGTCTGTGGACATAGATGGTGTGACCGAACCAATTCAGTTTCTTTTTCTTCTGTTCTCTCTCTCTCCTGCTTCGACTGTGCGCGACAATTGGTATCAGAGCTTTTCAGATCTTCAGTCGCGAGTGATTCTTCTGTCGCTGGAGCGTATCTTCTCTTCTACGCGACACGACGACCTGTGGGTGCATTTTCATCCTCGCCGCCGCACGCGGCGAACTCGTACGAAGGGCGAACTCGACGCCCCGATTTGTCTGAAGCAGAGAGCAGCGCCGCCCGCCGGAATCTCCAGATTCTTGACCCAAGCAGAGGGCAGAGGTCGTCGGTTCGCTGCCGGAGTCTCCAAGCGCCGCGAGTCTTTGTCTCCTCGTCCCGTCAATTCGCCGAGAGGAGCAGTGACGCCAGGTGAAGCCGTCGCCGCTTCGGTCCGCCGTCGCCGTCTCAGTCCACCGCTGTGCAGAAGGAGCCTCGGTCCGCCGCCTTGGTCTGCCGCCGTGCAGAAGGAGGAAGGCGAGCGGGTGAGTGAACGCAGAGGAAGAAGAGGGAAAAAAAACGAAGGAAAAAAAAAACGGAGACAGAAAAAAAACGGGAAGAAGAAAAAATAAACGGAAAGTTTTTTTTGGAAAGAAAAAAAACGGAGAGGACAATTTTTTTTTTTTTTTGGAAAGAAACAAAGTTTTTTTTGAAGGTCAAAGTTTGAGATTTTATATCTCAGTCCAAGTTTGATTTGAAAAATCTAAGATTGCATTTGCTGATCAAGATAAGATGTCATCTCACAAGTTTAATATTGAGAAGTTCAATGGATCAAACGATTTTACTTTGTGGAAGGTGAAGAGCTGTTCTGGTTCAGCAGGGATGTGCAGTAGCCTTAGACGGAGAAGAAAATTTGTCTCAAAGTTTGAAGGCAGAGGAGAAGATTGAGATTTTGGCAAAAACGCATAGTGTGATTTTGTTAAGTATGACTGACGAAGTCCTGAGAGAGGTGGTTGATGAAACCACTGCTGCGTCGTTATGGAAGAAACTGGAAAGCAAGTATCAGAAGAAATCCTTAACGAACCATTTGTATCAGAAGCAGCGTTTGTATACTTTGTGGATGTCAGAAAATACACAGGTAAAAGATCATGTTGATAATTTTAACCGAATCATCCTAGACTTACAAGGTGTTGGGGTTAAAATTGATGATGAGGATCAAGCAATCATTCTTTTATGTTTCTTGCCTAATTCATATGAGAATTTTGTTGACACTATGCTTTATGGAAGAGAGACTATTTCTGTTAGTGATGTGAAGGATGTTATGCAGTCTAAAGAGTTGAAAATAAAGGTCTCTAGTTCTAATGAAGGCGGAGCAGACTCTAGTCTGATTGTTAGCAAGGGTAGGAACAAGGAAAGGGATGGAGGCAACAAGAGTAAGTCACGTTCGAAATCGAAGTCAAATTATGGACCTCGGTGCTATCACTGTAAAGAAAAGGGGCACATTAGAAGGGAATGCCCACAGCGGAAGAAAGGAAACGAAAAGAATGAATCAAATGACAAAGCTAGTGCAAGTGTAGTGCACGATAGTTCTGATGAAGGTGAGGGTAGTGATGTTTTGACTGTCTATACTTCAGGTTCTGCAAATACTTGGGTCATGGATACAGGTGCTTCTTATCACATGACTTTTTCAAAGAATCTGTTTACTTCCTTTAAGGAATGGAATGGTAGTGTGAAATTGGGTGATGATGAGGAGCTTAGTGTCAAGGGCAGTGGTTCTGTGCAGATTAAGATGTATGATAGGATGGTTAGAACAATCGATGCTTGGCATGTACCTGACCTACGGAAAAATTTGATTTCCTTAGGTGCTCTTGATAAGCAAGGGTACAATTATTCCGGTGGAGATGGGCAAATTAAAGTTTCAAAGGGTGCTCTGACAGTAATGAAGGGTAAATTACAGCATGGAATTTACATCTTGAGGTGATTGGAATAAAGGGCGATTATCTCGTTCTTTAGAGCAGCACGATGATTGTACAGAGTTATGACATCGTAGATTGGGTCATGTGAGTGAGAAAGGACTTGCAATATTGAGCAAACAAGGATTGTTAGATGGAGCAGAAACAGGGAAATTGAAATTCTATGAGACTTGTGTTATGGGCAAGCAGCGCAGAGTCAAGTTCAGTTCTGGCAGACACACTTCTACAGGTATCCTTGAGTATATTCATTCAGATTTGTGGGGTCCTTCTCAGGTTGAATCATATGGCAGATGTAAATACTTTGTTACCTTTATTGACGACTACTCTAGGAAAGTTTGGGTGTATTTTCTGAAGACAAAGGATGAAGTGTTTGGTCGGTTCAAGGAGTGGAAGACTATGGTGGAAAAACGTACTGGGAAACAAGTCAAAACACTCAGAACCGATAATGGATTAGAATTCTGCAATGCATCGTTTGATGAGTTCTGTAAGAAAGAAGGTATAGTGAGACACCGCACTGTACGACATACACCATAACAGAATGGAGTTGTAGAACGTATGAACCAAACACTGTTGCAGCGTGCTCGATGCATGCGATTAAACGCTGGACTTTCGAAACAATTTTGGGCTGAGCGATTAATCGCTTGCTATCTGGTAAATAGATCTCCATCAACTGCAATTGATTTGAAGACTCCTCAAGAGGTATGGTACGGTACTTCCTCTGATTATTCTGGCTTGCGTATATTTGGTTGTCCTGCATATGCCCATGTTAATGATGGTAAACTTGAGGCTAGGGCAATGAAATGCATATTTCTAGGGTATGCTGCTGGAGTTAAAGGGTATAGGTTATGGCGTATTGAAAATGATAGAACTCCAAAATTTATTATTAGCAGAGATGTCACATTTGATGAGTCTGCTATGTTTGGCCAGAAAGAGGAGCTTGGTGATCTTGCAGGTAAGAGATATAAGGGTGCTGACCAAAAGGTGGAGTTTGAGATTGAAACTCCTAAAAGGATGACTACAAATCCTATAGAACAGTCCAGAGATGTGCAAGACGAAGAGTCAGAAAATATAGAAACAAGGAGGTCAAGGAGGGAAATCAGAAAGCCTTCAAGATATGCAGAATGTGTTGAGGGTATTGATACTAATACTGTTGCATTTGCTTTGACAGTTGCTCAAAATATTGATTCTGATGAACCGAAGTCATACAAGGAGGCAGTACAGAGTAAAGAAGCAGCGGCATGGTTAATTGCCATGAATGAGGAGATGCAATCACTTTCAAAGAACAAAATATGGGATCTAGTACCATTACCAAGGGGTGTGAAACCAGTGGGATGCAAATGAGTATTCAAGACGAAAGAAGGTATTCTTGGGGTTGAACCAGCTCGGTTCAAGGCAAGGCTTGTGGCGAAAGGTTTTTCACAAAAGGAGGGAATTGATTGTCATGAAGTGTTCTCACCAGTTGTGAAGCATAAGACCACTCGAGTTCTTCTAACCATGGTGAGTACATTTAACCTTGAGTTAGAACAACTTGATGTGAAAACTGCTTTCTTACATGGGAATCTAGAGGAGCAGATTTATATGTCACAGCCAGAGGGATTTCTTGATTCTGAAAAGGAAGACCATGTGTGTTTGCTGAATAAATCCTTATATGGGTTGACACAGTCTCCTAGGCAGTGAGTGGTACAAGAGGTTTGATGCATTTATGATCTCCCAGAAGTTTGTTCGGAATTCCTTTGATAACTGTGTTTACTCTAGAAAACTGTCTGATGGTTCATTTATTTATTTGTTGCTATATGTGGATGACATGTTAATTGCAGCAAAAAATAAGATTGATGTTAACAATCTTAAGAGTTTGTTGAGCAGTGAGTTTAAAATGAAGAATTTGGGTGCAGCCAAGAAAATTTTAGGCATGGAAATTTGGAGAGACAGGAAAGCATGCCTACTGTATGTATCTCAGCAGAAATACATTGAGAAGGTACTGTAGTTTTTCCAGATGGAACAATCTAAGCCGGTTAGTACTCCCTTGGCAGCACACTTTAAACTTGATGCTAGTGCATTACCTAGTACTGATGAAGAAAGGAATTACATGAGTAGAATTCCTTATTCAAGTGCTGTTGGAAGCTTGATGTATGTCATGGTATGCACTAGACCAGATTTAGCTCATGCTGTTAGTGTGGTAAGCAAGTTTATGAGTAATCCTGGAAAAGTTCACTGGGAGGCAGTTAAGTGGATTATGCGATACTTGAAAGACACGAGTGATATTTGTTTGGTTTATGGTATTAATGGATATACCAGAAGTCTTATATCACGATTCTGACTATGGTGGAGATCTTATGAGAAGGAGATCCCTGACATGTTATATCTTTACTCTTTATGGATGTGCTATTAGTTGGAAAGCAACGCTTCAGTCTACAGTTGCTTTGTCTACTACAGAAACGGAATACATGTCATTGACAGAAGGAGTAAAAGAAGGTATGTGGTTGCATGGTTTTATTGATAGCTTGGGTTTGGATGTGCAGAAACCTATCATTTATTGTGATAGTCAAAGTGCATTGAGCTTGACGAAAAATCCAGTATATCATGAAAGATCAAAACATATTATGTCAGGTTAAATTTCATTCGAAATGTCATAGAGGATCAATCATTCTCCATAGAAAAGATAGCTACAGTTGATAATCCAGTAGATATGTTGACAAAGTCGTTGCCTGCAGAGAAGTTCAAGCATAGCTTGGACTTGGTGAATGTTCGCATAGCATAAGGCCTTTCGGGGCATGGATGACAGGAAGATTCAAGTCAAGATGGAGAATTGTTATTTGTCTTGAATAATATTGGGCGGATCTAGATTGTGGATCGACCCGTTAGTAACCCGAATCTGATTTATTTCTATTAAATAGGAATTCTTAGGTTGCTGTAAATGACTCTCAGTAAATTACTCTTCTTGCCCGTGGACATAGGTCGTGTGACCGAACCACGTTAATTCAGTTTCTTTTTCTCCTGTTCTCTTTCTCTCCTGCTTCGACTGTGCGCGACACGATTGTTCTGTAAAATAATATCAAAACGGAAATGGAAGAATCCATAATGACTACCACCACTGCTGCTACGAACCATATTTCCCTTTGCTTTCCTACTTTATCTGATGACCACTTCTTGTCTCCTACTGTGCTTCGACTCCAAGCCAATCCTCAAGGACTGGCTTCAAAGTGCCCTACGCTACCAGGGTCGGAGCTCATCGCCGCCTCCCGCCGGAACATCCGCAGGGAGCGCTGCCCGGGGATTAAAGGGCTCTTTTGCAAAAATAGATTGAAAGGGACACGAATAATGTAATTTCCCTATATATTAATTGTCTTATCTAATTGATTTGATATCATCGCAGACGGTTCGTCTTTATGAATTTTTTAAAAATAAATACAAGACATGAACTTAGAACATCACGCAAAGTAGAACAAAAAGGGACGAGTGCAAAATGCAAATTGAAATCGGCGTGGAATTTAGAAGATGCATGGAGTATAGACAATTGCAACATCAGAGTTTATTATGCTGAGCCGGCCTACAAAAATGAGTGATCAGTGAGTTAGTAGCAAAAGCATAAGATCATGACATTCCAACAAAGTAATTGAGTCGCTAGAGTCTAATCTTTCGATCATGCAACAAGCTGGAAAAGTACATCATGGTTATTTACAGAAGTTGGAAAAGTTTCATTCATCTGTTATATGTGTTTCTGCAAACTAACTAATTAAATTATTTAAACTGCCGATTAGTTTTTCTCGCACACTAGTATTCATTTTTAGTTATCTTATCATGAATTATTCAAGTAGTTTCAATTCATTGAGTGCATAGACAAGTTTAGATAAGTACATCCACATATTTTTTTTTAAAAAAAAAAGAATTATTCCTATATGTCTAACCATTAGATGCAGGTTTTTGCAGACAATAAAAATAAATTAAATACAAATAGGACTAATTGGAAAAGAGGAACAATCGCATTGATAAATAAAATCACAACTCCAACAACTTAAAAGAAAATCAAATAATCGAAGTAATAACTAAAAGCATTGCTCAAACAAGAAGCAAGTACATTAATTGTTAACAAATTTTAATACTACCTTTTCCACTGAATCACCTCAAGTTTTGTTTAGACTATTATATTAAAGAGTTATGAAGTTGAGCATGACACCTAGGAAACCGAAATTTTTATGTGGTTAAGTATGATGCCACATAAGCATATTAATGCTCATGAATCAAAGTGCACACACACATTTACTTAAGACCCAAGTCATTACTTAATATATATATTGTGAAAAAAAAAAACAAGTTACACAATTGAATGATCTGGATGAGAGCATAGGATAGTAAAGTTTAGGGCCTTTTATAGTCGATGTGTATTTATTGAGTTAAAAACCAATTTATATCCAACCACACATGGGTTACCAGCACAAAGTAATGATGCAGCAAAGCGAAGAACATACCAGGATTTGCAGTTTGGGACAAACATCAATAATCAAATTTCTCAGTCGCCCCTTGATTATCAATCTACTTGGGATATATGACACCGAAAGTTGCTTATAACTTAAACTTGTCACATAGAATTTCCTGAGCTTTGGGCAGTGAATTAGTGTCAATTCCACAAGTTCTTTAAATTGTCGAAAGGTTTCAAAATATGAAGGTGGGTTCGACTTCTCTAGCCTAAGCATTTCAGAGAATGTGAGTCTCTTCAACCGAAGAAATAGAACTGGGCTACGCTCCTGAGATTAACACATGTACCGTAGTCAATCTAAAGGGAACAGAAACTGATCCCTCGTCAGCCAACTTGGGAGTTTGTCGTTCATGCATGAAACAATCCGCAAGACCTTCAACTCTCCCAAGTAACGTCGGAAGCCTTCGATCAACTGTATTGTGGGATCGAAAATTCCTTCAGCAACCATATCATCCCACCATTCCCAATGGAGCATCAACTACATCCTTAGGCTCTTATGCCGATGCTAATCTTTCAAGGTGTTTTGCATCATAGGGATTCAAGATTTGTAATCAAGAGCTTTCAACTCTGACAACACGACATTTCCAAGATTGTCCAAAGCATCATATCCCCACGCACTTCTAAGATTGTCAATTGCCTAATTCCACGAGGCATTCTAGTCAATGATGCACATCCATGCATCTTAAGCTGCATCAAGTTCTACATGTTGCTCAAATTAATCATCAGGCAACGTAACCTGGACAGCAAACAACCTCCGACATGTAATTCTTTCAAATTCACAAGGCGAGTGATTGACCTTGGCAGCTTTTGAATCCTCAAGCAGCATGACAGTTACAAAATCTGCAATTTTCTGAGTTCGTGGATTCCTCTTGGAAGCTCCTTGAGCATTTTTGCAATGTGATAAATTTAGAACACATAAATTAAGGAGGTTGCAGATGGATTCGGGTAGTGCGTGTTTCTATCTTGTTCTCCGTGAGGTTGAGGTATCTCAAGCAATGCAATGTGCCGACTGAACTAGGGAGGTGTTGAATCATGATGGCACTCATGTGTAACGTACATTCGCATATGAATTGAAAAACAAAAACAAATAATCCGCACAGGATCTTATTGACAAATTTATAATTATCATACAAAACCAAAATAATAGTGGAAATGTAATAAAGTATAAGCGTGCATATGAATTTAGAGACATCGTTGCTGAAAAAATTTGAAGATCGAAAGAAGTCAAAGAATAATTATCAGGCTTGATCTTTCGCAGGTACAAGGACGACACTTCAAATGCTTTATTTGATGGAAAAAAAAGATAGTCATTTAATCTCCTCTCTTGCAAGGATCACATCTTATATATAGAGTGAATTCAAATTCGTTAACAATCCATTAATACTAACGATAACGAATTAAAAGATTCTATATATGAATCCATATTCAATAATACAAATTCATGATTTATATTAATTAGATGATTTTAATGAATTTGTTAATTCGTATATTGATTGATTAAATATGCTTGATCAACATCCAACGTGTTTGTCACTGTATGACAAACAAATATGCTCTTTTTTTATCTTCACTAATCACTATGCAAAGCCAAACTTTTCAACTTGTTGGCCACCCCAACTTTTATGGCCTTTTTAGATTTTAACATATTTTTAGAATCGAAAAGTAAATGCAAATGGCGGCATCGCGATGGCCGATGGGATGCATTTAAAATTCATCTTAAGCCTCGTATTTGTTATAGTGCCTTCAGCAACCAACGTACAGAGCAGGTCTTCTTCGCCGTCACTTTCATCTGAAGATCCTTCAAATTAAGAATAAAATTTTTAAAAGAGATCTTCGTGTCTCCTCAGTTGACTTAAAATAAAAATTTGTATGGGAAATGATCAAAGTTGTTAAACTTGTTAGTTAGTTCTTGCCACTGAATCATGTTTCTCCACCTAAACATGAGGCCCATACACTTGCCACCAGACAATGTCTACTCTATTTCTTAACAAGTGGAATTAGCATATCAGTAGCAGGAGGAGGAGCCTTCTCTTTGTGATTGTTATGGACAAATGTTGCGTACCTTAATACCATTCTTACCGATGCATCCTCAGCAGCTGGTATAATTCGTATTTTTTGATGTTGGATTCTCTTCCAAATCCGTCAAAAGTATACCCAGCGAGGACGACTTTGCTCCCCGGTGCACCACAATGAAGAAGATTCAGCTTAAGTTTCTCCCATTTATATCTGAAAATATCGCGTATTTGAACATCATCCAAGATGAGTAAGTATCTAGCTATCTCCACCCAGATGGTCGTTGATAAATGCCCAACAATCAATGCTCCTACATGGCTAGCTTCTCCGTAAAAAATAATCTTGCTATTTTTTTGGCGATCGTGTTGCTGTTGAAATCTCTAAAAGATGAAGCATCTAATGGCAATGATGAAGGGTATATATTTCCATCTTCGTCACATTGTTGTTGTTGGAGCTCTATGATTTTCTATTCCTATCACCTCCTCACTTATTAGAATAGCAAAGTAGTCATCATGGGTTGGATCCATGGGATCTATCATCTCCACCCAGAGGCCAAAAGCAATCCCCCTAATTCAACAAGGAGGATGTTTCTTTGAGCTCTATTATTGCAGCAAGGGATGAAAGAAGATGCTCATCTTCCTCTTCTTTTTCATCTTCTTCGCTCAACCCCAGTAGTTTAGGATCCTCTTGAGTAGGCTGTCGACATCCTCAATGGCACGAAGAGCACCATCCATGAGGAAGGAATTGATGACCCAAAGGTTGTCTCGGTATAAAAAGGTTGAAATCGATAATCTAACGATCCCCTCATTTCGGTCCCATAAATATAAGAGGGAATAATCACAGATGATTATTTTGGTTTCATATTAAAAATTTTAAGTTATCATGGCTGATTTATATTATTTCACAAAAATATATATATATGATGAACAAATGCATTATAAAAAATTCTCTCTCATGTATACATTCGTAGGAGATGTGAATCTAAGGACCCTGATTGCACTAAACTCATATGACTCATATATAAGCGCAATCTATGCGTGTTGAATGCCGGATCAATCAGGACAAAAATTGTCCAAGTAAATAAATCAATATTTTATCATTTAAAATATTCTTGCTCAATTATAACGGATGTATTACGTGATTAATGTCTAAAAAAATAATTAATAATTTTTATTCGGTCAGTGATGGATGAGACTCTTGTATAAGGAGCCTAGGTGTTGAGCAAAAAGAAGTACCTCTTTTCACTTGGTAAAATTCTTATGATTGTTTTCGGATACCTCTCAGACCATCATATTTGATGGGAATCACAATTCGCCATTATATCCTAATAAATGGACATCCCATGAAAACTTTAAAGCACCTAGGAGATGAGACAAATCTATTTTAAGAAATTTGTATTGAACATAGACCTTGGCTCCTAGTTTTTCAAGAAATTTACTTAGGCACATTGATTCTTGACTCGATCACTCGGTGACTCACTCACTCGGCATTTGACCACTCGACCACTCAGCATTTGATCATTTGATGACTTAGTCATTCGTAACTCAACTTGACCTTTAAAGACAGATTAAAATTATCAGTTCAGACCGGATATGTTTATATTTGATTTTTAAATTTTAAATTTAGACCGCCTTCCTAATTTCTCCCTAACACATATTGGTTAGCAGGAATTTCTCCCTTGTGCCACCATCTTAGGCGCTGGCAAGATCTTCATCACTGTGGGTCTCAATTGATGTTGTCGTCAGAGATGTCTCCATGGACATCTTGTTAATTTCTTTGGGTGGATGCACAACGCTGGTTCTCTAGCTATTTTTTAGTTTCTATTTTTCTATGGATGTGCTATCCATTCAAATAAAGGTCTCAAGGTACATAGCCTAAAACTTTAGATTCTCTATCATTGTTCCAAGGCGAGGAAAGAAAAGTGATATATTTATCCCAAGTATCCCTTTACTATCGATCCTACATTATATAAACATATGAAAGGGAAATAAATCATGTATATTATGAGAGGAGAGGAGCTATGTATTTTAGAATATCAAAACACTCAATAAAAAATAATCTTTATTTTTTAGATAAATTTATTATCCGACTCAATTATGTCCACAAATACATTCTTTTTCATTGTTCTTTTTTTAAATGAAAAGTAAATATATATCAACAAAGAAATACACAATCATACAATAGTCAAAAGGATACATGCTCATATCATATCTAACGAAATGTCAGATCTGAGGTGTATTCAGGGTGTGACATACATGTGTGCTTATGAATACTATTTCTCTTCCCATATATAACTAATATATACCAAAATCCAAAACACACTATCAGATATGCATCGATCGAATACCCATCTTCCACATATGTCATGGAAGATCTGATGTCGACCATACTCCGCCCGCCATGTCAACCTCTATGTCAGTTGGGCCCCTCGATACTATCCATACCAAATAGTCCTCCATCGTCAGCATATGTCATCTCCAGACCGTGCCTCTGCTGCCTCACTATCCTACAATCGCTTTTAGCAAGTGGTCAACTATCAAAGGATTTGTAGTGTCTTTACCACGAGCCATTTGTTGCGAGTTAGATTGATCATTCTAGTGGATCTATTCACTCTGATGGGCTTATTGATGAAGCCCCAATCATAAATAGATTTGTATTGTCTTTACTGCGAATCGTTTACTGTGGACTAAATTGGTCATTCACCAAAAATGGATTTAGAAAGTCTTACCGTGAATTATTTGTTGCGGATAGATAGACCTCCCTAGTGAATCTATTCACCAACAAAATGCACATACTGACAGATTTTTTTAAAGAAAGAAAGAAAGAGTGAACAACGACTGTGATGTACACCCATGGTTCCCTTTGTCCAAATTTTTTTTAAGAGAAAGAAAGAGAGGAGCCACATGCATGTTGCATGCTCGTGGTTCCCTCTGTACACTTTTTTTCTGAGAAGGAAAGAAAGAGTGGAACCACGATCGTGCTATACACCCGTGGTTTCCTGTGTATAATTTTTTTTAAGGACCTATTTGGAATGCATCAAGTGTGCAATAGACATTAATTTGTACCTTCCGAAAGATCCGATATGCATCAAACTGTGCTTCCTCAAACCTGATACAATTTCTAACCCTCCAAACAAGGTGGACTAGCGCAGCTAGAGCTAGGTGTCTTGCTCACATCAAGGCTGAGGTTCTTCGATAGTGTAGCCTGAAGATGCGCAGTGTGCGTCTGTACGTACTCATCTCAGATCTCATTTGTAGCCATCCTCTCACCATCTCCCATAACTAACTAATGGGCCTACATTGGAAAAAACACATGGGTCAATGTCTCCTCCTCTAGGCGACAAAAGGCACATATGCTATCCTCTAGGTAGCCTTGTCTATCTCATGTAAGCAGTCTGCCATATGAAAGCAACCAAAGTGTGAACCGATGGCTCGACTGCATATAGTTTTGCCAAATTGTCTTCACACATGGCTTCTGGGGTCTTATCTCTCTGAAATGATCACAGGCCCGGGGTACCCCTCCAATCCCCCGGCTGAACCATGTGGTCAAGGTGTGTGATGCAACAGTAGGGTTACCTGTAAAATCCAAGATACTATCTTTGATGTGCAATAGTCTCTTTATGAGTGGAGAGTCTTTGTATTTGAGCATCCACTCCCATATACCAGAATGTTGAAGATACTGATGATGTTCCCATCGTATCCATAAGGTGTCTAGCTTGTCATGTATATGCCATAACACCTTTGCTAGGAGAGCAAGATTCCTTGCCTTCAAGTCCCTCAAGTCTAGACCTCCTTCTTCCTTTGGCCTGTACAACTCAGACCATGTAATAGTTGGGTTCCTGGTTATCCACATAAATTCCCTACACATACTATATATGCGGTCTATAGCTCTATTAGGCAGTGGTAGGATGGACATCCAAAAGCACTCGATACCCTGTAGTACCAATGAAATGAGCTGCGCTTTCTCTGCATAGGAGAGGGTGTGTTTGGGCCATGCACTTATCCTCCTTGATAGGGGATAATCTAACAGTGTGTTGTACTATGAGTTTTTTTAGTTTTTAGGAGACCAGTGAGATCCCTAAATATCTGAAAGGCATATCCCACTTTTGGAACCTTGTGATGGTACATAGTTGTTCTCTGATCCGATCCTCAATCCCCACCATGTAAATATTAGATTTATCAATATTTGTTGTGAGTCCATCCATTTAGGAGAACTGTGATAGACAAGCTACCAAGTATATGACTGAGGTCACATCATCTTGAGATAGAAGCAATAAATCATCTGCATAAACCAGATGTATGATCCTCATATGCTCACATTTTGGGTGGAATCGAAAATTCGATTAGGTAGTGGTCCTTGCCAACAACCAAGAAAGATACTCCATGGAAATCCCAAATAAGTAGAGGGAGAGTGGATCCTTATGTCTAAGTCCTCTTTCCCCTTGAAAAAAACCACGCATTCTCCAATTAATCACTATAGAGAAAGATATGGTGGTGATGCATTCTCTGATCCATGCAATAAAAGTAACTGGGAACTGCAAGGAGTGAAGGACATCCTATATGAATTCCTAGTGCACCAAGTCAAAAGCTTTCTGGAAATCTACTTTCAAAAAACATCTCGCGGAGATCCTCTTCCTAGTGTAGTTGCGTAGTAATTCTTGACTTAACTGGATGTTATCTGAGATGGAGCGCCCTTGGACAAAAGTCGTTTGTGCAAAATGTAGCAGGTAGTCTGCAACTTCTGAAATTCGTCCTGTTAGGAGTTTTGAAATGACCTTGTAAAATATCGTGCAGCAGGATATAAGTCTGTAGTCTTGCACCTTAGTTGCATGGCCAATTTTGGGAACAAGTGCAATGAGTGTGTGATTCCATGCCTTGAGTAGTTTCCCATTCTGAAAGAATTCCAGGATCGTTAAAGTGAAATCATACTCAACTGTGTCCCATACCTCTTTATAGAACTTTGATTTATATCCATTTGGCCCTGATGCTTTGAGGTCTCCTATGTCAAAAGTGCTTTCTTTATCTCTTCCATCGTGGGCATCCGGGTGAGCTGCATTTTTTGTTGTTCCATGAGCACTTTCCCTTGTTGCATGCAATATCCAACAAATGCGACGCGATCCTTATGAACCTCCAACTGTGCTTGGAAGTAATCAATGAATTCCTGCGCCACCTCTTCAGGCTTAGTGGTGATTTCCCCACTTTATTTCTCTATTGCCACAATCTCTCTTCTCTTATTGTTTCTTCTTATCAGTGAATGAAAAAAGAGTGTGTTTTGGTTCAATTCTTTGAAATATTTATGCTTGGCCTTCTACAGATAAAATAGGTACTCCGCTTGAGCTAGCATATCCACCTCTTTTTTTTTTTTTTTGCCTCCTTATATTGTCCATCCATAGTACCCTGATTGAGCCCTCGGTGTTGTAATGTCTCAAGGTGCTCTTGAGCTCTTTTAGACCGGCTTTAAATGTGTTGGAAGCTTTGTTGGTTCAATTGTCTTAACTCCTCTTGAGCTTGGTGAGCTTCTCTTTTAGCCTATATTGAGTTGTACCATGTGCGGCCCATGCTGGTGCTTGCCCCCATTTCTCTTGTACAATTTGCTTGAATTGTGGATGTGTAGCCCACATATTATAGAACTTGAATGGCTTGACTCGATGGGGTTCGTTCTCTAATATGGAGACTATGCATGATGCATGAAGTGCACACCTAGGGCCTTGAATTTTACAAAACGCTCTGATCTAGCTCTAGCAATAATTTGTTAACCATGATACAATCAAGCTTGCTTACAATACGTCCATTTGTCCACATGTATTGACATCTAAGGGAATGAAGATCCTCCACACTCTATCATCGCAAATTCTTGGAAATCCGCAGTAGCATAAGATGTAGCATCAATACCCCTTTCTTATCTAATGGTGACATATATAGGAGAGTTGAAGTCCTCAATAATGAGTCAAGGCAAATCCATTACATCAGCTATTCGTTGAAGCCTTGACCATATATCTGTATGGGAAGTGATGGAGAGTTGTCCATACATAAAGATGATTGCAAATGTTTACCTACGGTCCTTGCCCATGACAGTTGTGTTAATGTATTAGTCTTCACATTTTTGTATTGTGAGGGTGATGAGTTGTGCATCCCATATAAATAACATTCTACTCCTTTCTAATTCTTTCTACTGTTGACTTGTTTCCCATTGTTGTAAGCCGATGGATTTGAAGTATTGATAATCTTGACTAGTTAGTTTAGATTTCATGATGCATAACACACTCAATTCCTGAGTTCAAAGGAGTCTAGTGGCCTCCCTCTGGTTGAGGCTTGTGTTAAGGCCTCTTATGTTTCATGCTCCCATCTTCATAGTTTTTTTCGACATCAGTCAACAATCATATTTTCTATTTCTCTCATGTCTCTTGTTACCCACTGGATGTTCCCCTTCTTTTGTCCGAACCCCAATTTCCCTAAGGAGATCCTATCACATTTAGTTATGACTCGCATTTGGAAGCTCCTAAGCATCACTAAATTCCTTCCCTTTATATTTGCTCCTTAATTATTCCGGGACTGGGAGGCCTACTATGATAGTGGGATGACCAAAATCAACTCCATCACTCACTGTGTTTAAACCATCTGCTCAATTCCTGATCTCTCATGCTCACTTTCCTACTCTCTCATTGTTCTTGATTATTTAGATGGATATTCACTCTCAAACTATTTGAGTTTCTCTTCTTCTTTTTATTTTATTTTATTTTATTTTAATTTTTTAGCTGACACAAGATATCAAGACCTTTGACCCAATTAATCTTTGAGGCGACCAGATCGATCCCATGGAGGTTTTTCATCGACCACTAGAGTAAATTGAGAAGCACTCACAGTAGATGACCCAACAACCCAGCTTTCTTAGACCCAGTACCCTATTTGAAGGAAATTTCTATAAATGTACTGCAGCTGAGGCTCGAACCTTAGATGCCTAAAAAATTATATGAATGTCATACTGCTGTATCGTATTCCAAGGGGCAAAATCTTATTGGGGAATGAGTTTCTCTTCTTCTTTCTATATCCATGTGCTATGCATTCAAATAAAGAACCCAAGGTAACATAAAGTTTTATGTTATTTCGTTGTTCTTTAATTATATTGATGCTGGCGAATTTAGATGTAAAGTGACTAAATTAAATGATTGAATGGCAGGACAACACAACAGAGGGATTCACTAGAAATATAAGCAAGCACAGTGAGCTTCCTATTCATAAAATCAAAGGAAGAAGCCTTGAATAGAGTTATTGTTCGCCAAAATAATATCCACCTTGTCCTTTCGAAGCTAAGGACCGAATTAAGGAAGATTGAAATGTCTATCTTAATTGCTTAACTTTGTCATTCGTTAAAAAAGGTGCAAAAGAAGACCACTAAATGATTATGTTCCAATGGATGCCTAGCAGTGAGGATCATAAAGCTCTTTTTCTATAGAGACATATAACCATGCAAGTAGACAAAGAGTTTGAACCCAAAGAAAAAAAAATATTGAATGCTAAATTAATTAGTAATAGACTTGAAGTGACTCGAATGGTATTCTGGAATTGAGAATGAATGTTATTTTTTTTAGAAATTACAAAAATATTAAGTTGTCATTTTAATGATGTTAAAATGTAGATATTTTAAAAGATGAGTTATAGAAATTTTCTAAAAAAGCAAGCAATACAGGGAATCATTGCGGCAGGTACCGATGGAACATCATCTCTATCTTGTTGGAGATGAACAGCTGAGCGACTGGCCCCACCGAACCCTTCACAGCCAGCTCCGCAAAGTGGGCCACGCTTATTGACGTTTCACCACGTGGCCACCGCATTCGACAGTGTTTTTCCAGGGTGGACAGTTTTAGGGCAAGAGGGAAACTCGATCTGGGTGTATATTTTTTTATTATTATTAGACATTCTAAATTTAATACATTAAATAATATTTATGAGAGAGAGATTAAATTTCTAATAATAATTGTGATTTTTTAAGGCTCAAACCTTGTTTCCATCTGCTATTAAAAAAATTATCTATAATTCTTAATAATTGCCAAAAGAATATATATATATAGGAGTCAATAGGCTGATCAAATAGTTGATGAGCAAATAAGAGCCATGAGTAAATTTCACCGAAGAAAGAGTTGAAATTTTACAAGAACCATTTTTAATGTTTTGATTAAACAAATTAATTTACTAATTTATTCTTCCAATAATTTAAGTGTGATAAATAATAAAAAAAATATTTTTACTCCCTTATAAATGTAATTAATCTGTACCTTTTGTAATCTATCCTTCCAAGTAAACAGCGCATTAGATGGTAAGTCTGCTTCTGATAACGACAGCCGTCCAAACGGTGGGACCCGCTTCGCCGGCCAGTGCGTGCCAGAGCAGCAGACATGGCCGTCCTCGTCTCATCTCTCTCTCCCTCTTTATTATATATCTCGTCGCCTTTCTCCTCAATCCAACTGGAAAAGCTCCGCCTTTGCAAGCGAGCGACCTGGTTGTATCGTGTAGATCAGAGAGTAGGAAGAAGATGAGGGAGATCATAAGCATTCACATCGGCCAGGCTGGGATCCAGGTTGGCAACGCTTGCTGGGAACTCTACTGCCTCGAGCACGGCATCCAGCCCGATGGCATCATGCCCAGGTTCGTGTTCCATCCCTTGTTTCGCATATTACTTCCGATCGGAAGGGCGGGAACCCTAGCAGCGTGTTCCTCTTTTGCTGTTCCCGTATTGTTTTTTTTTTTTAAAGTTATCTCTCGTTGCAGTTCTTTAACCTTCATGGTTCGATTTTTCTTAGTCGTTTTGTTTGGAATTTTTTTTCCCTGCACTGCTTCTGCCATCATCAAAGGTTCGTGTTCCATCCCTTGTTTCGCATATTACTTCCGATCGGAAGGGCGGGAACCCTAGCAGCGTGTTCCTCTTTTGCTGTTTCCGTATTGTTTTTTTTTAAGTTATCTCTCGTTGCAGTTCTTTAACCTTCATGGTTCGATTTTTCTTAGTCGTTTTGTTTGGAATTTTTTTTTCCCTGCACTGCTTCTGCCATCATCAAATGAAAACAAAGAATTTATCGTAATTTCGTTGTGTTGATTGTTCGGCTTGGATTTTGCTTTTTGGTGTTCGTTTATCTTAACAGAGAAAATTAAAAGAAGGAATTTTCCTAGATCGGTAATATCGATGCTACAAACTGTGCACTTTCGAGTAAATTTAAGAACTGAGTTGATTCTGGCTTTTTCATTAAGTGATCAGAAAATGAGATTATGATTCATAGATCTCTCGATTTACTATCATCCTTAATTCCGGAAACACGGCCTTGTAAACTTGGGATCTAGCTTCAATGGTTAATTCTACATGATCTTTGATCCCACTGTTGTGATCTATGATATGCTCACTGACTCGAGTTCTATTTCCGCAGTGATACTACGGTGGGAATTGCACAAGATGCTTTCAACACCTTCTTCAGTGAGACCAGTGCCGGCAAGCATGTCCCGAGGGCCATCTTTGTGGATCTCGAGCCCACTGTCATAGATGAAGTGAGAATTGGCGCCTACCGTCAGCTCTTCCACCCGGAACAGCTAATCTCCGGGAAGGAGGATGCGGCAAACAACTTTGCTCGGGGTCACTACACGGGTAAATTTTGGACTTCCTAATGGTGATGTTTTTTTTGTTTGTTCTGGTGTAAATTTGGATTTCAATCTTTGCTTATGCTCTTGTGCTGCAGTCGGCAAGGAGATTGTTGATCTTTGTCTCGATCGAGTTAGGAAACTAGCAGACAACTGCACCGGGCTGCAAGGTTTCTTGGTTTTCAATGCTGTCGGTGGTGGCACTGGATCTGGGCTGGGTTCCTTGCTCCTAGAACGTTTGTCTGTGGATTATGGCAAGAAGTCAAAGCTTGGCTTCACTATATATCCTTCTCCTCAGGTATCACAAGTGCCTTCTAGTTTCCAGTGAATTGCTTGGTTGCAAATTAATCTGTTGTTTATGCTGTGAATTGTTTTGATCTTGAAGGATGTTGTATGGTAGATTCTTGTCTTCTGGGATCATCGATATAAGCTTGAATCTTTCAGGAACCATTTTATCCTTATTTGATACTGTAGATTCTTATCTTAGCTAAGAACCTAAAGTAGAAGATGATTTCTTTTTCTCTTTAAAAAATAAATGATTGTATTCTACTGTGCCCAAATGGTCCTATTTGCATTTCATGATGCGGCTTAGTTTATTATGTATTGGAAACTTGCACAAAAGTTCACATGGATATGTTTTGCTTTCATTGAGATTGGCTTGTATTTTTCAATTTACATTGTCTTTTAAGTTGTTGAATTGGTCACCTATGTTCCATATTATAGGTTTCTACTGCAGTTGTGGAGCCATACAATAGTGTTCTTTCCACTCATTCGTTGCTGGAACACACAGATGTTGCAGTTCTTTTAGACAATGAGGCCATTTATGATATCTGTAGGCGGTCTCTCGACATTGAAAGGCCCACTTATACCAACCTGAATAGGTTGATATCTCAGATCATATCGTCTTTAACCACATCCCTGAGGTTTGATGGAGCTATTAACGTGGATATTACGGAGTTCCAGACCAACCTTGTGCCGTATCCTAGAATCCATTTCATGCTCTCCTCATATGCACCTGTTATTTCTGCTGAGAAAGCTTACCATGAGCAACTTTCTGTCCCTGAAATCACAAATGCAGTATTTGAGCCATCCAGCATGATGGCGAAATGCGACCCAAGGCATGGGAAATACATGGCTTGTTGTCTGATGTACCGTGGTGATGTCGTTCCCAAGGATGTGAATGCTGCTGTCGCTACTATTAAAACTAAGAGAACTGTCCAGTTTGTTGACTGGTAAGCTTCCATTATCAAGATGATGTCTTAGCTCTCACCTTCCCGGAACTGATCAAAATGTACATTTTCTTCCAGGTGCCCTACGGGGTTCAAGTGCGGTATAAACTACCAGCCACCATCTGTCGTCCCCGGAGGAGACTTGGCCAAGGTGCAGCGTGCAGTATGCATGATCAGCAACAACACTGCTGTCGCAGAGGTGTTCAGTCGGATCGATCATAAGTTCGACCTAATGTACTCGAAGCGGGCATTCGTGCATTGGTACGTCGGTGAAGGGATGGAAGAAGGTGAGTTCTCAGAGGCTCGTGAGGACCTGGCGGCCCTCGAGAAGGACTACGAGGAGGTTGGAGCTGAGGCGCCAGAAGACGAAGAGCCTGAAGACTACTAAATATGAATGTTTGTGGTGGTTGTTGCCTCGTGGTGTCTTGATGTTATGCATTGTTGCCTATCAACTAGCTATGTTCTGTGTTGGCTATTGCTTATCTTCTCTTTGGCTATTGCTTGTCTTCCCTTTATTCAATGGCACAGCTATGGAATTTGAATTATGAATGTTGTTACTATTACTATTTCGTAACTGTGTAATATTTGTATAAGATGTTGGCTTATTCGTAACAGGATTGCCTGAAGGCACTCGGTCGCTATCCATCACTGCAACCCGACGAGCTGCAATAAACTGATGAACATCAAGGCGATGGTGTTGTGTCCTTTTTGGAGCTCCTCAAATCACGTTCGTTGTGTGCTTGAAGTAGGCCCGTGTGCCCACTGTGTGCGCAACGAGGTGCGCACGTTAGTGCAGATGCATTCTTCTCGGCTACGGCTATTTTAGCTCTGCAGATCTAAGTTGCCGTAAGAAATGAGGAAGGAAGTGGCCATATGCTGCCAAAATACCAAAATAGTAGACAGCAATTGTAAGCTTGTCGAGGCTATGAGAACCAAGGAGAAGAAAAAGAATTTTAGTGGAAGAGAAAGCGACCATGAGAATTGTAGAAGAGAATGGTGGGGTGGCAATAGGGTCACATCGCTTGTAACTTAGCCCGATCTAGTAATATTGGGCCAGACCAGCCTGTGGGTTGGACCAAGCAAGGATGACTGATTTCACTGTTAGGTTAAGTCTGCGACTAGAATACTTTAAAAAGATTTTTTTAAAAAAAAATTATAATATAAATATTCATGAACACTTCGATTATTCACCGTCCGATCGGGTGAATATTATAATTTAATTCTTAAATTCTAAAAGATTAGACGATAAATAATAAAGATGCTCACGGATCAATTATATAGGGTTATAATTCAAATCTTAAACCCTAATAAATCGGACGATAAATAATGGAGATATTCATCATTATTTCTTTATAAAACCTAATTGTACAGGGTTATTTCTGTTGTAATTTGTTCTGCGTGTTGAAAAAAAAAACCCCTTTTTTATCCTTCTGTGGCATGAATGTGACGAACCCTAAACGCATTCCTATTGTAAGCTAATTTGCAGTTCCATTAATAAAGCTTCAAATTTCTTAACGAGAGTGAGTTTGCACGATCGGAATAGGTTGAATAGAATTGAAGAGAGTGTTTAGAGAGATTCCAGGTCGCATGTTTGATAAAGGGCAACCGAGTGGATCCTTCCTTTTCAATTGTAGCTAGATCTTGAAACTCTCGTTGTTGCTGTACATTGTAACATATTTTACTTTATTTATGTGTGATTTTTCATGCCAATTCAACTGCACATTTGATTGTTAGACAAAACAAACAACTCGATCACCTTGCTTCACTTCTCATAATCTCATCACATTTATGGAATCCATTTAACCAGCAACTGCAAAAGAAGACTGCATCATATGAATATGGACATCCTGCCTAACCTTTTCCCTTTTGACCTGCAAATTAATGCCCGTATTTCATTTGATATTTTTCCTCATATTTATCACATATCTAGTTCTTGGTTCACCACTTAAGTAAGCAAGGAAGAGAAACTCCAACAAAATCCAGTGAATGAAAACAATCATAGTATGCCGTATGAATGAAAATTCTAGCTGACTTCTCAGTAAATAGTATTGCAGCTAAACATATTCTGTTTTCATAGATCGAGCTCACTTGGACCACACTAATATGTCTTTACCTTTTTTAAGGTTTTTGAGGTGTGCCAATGTATTTGTACCCATCTATTACTACGATTTAGCACTGCCTTTCTATTGTTATGTCTGTAAATCAAGACATATTGGTATATACATATATTCAATTTTCTTCCCTTGTTTGGACATCCACTTTGCAGAGCTTCAGTCGGAGTGAAGGAGAAGTTGATTCACAATCTCTTACTGGGCAGAGCTCTAAAGCACGACCGGTTCCTACTACCACTATTACACAATCCTCTGAAGTACAATCAAGTCCTTCGGAGACAACACAGCCATCTGAAGCACAATCAGTTCCTACTGCTACTACTTCTGTTACAGAGGTCAGACCCATCTGAAGTAGAATCAAATCCTTCTACTGCTAGTAGTGCTACACAACCTTCCAAAGCACAAGCAGTCCCCATTAAATTGAGCTGTCCAAACGGAGCAGCACCCGTCTGCCAAAGATCTTCTAGTCTAGCTACTGCAGATGGCGTCACTGCTACTTTCATCAGGATCTACTGATACTACATCAAATTCCTCTGATAATTCTAGGTCATTAATCATGGCAACCCTTTCTTTGTTGCCAATCTTGTTGCGGCATTCCCTTGCGAAATGCCCCTCTTCACCACATATAAAGCATTTGCATTTCTTGACTCTGGTTCTATCATTTTGGTACTTTCTTTTAATCACTCGCACATGTGACTTGTGTGGCTTGCCTTTATATGTGCTTGACTTTCGCAGTCCGTATTTCTTCTTTTCACCTTGATAATAGCTTGGTATAGGAATTTGGGAACAGAATTGTAAGTCTTTAAGGCTTCTTTGCAGTGTTGCCTGTTTGCACATTTCTGTTAACTCCTGATAAGCATGGTGAATTCTGGGTAGTACTCCGATTGTGTTTCCTCTAAATTTCTCCTGAAATTTTGCCTCCAAATGTTTTCCAATAAGTGGTGGCATTTTGCGGTAGAATTTGCTTGATAACTCTTCATTGATGAACATTCTTCCTGTTCTTGCTGCAAGATCTTTATAGGTATTCATGTAATTAACCAAATCTTTGGTTCCGTTGTATACTAACCTTTCTAAGTCCAAGTATGCTTGATTTTGCTCAGCTGTTGCTCCTGAGGCAGGATCCTCCAGGGTAATAATTCTTTTTATCTGAGACAAAATTCTCCTTCTGTTTAATATTAAAAAAAATTGAACAACGGAGGATAAATATTTTAGTTTCTTTATATAAAAACAAATGAGACATTAAAAAATTATATAAATTATAAGAGTATTAAACTAATAAGTCATACCATAAAATTATAAGAAAAAGTAAAAAAAAAGGACTAAAAAAGATACTACGATGATCAAAAATTAATTTGGATTTATGTGGAGAAGGTCGACAACAATAGAAGTTATACATCTTCTCCGATAACTAATTGAAAAATATTGAGAATAAAAGCAAAATGTATACATGATATTTATTGATTTTGAAAAAACTTATAATAGAGTCCCAAAAAAAATTACACGAAGAATTCTGAAAAAGAAATATATTAGTATAACATATATTGAAATAATTAAGATGTGTATAACAATGTATTGACAAGAGCGAAAATGTTAGGAGGATTAACCGAAGTGTTTCTCATAAAAATAAAGTTATATCAAGAATCAGCTTTAGATCTCTATCCTTTTATATTAGTCATGGATGAACTCACAAAACAAATCCAATATATGGTACCATGATATATATTATTTATAGATGAAATTATATTAGTAGATGAGACACATGAAGAAGTAAATGTTAAACTTGAATCTTGGATATCCAAGATTCAAGTTAGAAGTAAAAGGTTTTAGATTTAGTAGAGTAATAACAGAATATATAGAATTTAAATTTAGTAATGTTAGATATAATGAGATAATTATTAAGTTAGAAGATAATGAATTATCTGTAATTAAAATTTTAAATATTTAGGATCATTTTATAAAAGAAGGGATGGATTGAGATAGATGTCTAACATATAATATGATGGTACTCGGGATTCCTAGGCTTAACTTATGGTCATTTGGTGGTCTTTCCCGAGCACTATGGTCTCTCCTAAGCATTATTGACTTCTTTCAAACCCTATGGATCTTTTCGAGTATTATTGGTCTTTCGGAGTGATATGGGTCTTCTTGAGCTTTATTAGCCTTCCCGAGCAATAGTGGTTTCTCAAGCACCATGGTCTCTTCCGAGCATTATTAGCTTCTCTCGAACCCTTTGGGTCTTCTCGAGCATTACTGGCCTTCCTGAGTGATATTGGTTTCTCGAGTGCTATGGTCTCTTCCTACGCATTATTGGTTTCTGTTGGTGTCCGATGAAGGAGGTGCAATCTAAGTGCGGGCAGAATAATGGTATAACACCATGTAGACGAAGTCAAGGCTAGAGTTAGACTATATCTCCTTAAGACAAATTTTCTTCGCACATAATGCTCATAGAATATGACAATCGTCTCCCAAGATACCATGACTTTATCTTACAATAACAACACTGCAAATCACAAGACCTCCAAATTGAAAAAGTTTTTCGAACTCTCCAGAATACAAGTATGTAATGCAATGCTTACTTTGCCTTGAATTCGAATGAATTGTATGAATCAATGAAGTGAGGGATCTTATTTATACTTCGTGAAGGGGTAAAGGAACCTCTTGGTTCCATCAAATCTTATCCATTCAATTTAATTGGATGATCTAGATTGCATCCCTTCTCAAAGGACATAATATCTCTTCATTTAGATGCATTTAAGTCTTTCATTTTGAATTGGATGACCAAGATTAAGCCATCCAAAGGGTACTTATGTCCTTTCATTTGAATGAACCTGATTTATCTATCTTAATCTGACGATTCAGATTAAGCCATACTTAATTTCTCATTCATCCAAATTGATTTTGAGAAATAAAATTTATTAGTTCAAAACCAATTTTTCAACCATCCCCACATGAATGAAAATTAATGCATGCATGTATGTTGACACTAAAGGAGTGTTCAATTGAAAGATTATTGCATTAGGAGAGGTAACTTATCGCTTTGAACATTCCGTAGTAAAATACCATTAGATTTTACTAAGTTGCTTAGTGAATGCAATGTCTTGAACTACTCAGTCGTTTGTGTAAACCAAGACAATGGTACATACATGATAATCTTTTTCACATCCTTTTATGGTTCTCATGGTTATGTCCATTTTGTCCATAGACAACATCTTGGATCCACAAGTATTTCGTTGAAATGACCCATCTTCACACTTATATAAGTGACCTTCTATCAAGAGTATCCTACCATACTCTACTTTTACAAGCATACGAGTCATTAAAAGTTTATAACTTAACCTCACTACATGTGATAGGAAGTACTTTTTCATCCTATGAATGAGAAGGAAATCAGTCCAAGTGCTCATACGAACTTTCATAATTTCATTGTCCCATTGAACCAAAATCTTAGGATCTCCAGTTAACAAGGTTGGGTTACCACTGTGAATGTTCTTATTTGTAGATTTTTAATTTCATTCCTCTTGATGTGCAATATATTTGATCTCTACATAATTTTTTTGTTAACGGATCCACTAAGTTATCTTTTGATTTGACATATAATCAACATAGATAACTCTGTTGGTGCAATCGGCCCAGGTCACGATTGACCAGGACTCGAGTTTGACTCGAGTGATGTTTTGATGTTTCGACAAAAATATATGACAATGTAATTGTCATGGGAAAGTCCAAGTCATGGGTACTTGGCATGGGAAGTCCAAGTGGGACACTTGGCATTTGAGAAAAGTCCAAGTATGAGTCTTGGCAAATGGAAAGTCCAACATGGGTTTGCAAGGAAAAGTCCAAGCATGGGTCTTGGCAAATGGAAAGTCTAACATGGATTGACAAGGAAAAGTCCAAGCATGGGTCTTGACATGGAAAAGTCCAAGCATGGGTCTTGATATGGAAAGTCCAACATGGGTTGGCAAGGGAAAGTTCAAACTTGAGTCTTGGCACTTGAGAAGTCCAAGGAGATTGATATTGGCGGCGTAAAATCCAAGCGGAGTCTTGGCGGCGTAAGTCCAATGTGTCTTGGTGGTGTAGACACCGTTAGCATGACATAGCCGAGAGAAGCACCTGGAGGCTAGCGCGATGGATGAACAAGTCATGGATGACTTGGAGGGATCCGAGAGGCGTGAGGCTGATGGAGGTGGCTAGAAGGCTTAGGTCTAGGCTAAGGGTGGTCTAGCAAGTATGGGGGAACCATACTTGGGCTAAAACCTCGGTGTCATGAGACGGTCGTGACCGAGTCAACTAAGTTTGATGTGGGAAGTGGCCTATCACCGATCAGAGGTGGGCAATCGGTGATGCTTCAGCGACAATGATCGATCGTGTGATCACCGACCGGGTGCTCGGGAATTCGACCACAAAATGGAGTCGAGACTCGACTGATCGAGTGAGGACTCCATCAATCGACTGATGGGTATGATCAGTCGACTGATGGTAGATCCATTAGACTTATCCAGCGTGGATATAGCCGTTGTCTCACGACAACAGTGGCATCAGTCGACTGATGGTCCCGATCAGTCGACTGATCAACTTTTTCCAGCATAGGTTGAAGCTTTATAAGGAGCTTGTGATGGAGGAAATTGGCATGGTTCTTTGAGGCGATTTGGGGCAAGTTGCTGCCGCAATTCAGGGTCTCCAAGTGCTACTCGATCAACCTAGCGATCAAGCATTCAAGAGCATTTGTAAAGTGTTTTTCTTTACTAGTTTTGCTTTGTATTTCATTGTATTTGCTTGTAGCTTTTGATTATTGTTGTAATCATCTTGTATGAGGTTTCTCCGCCTCCAGATTGTTCCGAGAAGGAGTGTTTATTATAGTGGTGTGTGATTGGCATCGCTAGGGTTCGTACGAACCCGATCCGTGGAGTAGGAACCGTTCCATTTCGAACCACGTTAAACAATTGTGTTTGCGTGTTGTTAATTGTTTCGTTATTGCTTTCATTACTATTCCGCTACGTACTAACGAAATTGTAGAGACAACCACGATCGAATTCCATTTACAAACGAACACTACGCTATTCACCCCCCTCTAGCGGCTTCAAATATCCTACATTTGGTATCAGAGCCCGGGGCTCTTCTACGGATTAAACGCTGGGAGCTAAAGAAGCTAGAGGGAAGACGATGGATCTTCAAGAAAGATGGGGCGATGACATAGCGATTCCACCCGCCTTTGACCGCGAAGATTTTGCATATTTGAAAGGTAGGATGAAATATTTTCTAATGTCGAATATAGAAAATTGGTTTGCTGTGATTATAGGTTTTGATGCTCCGAGAGGAGAGAACGGCGAAATTCTCAAAAAGAAGCAATGGACCGAGGAGCAACGACAAAAATTCAAGACAACCGTTAAGGTAACAAAAATGTTAGTTAATTTGATACCTAACGACATTTTGTCTAGATTAGGAAGCTATAGGGATGCCAAGGAGTTGTGGAACAAGTTGGTCAAGTTCTACGACAATCCCGAATCGGTCCAAGAAGACTTGGAAGAGGAGGTGACCGAAGAGAAAACTTCATCATCCTCACAAGAAAGTGAGGAGTCAACTTCCGGATCGGAAAAGGAAGTAGAAGAGGTGGGAGAAGCATCCACCTCCGTGATTGAGGGGGAGAGACCATCTACACCGGAGCAACCTCAAGAAGAGCCTTCAACATCCGGTCAAGATGAGGAAGCTCAAAATTCAACTCCGGCTCCTACCACCACCCTAGGTAACTCAAACACTTTAATTTCAAATAAAATTCATATAATGTGCTTTGAGTGTAGGGAGTATAGGCATTACAAGAGCAAATGCCCAAAGAAGATTAGGAAAGCTCCACCGGCACCAAAAGACAAGGATGCCGGTTCCCCAACACCTAAAGACAAGGAACACATCATATGCTTCAAGTGCAATTCAAAAGGACATTATAGGAATCAATGTCCTAGGGGGAGCAAAAAGACTCAAAATGGAGCTTCACAAGTAGGGGGAGTCTCTAAGGCAAACCCTAAGGTATATTTTAGTAATGCTCCTTCTAAATTTAAAAGTCAAAAGCATGCTAAGAATTTTAATTCTCTTGCAATTTATGAAAAGTATGCTAATAGGAACAAGTACTTTTGCTTAGGAGCTAAGAATTTTCATTTTGAAAGTAAGGAGAAATTTGGGACTAATGTCCCTAAAAATAATTTATCTAAGAGCAAATCTTGGTCAAATGTCCCTAAAAATATTCTACCTAGGAAATCAATTGAGAAAATAGGGGATCAACTAGGTTTTAATCCAAAATGGACTAGGCATATGCCTAGAAAGGATAATGTCCAAGGACCAAATGAGAAATCAAAAATTGGGAAATTAGAGTTGGAAAATCAAGCATTGAGGTCAAGGCTTGAAAAACTTGAGAAGACCCTTAGGAACATCAAAAATCAATTTCAAGGGTCCAAAAGTCAAAGTCAACACCTAGGACCTAAGAGTCAAAAGTCAACCAAGGGCAAGCAAGGTTTGAGTTACAAACCTAAGCTTAAGGTGGCTTACCATAGTGTTCCATTTGATTACGAAACACTAACTAGGTCTAGGAAGACCAAGGTCAATGGGGAAGTCATCCCTAGGGTTGACCAAAGGTTGTGCCTAGTGGCTAGGGTTTCTAGGAAACCTAGGGTGACCACTAAGAAGGTTGCAAGGGGAGTTACCCCTAGAGTTAACCTAGGCAAAACCCAAATGACCAAGGCTAATAAGCCTAGAAGGGTCATTAGGAAGGTATCTAGGGAGGTTATCCCTAAGGAATACCTAATTAACCCTAGGAGCTCAAATCGGTTTTGGGTTTCTAAGAGCGTGATTGATTCACGCTAAGATGGGTTTAGGGTGTGCCAACCTTGATTGGATGGGTAGTTAACTCAACCATGGCAAAGGTGGCACTTTAGGTTATTTTCTAGGTTATGGTTACCTTGGAAATACATTTGAGCTTTAATCCTAAAAGATTTTAGGATGTGCCAATATTATTTGAGAAGTTTGATAAAATGATCAAATTGGCACAATTTAGGTTTAGAGGTTGGTGTGTCATTTTGGGTTTTTGACACACTTGGGAGAAAAGTAGAAATATGGCAAAATATGATGAATTATATCAAATGACAATTAACATTAAGATTTAGGTATTATTATACCTATATATTTTATATGTCATATTTTGTTTGCCATATAACATGTCATGACATCATGCTTACTTTTATTCATTGTATATGTCATGTTCATGTTTTAGGATTAAGGTTTTAAATGTCATATATTTTTAGATGTTATCATATGTCATGACATCATGATCATTGGTCATGCTTAATTATTGCTATCTTTATGCCATGATCATTTCATGCATTAAATTGATTAAAATTGAACTAAGGACAATGACATGACTTGAAGTCCCATTTATAAGGGAATCAAGTAGGGTTGCCTAGGAAATGCATGAAACCCTAGACTAAATGAACCAAAACCCACATCTCACATCCAATTGACATGTATGTGTATTTATACACCCTAGATACATGTGAGATGCTAGGATATGAGTTAAGTTCAAGGTGCATAGTTTTTGCATCTAGTTGAACCCAAACTCATCTTAACTCAACATGTGGATCATTAGGAAAGCTTGTGTACAAGTCATGTACATAGAGCCCAAGGAATATGATCCAAAATAGGGTTTTGAAAATATTTTAAAATCATTTTGAAAAACCTTGGTGAAGTCTGTCTTTTGATAACAATCACCATTGATGAGATTGATATAAAGTGAGCTTAAACTTTAAAGTTTTTAGTCACTTTTGGATTTTGTATCAATTTCACTATTTTATGGGTAAAATATTTTTCAAATATTTTTCACCCATTGTATTGATCATAAGTATTATACGTATCAAATTTCGTGATTTTTCGATATACGTATAATTAGTTATGATTTTTCAAAACTCGTTTACGATAATCAAAATCGAGATTAAGATCACCGATCGCCTAGGTGGCATGATCGATGATGCGGTTAGTCGAATCGATTTCTAAATCACTCGACTGATAGCCTAATTTCAGGGTAACCAAGGTTGTTTAACCCGATTTCAGTTGCGGTTAAGATCTCTAACCACTCCTAACCCTAGGATATGCTTTGGAAAGCATGATGAAGGGTGAAAATCCATTGGATATGGATTAGGAGAGGTATTTAGGGTTTGTATCAATTTTTAAGGTGTTGGAAAGTTCAATGTTGAATTTCTAACCTTAATTTTGATGGCTTAGAGTTCCTATTAGCTTAGGGACTTCTCAAGGACATTGTTGGTGCAATGGTCAAGGGGGAGCAAGCCTTTAGGGGGAGGTATCCATCTTGGGATGATGGATGTGTTTTTCTTCTTAAAGAGGAGAAGTTATTGGGAGAGTATCATTAATTGAGAAAATTGATGGATTTTTGATACCCAATTTGGAAATTGGAAGAGTGAATAGGATTGCCTCTCTTGAGTGATATGGGACTTATCACTCGGAAGATGGTAAACATCCTAGGTATTTTTCGACCAAGGGGGAGATTGTAAGATCTCATTGGGACATGAGACATTGACCTCCTTAGAGAGAAGACCTTTTTGATGTTAGTCAAAAAGGGGGAGAATATTTGGGGGAGAACATTTGGAGAATGTTTAAAGTTACCAATTTGGGAAATTGGTAAGGGAATTTGAGTTAGTAGGCTAACTCATGGTTTGTTTGGTTTTTGTCAAACATCAAAAAGGGGGAGATTGTTGGTGCAATCGGCCCAGGTCACGATTGACCAGGACTCGAGTTTGACTCGAGTGATGTTTTGATGTTTCGACAAAAACATATAACAATGTAATTGTCATGGGAAAGTCCAAGTCATGGCTACTTGGCATGGAAAGTCCAAGTGGGACACTTGGCATTTGAGAAAAGTCCAAGCATGGGTCTTGGCAAATGGAAAGTCCAACATGGGTTGGCAAGGAAAAGTCCAAGCATGGGTCTTGGCATGGAAAAGTCCAAGCATGGGTCTTGGCATGGAAAGTCCAACATGGTTGGCAAGGGAAAGTCCAAGCTTGAGTCTTGACACTTGAGAAGTCCAAGTAAATTGATATTGGCGGCGTAAAGTCCAAGCGGAGTCTTGGCGGCGTAAGTCCAATGTGCCTTGGCGGTGTAGACATCGTTAGCATGAAATAGCCGAGGGAAGCACCTGGAGGCTAGCTCGATGGATGAACAAGTCATGGATGACTTGGAGGGATTCGAGAGGCGTGAGACTGATGGAGGTGGCTAGAAGGCTTAGGTCTAGGCTAAGGGTGGTCTAGCAAGTATGGGGGAACCATACTTGGGCTAAAACCTCATGTTTGAGGTTGGTAGTCGACTGGTGTCATGAGGCAGTCGACTGGCCCGAGTCAACTAGGGTTTGACTATGAGAAGTGGCCTATCAGTCGACTGCCAGAGGTGGGTAGTCGACTGATGGCTCGAGCAGTCGACTGATCGTGTGATCAGTCGACTGGTGCTCGGGAATTCGAGCACAAAATGGAGTCAAGACTCGACTGGTCGAGTGAGGACTCCATCAGTCGACTGATGGGTATGATCAGTCGACTGATGGTAGATCCGTTGGACTTATCCAGCGTGGATCTAGCCGTTGTCTCACGACAATAGTGGCATCAATCGACTGATGGTCCCGATTAGTCGACTGATCGACTTTTTCTAGCACAGGTTGAAGCTTTATAAGGAGCTCATGATGGAGGAAATTGGCATAGTTCTTTGAGGCGATTTGGGGCGAGTTGTTGCTGCAATTCAGGGTCTCCAAGTGCTACTCGATCAATCTAGCGATCAAGCATTCAAGAGCATTTGTAAAGTATTTTTCTTTACTAGTTTTGCTTTGTATTTCATTGTATTTGCTTGTAGCTTTTGATTATTGTTGTAATCATTTTGTACGAGGTTTCTCCACCTCCGGATTGTTCCGAGAAGGAGTGTTTATTATAGTGGTGTGTGATTGACATCGCTAGAGTTCGTACGAACCCGATCCGTGGAGTAGGAATCGTTCGGTTCCGAACCACGTTAAACAATTGTGTTTGCGTGTTGTTGTAACATCCCAAATTTTAATTCCTATTTTTATTGGAGGAAAATAGAAATAAGAATAAGAATAGAAATAATAAAAATAGGAATATAATAATAATAATAATAAAATAATAGAAATAATTGGTTCGTTAGTCGAGGCTTGAACCATGAACCGTTGGTTTGGGAGAATAGACTTCCCACCACTAAGTCATAAGATTACCAATGAGTAGGATATAACAGAATATATCTATTGGTAGAAAAAAAAGAGAAATTGGTTAATTTGACTAATTATTTAAAGGGGATAATTAAATTAAGAAAAAACCTTAATTTATATAAATTTTTATTTCTTTCTCTCTATAAATCTCACGCCAATCTCTCTCTCTCTCCTCTAGTTTTATTTCCAACGCCGATGCCGCCGCTCTCTCTCTCCCTCCTCTCTCCCAACGCCAACCCACACGCCCCACCTCTCTCTTCCTCTTTGTTTTCTCCAACCGCCGAATAAAAAGAAAAAGGGGCCAGTGTCCGCCTCGATTATGTCCGTAGGAGACCAAACATGAAGGCGCGGGCATCTGATAGCTTGCATGATATTGACCCTATATATTCGACTGTTGTTGCAACGGGCAATGTGCTAGTTCCAGGTGCTGAAAGTGATGATTTGATATCTTCCACTGACATATCTTCAACATAGAAACTGTATCTAGCGGTATAAATTGGTGAAAAAGCATAGGAGGTAAGTATTGTTCACCCGCAGTATAATTAGTTATCATATGTCATTGATATGTTTTTTCTGTGCTTGTTATTTCCAGTTACATGGTTGAGCAGTTTATATGCATATTATTTCCAGTTATGCATGATGTTTTCAGTTACGCGATTTTACCGTTATATTATGGGTAATTCAGCATCATGTTGAGATCCAAGATAAGAATGTGATTTATGATCATGCATGTTGTAGATGAGTTGTAGCTTACAATTATATGCATAATGATACTACTGGTACCTTCTCTACATAATCCCCGATAGAGGGGTTAGCAGGTGACCCATGATCCGATCCAAAATACACGGCTCAGCTAAGGAAGAAAAGGAAGAATGGCACGGGCGAAAGCCATTGGCATGGGCGAATATCGGAAGCCATTGGCACGGGTGAAAGCCATTGGCATGGGCGAATATCGGAAGCCATTGGCACGGACGAAAGCCATTGGCATGGGCGAATATTGGAAGCCATTGACACGGGCGAATATCAGAAGCCATTGGCACGGGCGAATATCGGAAGCCATTGGCACGGGCGAGCATCGAAAGCCATTGGTACGGGAGAGTTAGTGAAAGCAATTGGCACGGTAAAGGAAAGATGGAAGGTGCTTCGCTAAGAGGTCGGTTCAACCTGATCAATACGGAGGAAATTTGACATGGGAAAAAGAGGAATTGGTTCGGGTTGATAAGAAGCCCTAGGGCTAGGTCACCCGTAAGCCATAGACCTAAGCTAGTTCCACCTAAAGTGGATGGTTGAAGGAGACAGTCTAACCTAGTTACCTGAGAAATAGAGGAAAAGGCGTTATGCAATAACTGGGGAGGCCCCCACACAATATTCCGAGGAGCCCTCGTTCCTCATGTTTGTAACAGAATTATTCTCCAGGTGGAGGTGGTGGCCACATGTACGGTGGAGATAATCCCCGATGTTACGATGAAGGAGGAGGGGAAGATAAAAGGGAGGAGGAAAGGAGAAAAAAGGGGATCCGCAATCATTCCAACCCAGCGAGAGAGCAGAGGACACAAGAGGAGAAGGAGAACCACAGTCGCCTCGCCGGAGAAGAAGGAAGGAGACCTATCGTTGTCACGTCTCTTGTATTTTTCTCGCTTTATGATATCACTGTAAAAGGTCTTCTCTCCTCCACCTTCAGAAACTTACCTTCCGTAAAGGAGGACCTTCATAGTGAAAGTGCTTAGGCACTGCCTCCGGTGAGAAAGTTCACCTCCGTGGAGTAGGAATCCTTATTCCGAACTACGTTACATCTTGTGTCTGAGTCTCGATTGCTAGTGTTGATTTTCTTGCGTTTCACCTATTTCATCTTCTTATTCTCTACTGATTGCGGCCTATGAGAACCCTCTGAGACCTCCCTCGGTGCTTTACTGCATTGAAAATGGAGCGAACAGGTTTTCACTCGTTCCGCATCAGTTGGCGCCGTATGTGGGAACAATTGAGCTGGACGTCGAGATGCAACCGGAAGAAGTACAACCACCTGCTACCTCAGCAGCGGAGGAGCGCCCCATCATCCTTCTACCCTCGCAGTTGAAAGCCCTAATGGATGACGCTATCACAGAAGCTCTCGCTAGGGAAAGGAGAAGGACCGGATATCTGCATCCGCATTCCGGGGAACCTTCTTCCAGAGGCCCACCCCTAGAAATGCCTCCTCCATCTCGTACAGCCGTCAATGGAGAAACATTGCTTGGAGGCGGACTCGGGGGAAGAACGCCTCAGAACACTATGCCCTTCACCCAAACGCGCAGGGAGGAACAGGGCGAAAGTCAATCAACCAGGCCTCCGGAAGTATACGATCCCAGTCCCTTCACAATGGACATTCTCTCGGAGCTCCCTCCATCCTACTTCCGGAATCCTCATATCAATAAGTATGACGGTTCGACGGATCCCGAAGAACACATATCTCAATTTGACGGAGCGACCTCGCTCCACTGTTATACTGACGCTCTCAAGTGCCGAGTCTTCTGAACCACCCTAACTGGCTCGGCGTAAAAGTGGTTCAATACTCCTGTGGTCTATCACCGGACTTCCAGAGAATGTTCAGTCGGGAATTTGTCAGCTGTAAGGCGTATAGACAGGACGCCTCTATGTTAATGCATATCACTCAGAGACCTTCAGAATCCCTTAGGGGGTATCTTCATCGATTCACTGCATAGGGAATCCTCACCGATCCGATCTTTCAGAGGTGCTATTCAAAGACGGCCAAGGAGGGCCCCTTCCTCAGTTCCTTGTTAAGACAACCTGCGGATAGTTATGAGGAGCTACTAAGCCGTGCGGAGCAGTTTATCCGCAAAGAAGAAGGATTAAAGGTACGGAGAGCTGAACGGACTATCGCAACAGTCCCAACTGAAAGGGCTCGTCCCGCTGCTTCCCAAGCACCTCTTCGGCGGGAGTATACAAGACCTTTTCGACAGGAGGTCTCGAGGCCTCGTCCGATGTTGCAAGGAGTTCGCCCCGTCCCGTCATTACAAATCATGGCCGCTGAAGCGCTTCCTCCTGTGAGGACTTGGAAAGAACGGGAAATGGAATTCTATGACTAACAGGGTCTGCTGCAACGACCCTTAGGACACAGGGGGATCCCACGTAACCCCCCTGCCCCGTTCTTTTGCCAATATCATACAAAATACGGCCACAGTAGTGGCTGATGTATCAAGTTACAAGAGGAATTGGATCGCCTCCATACTGCATATCCGTAAGTAAGGTTCCAGGCAGGAGGACCGGCCCGGCGAGGCCCCCGACCCGATGTAACCCGTCCAGGGCCATATAATCAACAACCTCGGGTCACTTTCCCCCAAACGCCGTCCCAGGAGGATGTCTCTCAAGAAGGTCCATCAGGTGAGGGCCCTTCATCCAATCTAGATAACATTCCCATGCGGGGAGTTATTCATGTTATAGCTGGAGGACCTACCGACGGGGACTCTAATCGCGCAAGTGTCGACGCGTCTCATGGAGATTTTGGCGCCATCGCCACCGACCAAACTATTCAAGTGGCATCGCCTGCTTCATTCAGCCGTAAGATCTACAAGGTGTCCTCACGCACACGGATGCCTTGGTTATTCAGATATCCTTGGCCAATTATGAAGTGGCCCGGTGCTAGTTGACTGGAAGCTCACAACATCCTCTTCCAGAAGCTGATGATGCAAATGGAAATGCCCCTAGAAGATGTGGCCACCCCCCTCTTTGGATTCACGGGGCATGTAGTACACCCTACGGGGCAGATTTCATTGCCTCTGACTCTGGGTGTAAAGCCCAGCCAAAAAACCAGTATAATCCCTTTCCTCATCGTGGATGCTTCGTCCACTTATAATGCTATTCTTGGGCGTCCTTTCCTCACCCTTTTTCAGGCCGTGGCTTCTCCATACCACCAGAAGCTGAAATTTCCAGTGGGTCAATTGGTGGGAGAAGTTCGTGGAGAATGTAAGGCCTCCGTGAGTCGCTACGTGCAAATGGTTCGGGACGACCAGAAGAAAGCCCGAACTAATGACCTCAAAGGCAAAGTTGTCATCATCACTGACGTCTGCGTCATGGAAGAATCCCCCCCTAAGGCTGGAAAAATAGAGGAAGGAGAACTAGTGGAAATCGCTCCAGGAAAGGCCACACGGATAGCACAACAGCTGGAAATCAAAGAAGAGCTGGTGGCTTGCCTGAAGGAGAATGAAAACATCTTTGCAAAAGATGTGCATGATCTCACGGGGATCAATCCTCGAGTGGCTGAACACCATCTCAATATCATTAAAGGAGCCCGACCCATCCAACAGAAGAGGCGACATTTTGGACCAGAAAAGGACAAGGTCATAGCCGAAGAAGTGGACAAGCTGCTAAAAGCGGGTCATGTAAAGGAAATCCAGTTTCCCAAATGGGTTTCTAATGTAGTCTTGGTCCCCAAGCCTTCGGGGTAATGGAGGATGTGTATCGATTTCCGTGATTTAAATAAAGCGTGCCCTAAAGACTGCTACCCCTTGTCTCGTATTGATCAACTGGTGGATTCTACTGTGGGATATGAAGTGGTGTCCCTAATAGATGCATATCAAGGATATCATCAAATACCTTTGGCCAAAGAAGATCAAAAAAGGGTTAGCTTTGTGACCGCAGGAGGGTTATACTCCTATGTGGTAATGTCGTTCGGATTAAAGAACGCAGGGGCCACATATCAGTGCCTTATGGACAAAATCTTTGCTGAACAGAAAGGGAAAAATGTGGAAGTCTACGTGGATGACATATTAGTCAAATCGAAGGCCACTCGGGATTTAGTCAAGGACTTAAATGAAACCTTCGCTACATTGAGGCGGTTTAATATGAAGCTAAACCCTAACAAATGCCTGTTCGGGGTAAAGAGCGACAAGTTCTTGGGGTACATTGTGATTGAGAAAGGGTTGCAAGCCAATCCTGAAAAGGTCCAAGCATTATGCAACATGAAGTCACCCGCTAATCTGCGGGAAACATAGAGGCTGGTGGGCAGGATCGTTTCCTTATCACGATTCATAGCCAGATCGACGGACAAAGGGTTGCCTTTCTTCAAGGTCCTACGCAAGGCTACCAAGTTTCAGTGGGATGATCAATGTGAACGGGCTTTCCAGGAGTTAAATAAATATTTGGCGGGACTCCCACTGCTAGCCAAACCAATAGCCGGCGAACCTTTATGGATGTATCTGTCCATCTCAGAGGGAGCCATTAGTTCAGTATTATTAAAGCAAGAAGGTTCTCATCAATAGCCTATTTATTACACCAGCCATATCCTTAAGGGGGCGGAAGGCTGAAGTGGTGGTCGAGCGGGTCTCTGAGTCTTTAGTATCTTCCGAAACCCAGCTCTGTAACTCAAAGGATTCTGACTCTGAAGAAATTTCGATGGGATGCCCTGCTGAAGCCATGATAGTGAGATAGAAGGACGAAGACATGGAGGGCGATGATTTATAATGAAAGAAAAACGACGGGGGAAGTTCTTGGGAAGGGGAAGAAGGCGAAGAGGTTGATACAGTTTCCGAAGCAGTAAAAGGAATGGGGAAGGCTAACAGGCAATAGTCACTTAAAGCAAGTCCCCAAACCGAAATCGGGACGGGTGTGAATAATATCAGGCAAAATACTTCAAGCAGATTCCCGAACCAAAATTGGGGCGGAGGTGAATAATGTTATTCAATATCTCTCCCATAAGCCCGAACCAACGAGGTGATTGTACCATACGATACGGGAAAAGAGATAACAATATAAAAAGGAAGGAGTTTAAAATTGGTCCAGAATTCTCGACCCGTCAAGAAGCATGACAGGACGATGATAACTAAGCATATGAACAAATTCATCATTCAGAAGCAGAAGATAGGCTATTGACAAAATTACCAAAAAAAGGAGAATAGTAGAAATTACAACTCAAAGAGTTCGGGCGGACATTTAGCTAGCGCATCCGTGGGATCTAAATAGCTAGTGTCCGTGTCAGGAGGCAGGTATCTTTGTTCGACATTTTGAGCCGAGGACCCCTCAAAACCTAGTATAAATAGATCTACCCCCTTCTTGACATAGCGCCCCTTGAGGTCGGCTTCCTGCTCCTTTAGTTGGTCTTGATATTGAACCACCTAAGCTTGACTTTCTGCCAATTTAACCGCCAAAGCATCTCTCTCGGTGGCTGCCTTTATAGCTCGCTGTCCTAAGGCTGAAAGAGCTTCAAGATACTCCTGTTGGAGGGTAAATTGCTGCTGAGCCACCGGCGATAGGGTTCAGGGAAGAGCCGTTACCATGGAGAAAAACTCCTGACACTTCTTTGCACAGGATTCCCTGGTAACTGCCCAGGCTTGACGCTCTAGATTAAGACGGTGGCGTTCTTGTCGAAGTTGTGTGATAGTAGCCGAGGAGTCAGCATCCTTGATCATGGCGTCCATAAGATATCCCTTATACTCCTTCGCCTCGAGTCGATATCTACTGCTGCGTACCACTGGATTGCAAGAAGAGGCGCTGTTCCAGTTCTTCATTTTTCGTTGCAGCTCCTCTTTTTCGCTTCGGACCAAGGCTAGTTGCACCGTGGCATCTTCGCATTGGCCCCGAGAGTCCGCCTCCTTTGCCTCTTGCTCGTTTAAACGCCGGACGACCTCTTTCTGTTGTGACACGGCGGCAAAATGGCGAGTCTCCACACTAGATTGGAATCGGGCCAGATGAACCACCATGTTGTTATGTTGGGTGGAGGCCTAAAGGGAAAGGAAAATTATCAGCATACATCAGTATAGGGAAATACCCATAGCAAAGAGGAGGAAAAGAAAGAGTAAATACCTCTGCCAACAGTTTACTCACTTGCTCACACGGGCCTTGTATGCCCGACTGATTAAAGAATTTTACCTCCGAAGGGTGACGAATCTTCAGCAAGGATCCCAACGTGGCCTTCGGAGGAACATGAAGGGAAGGATCCTCCCCTTCCGAGGAAGATGGGGGTCTGATACGGCGAAGAGGGGTAGGAGCAGCTCTCGAGTCGAAAGGTATAGGAGCTTGGAGAGATTCTGTATGAGAAGGCAGGGGTGAATTTTGTGCAGATGAGAAGGAATGAAGAAATTGGGAGGGAGAATCCCCTCCTTGGGGAGATGAAGAAGGGGCAGGGGAGGTACTGCCTCCCCTTCTTGGCTCATAAATGGTTCAGGGTTGAGATCCCGGCTGGTCGGAAGATAAGGGAAGAAGAGCTGATGAACTTGAGGCTCCTTTCTTGATGAGTCGCAGCTTTTTTCGGGGGGATGATGGAGCTGCTACTGATTTGCCTCTTTTAGTCGAGGTCTTCTTTTTCTTGGCAGCCTCAATTGCCTCCCCTTCCACCAAAGCCTTCTGCATTAGATTATCTGCAAGGTATACTTATAAGAAAGATGAATAATTTGGAAAGGAAGTCATAGTGCAGGACCAGTATCACCCTACCTACAGCAACCGAAGTCATCAAAGGTAGAGGAGACAATCCAAAGTGGCTTAACAGAGGAGTTTCTATTAGATGTTTGGAGCAGTAATGTAGCTCTCCTAATACTCTATACACTTCCGGGAAGGGACATTTGGTCCTCGTTTCTCGGAAGGGAGGCAATTCAGGAAGGGCTACCTTCCATGTATCAGAATAGGGAAGAGACTCGGGAAGTTGTACAAAGAAATACAATTCTTCCCAGCCCTTGTGGGAAGTGGGCAGGTTCACCAAGAATTGGCAGTCTGAACGGCTAGATAAATAAAAGAGACCTGCCTTAGAAGACTTTAATTGGAAGAAGCAATGGAATATTTCGGGGGTCAAAGAGAGGTTCAAGTGTTGGAACACTATGTGAGCTCCCGATAGAATTCGGAAGGAGTTAGGGGTGAACTGGTTCAGGGGTAGTCCGTAGAAGTTTAGAAGGTCCAAATAGACCGGTGGTACCGGCAGGGATAGGCCGTTAAGAAATTGTTCGGAGAAAAAGCATGTCAAGCCGGAAGGAGGATTATGAGGTCGATGCAGTTTAGTCGTGAAGCAGCATTTTATAGAGGGGTCTATATAATTGTTCCTAATATTAAAGAAATAATGGTTGCAATCTAACTGGGTTATGGTATGTTCATACCAGGCGGGTGAAGAGGTGGTCCTAGGAGCCATGGGTGTGAACAAAGCAGAGCACTTACTCGGAGGTTAAGGAAGAATCGGGTGGGGAAAGGAAGGACTGGGTCGCTGAAACACCGCCGGTGAAAATCACGGGAGGAGAAGAACAGGCTGGATTGTTAAGCACACTAAACGATACCTAAAAGGAGAAGGTGAGGGTTTATATAGGGTTTTCCGCGACGATTCAGCTGCACGGAAGGAGAAGGAGAAGCGGAGCCCATGAGCCCAGCGGGCCTCCTTTAGTATACTTGAGGGAGTTATCAGGGAACGGATGGATTTAAGTTGAGAAATGAAGAATAGGTCAGAAACTTTATGTACATTTGGAAAGTCAAGCTCATAACTTCGCTTGACTATTTTTCGGGGTTGACTAATGATACTACTGGTACCTTCTCTACATAATCCCCGATAGAGGGGTTAGCAGGTGACCCATGATCCGATCCAAAATACACGGCTCAGCTAAGGAAGAAAAGGAAGAATGGCACGGGCGAAAGCCATTGGCATGGGTGAATATCGGAAGCCATTGGCACGGGAGAAAGCCATTGGCATGGGCGAATATCGAAAGCCATTGGCACGGGAGAATATCAGAAGCCATTGGCACGGGCGAATATCGGAAGCCATTGGCACGGGCGAGCATCGAAAGCCATTGGTACGGGAGAGTTAGTGAAAGCAATTGGCACGGAAAAGGAAAGACGGAAGGCGCTTCGCCAAGAGGTCGGTTCAACCTGATCAATACGGAGGAAATTTGACATGGGAAAAAGAGGAATTGGTTTGGGTTGATAAGAAGCCCTAGGGCTAGGTCACCCGTGAGCCATAGACCTAAGCTAGTTCCACCTAAAGTGGATGGTTGAAGGAGACAGTCTAACTTAGTTACCTGAGAAATAGAGGAAAAGGCGTTATGCAATAACTGGGGAGGCCCCCACACAATATTCCGAGGAGCCCTCGTTCCTCATGTTTGTAACAGAATTATTCTCCAGGTGGAGGTGGTGACCACATGTACGGTGGAGATAATCCCCGATGTTACGATGAAGGAGGAGGGGAAGATAAAAGGGAGGAGGCAAGGAGAAAAAAGGGGATCCGCAATCATTCCGACCCAGCGAGAGAGCAGAGGACACAAGAGGAGAAGGAGAACCACAGTCGCCTCGCCGGAGAAGAAGGAAGGAGATCTATCGTTGTCACGTCTCTTGTATTTTTCTCGCTTTATGATATCACTGTAAAAGGTCTTCTCTCCTCCACCTTCGGAAACTTACCTTCCGTAAAGGAGGACCTTCATAGTGAAAGTGCTTAGGCACTGCCTCCGGTGAGAAAGTTCACCTCAGTGGAGTAGGAATCCTTATTCCGAACCACGTTACATCTTGTGTCTGAGTCTCGATTGCTAGCGTCGGCTTTCTTGCATTTCACCTATTTCATCTTCTTATTCTCTACTGATTGCGGCCTGTGAGAACCCTTTGAGACCTCCCTCAGTGCTTCACTGCATTGAAAACGGAGCAAATAGGTTTTCACTCGTTCCGCATCACATAATGTAGAGTAAGATGTAAAAATATTTCCTTTATAAAGAAAATTTAAAGATACTCCCTGTTCGAATTGGGGATTAAGAGCACAACGATCTTCAATATGCTCCCCATTTCAGTTTTGGGGGTCAAGAGCATAATGATCTTTATGGTGCTCCCCATTTGTGATTTAGGGGATTAAGAGCATTTTCTTCAGTATGTATAAAAATATAAGTATAAAGGAAGTATTTTACTTTTTGACAGGGCATGTACCGGGCATCAGTTTCGCCCACGGGTCGAGGCCCTCAGTTTCAGTTACCCTAGTAGGTTTGGTGGTTGGCCACCCCAGCCTATTAGGAATGCACACATTGGTACTATGCCGGGCCCATATCCAGAATGATTATTATTTTAAAGTATCAGTATAAGTATAAGTAAAAGTTTTCAAAGTTAATCATTTCAGTTCAGATACACTGTTTATAAGTTTTAAAATACTTAAGAACATGGTTTATACAAGAGATATATATTCAGAATTATGATTTTCAATTGTGCTTGCATGTGTATCAATGTATCAAGGGTAAGATAACTAGTTGCATGATTTCATACAATGCATGTTTTTGTGAGCATAGAAAGTACTTACTAAGCGTTATTGCTTATAGTTTGCATTTCCTTATACTGTAGATAAAGGTAAAGAAAAGCTTCAGTAAGGTGGCATGGCGGATGAAGTGCTGGGTGTGTGTGGCGACGGAACAGTGGAAGTAAAAGATCCTAAGTGCAGATGTCTAAATCAGATTTTTAGTTTCTTGTTTTCTTTTGATATTGTTGAAGTTCAACTAGATTATTTATGGTTGAGACCAAAGAATGCTAGAGTCATATTGGATTAGTTTTAATACTTGCATGTTAGGTGAAGATCTTAAAATGATTATTGTTTAAGTGATGTAAAGGTCCTTATGATTATTTTAGTTGTTAGCATATTGCATGAATTAAAGATAAAGACAGTAAAGTAGTGACATCTCCCCTGGTAGAGAGTGGAAAGACTAGGGGGGTGTTACAAGATGGTATCAGAGCGGGTTCCGCCCTTCCGTCACACACATCGAGCATCAGTCCTGCCACCTCCAAGTAAGCAAGTATTTATCGGCTTTATTTATTTTATGAGTAGTAAGGAATTCTTCTTTTAAGTTAAACATGCTCACCTAGAATGTTCTCTTTGAGTTAAACATGTTTGCATATATATATATATATATGAAGATGATAGACAGTAAGTAATAGAACATATCTAGATATGTATGTGAAGATGATAAAAAGTAGTGATAATAGTCTTATAGTGGTTTCACTTTATCATTTTATGAAGAGCAAGAAATGCCTCGAGGAAGACCCCGTAGAGGACAAGGAATGAATGAAGAAGTACCACCACCTGCCTGGATGCAGATAGTCACTCAGCTCCAACAACAAGTGGCAGAGCAGCAGCAGGTCATCAATACCTTGATGAAGAATCAGCGAGAAAATCTTGTTACTCAGCCAGGGACTCAGAATACTATTCCAACTACATCTTCCGCCCCACCAGTCCCACCAACAGCTCCAGTGGGAGGGGTGAGGCAAGAGGCCTATCTGATTCAATGGCAAAAGCTGAAGCCAGAGAGTTTTGCCGGTGCCAGTGAACCATGGGATGCTCAGGCATGGTTCAAGACAGTAGAGAACATAGTGGAACTGCTGGACTGGCCAGAGAATGAGAAAGTCAAGTGCGCCTCATTCTGTCTGATCGGAGATGCCAGAATGTGGTGGGAGCGAGTAAAGACTAAGAGGGTGGTGAACCAAATGTCATGGACGGACTTTGAGACAGAGTTCTTCGAGGAGTTCTTTCATATGCGAGTCACCAATAAGCATTATGATGAGTTCACGGAGTTTCGACAAGGGGATTTATCAGTAGATGAAGCGGTTAAGAAGTTCAATAGGTTGGCTCGTCTTTGCCCAGAACTGGTTAGTACTGAGAAGGAAAGAGTTAGGTTGATGCTAAAGATGTTGAGACCGGAGATAGCTCTGAATGCGGCTGGTGGAATTAATAGACCACAGACTACTAAAGAGCTAATCAGCAGTGCGCTAATTATGGAGCATTACATGAATAGTATCAAGAACCAAAAGCTAGCCTCGGTAGAAAACAAAAGCCAGGGAAGTTCAGGAGGTCAGAAACCTCAGAGCGATAATTTGAACTGGAAGCGAAACAACAATGGCAAGAGGAAGCAATGGAATAATGCAAAGGGAGGTTCAGTCAGTAAGCAGCCTACGTATCCTACATGTTCTAAGTGTGGAAGGAAGCATCCAGGAGTTTGCCGCCAGGGCGTGAATGGGTGTTATATATGTGGTGTCGAGGGACACTTCGCCAAACAAAGGCCCCACTAAGACCAACTGTCTGCCGCCACCGTCTATTCAGTATGGAGGTAGACCAGCCCAGCTACATCGGATGCAGGGAGCACTGGAGGGTCCTTACATCAGCCAAGGAAGATTAGAGGCTCCATCAGTTACACCTAATGGCCGGATCTTCTCCCTCACCAAGGAAGAGGTAGCAAATGCTTCTACGGTGGTTACAGGTCAGATACCTATCCTTAGTCAGCATGCTACCGTACTGTTTGATACTGGGGCAACCCATTCTTTCATGTCTATGACATTTGCTAAGAAGATAGATATAACTCCGGATACCTTAGATATTCAATTTTTAACGACCCTACCTTCGGGTGAAATAATGACATCTACACACTGGTTGCGTGCCGTGCCGGTCAGAATTTCAGACAGAGAGCTTTATAATGATTTAATCTTGTTAGACATGCATGACTATGATGTCATCTTTGGAATGGACTTTCTTAGCAAGTACGGTGCTTCCATTGAGTGTCGTAAGCGAAGGGTAGTATTCTAACCCGAGATCGAGGCCAAATTTGAGTTTATTGGAGAACCAAGGAAGAAGACTAAGAAGTTCTTGCCCGCCATGGAAGCTCAGAAGATGCTAGCTAGTGGATGCACTGGGTATTTAGCACATCTAGTTGATACTAAGCAAGAAAGAAGCCAAAAGCTGGAAGAAGTCCCAATCGTATGTGACTACCCAAAAGTATTTCCTGACGAGCTACCAGGACTAGCACCTAGAAGAGAAGTTGAGTTTGAGATTGAACTTATTCCTGGTACCAACCCAATCTCAAAAGCACCCTATCGTATGGCTCCAGCTGAATTGAAAGAGCTTCAGGAACAATTACGGGAGTTATTAGACAAGGGATTCATCTGCCCTAGTCATTCCCCATGGGGAGCTCCAGTGTTGTTCGTGAAAAAGAAAGATGTATCTATGAGAATGTGCATAGACTACCGAGCCTTGAATCAAGTGACGATCAAGAACAGATATCCTCTGCCAAGGATAGAGGATTTATTTGATCAATTGAGGGGAGCCACAGTTTTCTCCAAGATTGACTTGCGGTCAGGTTATCATCAAGTAAGAGTTAAAGAGGATGATATACCGAAAACAACCTTTCGAACGAGGTATGGACACTATGAGTTCGTGGTCATGCCCTTCGGAGTGACAAATGCACCCGCTATGTTTATGAACTTGATGAATCGAATATTTAAGGAGTATCTTGATAAGTTTGTGGTTGTTTTCATTGACGACATCCTTATCTACTCGAGAACCCAGGAAGAACATGTCGAACACTTGAAGACAGTCTTGTAGACCCTTCAGCAAAGACAGTTATATGCAAAGTTCTCCAAGTGTGAGTTTTAGCTTGATCGAATATCGTTTCTGGGTCATGTTATTTCAAAAGATGGAGTTATGGTAGACCCGACAAAGATAGAAGCAGTCAGTAATTAGGGCCAACCAAAGAATGTCAGTGAAGTCAGAAGTTTCCTCGGATTAGCAGGGTACTATCGAAAGTTTGTGGAAAACTTCTCAAGGATAGCTTCACCATTGACGGTTCTTACCAGAAAGAACAAGAAGTTCGAATGGACCGAGGATTGTGAAAAGAGCTTTATTGAATTAAAGAGGAGACTCACAAGTGCTCCAGTGCTTACCCTTCCAGAAAGTAATGAGAGATTTGACCTGTATAGTGATGCATCCAAGATGGGACTCGGAGCAGTACTTATGCAGAAGGGTAAAGTCATTGCTTATGCATCTAGACAACTCAAGGACTATGAAAAGAATTACCCCACTCATGACCTTGAGTTGGCAGCAGTGGTATTTGCTCTGAAAGTTTGGAGACATTACTTATATGGAGTCCAATGCAAGATTTACACAGATCACCAGAGTCTGAAGTACTTTTTCACTCAGAAAGATTTGAATATGCGAAAACGTAGATGACTTGAGCTAGTAAAGGATTATGACTGTGAAATCCACTACCATCCTGGAAAGACAAATAAAGTAGCAGACGCGCTGAGTAGAAAATCATGTGCCACTTTGATGTCCCTAGCAACACTATCCCAACCACTGAAAAAAGAGATAATGAATTTTGGAGTTGAGATCATTTCTGGACAGCTCTCCGCCTTGACCATAGTACCTACACTGTTTGAGGATATATTAGCGAGACAGGACAAAGATCCTAGCATCCAAAGAATCAAGCAGGAAATCCAAGAAGGGAAGGATGAAGGATTCCGTGTCTCTGATAGTGGGGTATTATATTTGGGTGAACGCCTATGTATCCCCAATGACCCAGACTTAAGAAAGAAGATCCTAGAAGAAGCTCATGGGACCCCATATTCGATGCATCCTGGATCCACCAAGATGTAGCAAGATATGAAAGGGAAATTCTGGTGGCTTGGTATGAAGAGGGACGTGACTAAGTATGTTAACACTTGCCTGACATGTCAGAGAGTGAAAGCCGAACACTAGAGACCAGGAGGGGTTCTACAGCCTATCCAGATTCCAGAATGAAAGTTGGAGGAACTAGCGATGGATTTCATAGTAGGATTGCCCAAAACAACCAATGACTACGATTCTATTTAGGTAGTGGTCGATAGATTAACAAAGTCTGCTCACTTCATGCCTATCAGAATATCATACTCCATGGAACAGTTAGCCCAGTTATATGTTAAGGAAGTGATTAGACTGCATGGAGTACCTAAAACCATTATCTATGATAGAGACAGTCGCTTCACTTCACACTTCTGGGAGTGTGTTCAGACAACCCTCGACACTAAGCTAAAAAATTGACCAGATTTCATCCTCGGGCAATTTGGGCAAACAGAAAGAGTGAATCAGATTTTGGAGGACATGCTCAGAGCTTGTGTCTTAGATTTTAAAGGAAGCTGGTGCAAATATTTGTGTTTGGCAGAGTTTGCCTATAATAATAGTTATCAAACCACAATTGGAATGACACCTTATGAAGTCTTGTATGGAAGGAGATGCAGATCGCCTATCTGTTGGTATGAGGGTGGCGAGAATAAAGAAATAAGACTCAAGACTGATTTTATAGATGACGCCACCAAAGCTATAAAGAACATACGTCAAAGGATAGAGACTGCCCAAAGTCGGCAGAAGAGTTACGTCGATGTCCAACGCAGACCCCTAGAGTTTCAAGTCGGAGATTCAGTGTTCATTAAGGTAGCTCCTATGAAAGGTGTAATGAGATTTGGGAAGAAAGGCAAGTTAAGTCCCAGATATGTAGGCCCCTACTTGATCACTAAGAGAGTTGGTAAGGTAGCTTATGAGCTAGAACTACCATAGGAAATTTCAGCTATCCACAATGTATTTCATGTTTCAATGCTTAAGAAGCACGTCTCAGACACCAACTAATTGATTGAGCCACAGACGGTACAGATTCAGATAGATCTAAGTTATGAAAGTCGACCTATTCAGATAATAGATCGAGCAGTCAGGAAACTAAGAAATAAAGAAATACCGTTAGTAAACGTCTTATGACAAAGTCAAAGGGTTGAAGAAGCAACCTGGGAACGTGAGGATGATATGAAGCAAAAGTACCCCGAGATGTTCTAAGTTTCGAGGACAAAACTTTTATAAGGTATAAGGGATTGTAACATCCCAAATTTTAATTCCTATTTTTATTGGAGGAAAATAGAAATAAGAATAAGAATAGAAATAATAAAAATAGGAATATAATAATAATAATAATAATAATAATAATAATAAAATAATAGAAATAATTGGTTCGTTAGTCGAGGCTTGAACCATGAACCGTTGGTTTGGGAGAATAGACTTCCCACCAGTAAGTCATAAGATTACCAATGAGTAGGATATAACAGAATATATCTATTGGTAGAAAAAAAAGAGAAATTGGTTAATTTGACTAATTATTTAAAGAGGATAATTAGGTTAAGAAAAAAACCTTAATTTATATAAATTTTTATTTCTTTCTCTCTATAAATCTCACGCCAATCTCTCTCTCTCCTCTAGTTTTATTTCCAACGCCGACGCCGCCGCCGCCGCTCTCCCTCCTCTCTCCCAACGCCAACCCACACGCCCCACCTCTCTCTTCCTCTTTGTTTTCTCCAACCGCCGAATAAAAAGAAAAAGGGGCCAGTGTCCGCCTCGATTATGTCCGTAGGAGACCAAACATGAAGGCGCGAGCATCTGATAGCTTGCATGATATTGATCCTGTATATTCGACTGTTGTTGCAACGGGCAATGTGCTAGTTCCAGGTGCTGAAAGTGATGATTTGATATCTTCCACTGACATATCTTCAACATAGAAACTGTATCTAGCGGTATAAATTGGTGAAAAGCATAGGAGGTAAGTATTGCTCACTTGCAGTATAAGTAGTTATCATATGTCATTGATATGTTTTTTCTGTGCTTGTTATTTCCAATTACATGGTTGAATAGTTTATATGCATATTATTTCCAGTTATGCATGATGTTTTCAGTTACGCGATTTTACCGTTATATTATGGGTAATTCAACATCATGTTGAGATCCAAGATAAGAATGTGATTTATGATCATGCATGTTGTAGATGAGTTGTAACTTACAATTATATGCATGATGTAGAGTAAGATGTAAAAATATTTCCTTTATAAAGAAAATTTAAAGATGCTCCCCGTTCGAATTGGGGATTAAGAGCACGTGATCTTGATATGCTCCCATTTAGGTTTTGAAATTGAGAGCATAATGATCTTTATGGTGCTCCCCATTTGTGATTTAGGGATTAAGAGCATTTCCTTGGTATGTATAAAAATATAAGTATAAAGGAAGTATTTTACTTTTGTGAAGGCATGTACAGGGCATCGATTTGCCACAGTAGAGGCCCTCGATTTGATTACCCTAGTAGGTTCGGTGGTTGGCCACCCCGGCCTATTAGGAATGCGTGCATTGGTACTATGTCGGACCCATATCCAGGTTGATTATTATTTTAAAGTATCAGTATAAGTATAAGTAAAAGTTTTCAAAGTTAATCATTTCAGTTCAGATACACTATTTATAAGTTTTAAAATACTTAAGAGCATGGTTTATACAAGAGATATATATTCAGAATTATGATTTCCAATTGTGCTTGCATGTGTATCAATGTATCAAGGGTAAGATAACTAGTTGCATGATTTCATACAGTGCATGTTTTTATGAGCATAGAAAGTACTTACTAAGCGTTATTGCTTATAGTTTGCATTTTCTTATACTGCAGATAAAGGTAAAGAAAAGCTTCAGTAAGGTGGCATGGCGGATGAAGTGCTGGGTGTGTGTGGCGACGGAACAGTGGAAGTAAAAGATCCTAAGTGCAGATGTCTAAATCAGATTTTTAGTTTCTTGTTTTCTTTTGATATTGTTGAAGTTCAACTGGATTATTTATGGTTGAGACCAAAGAATGCTAGAGTCATATTGGATTAGTTTTAATACTTGCATGTTAGGTGAAGATCTTGAAATGGTTATCGTTTAAGTGATGTAAAGGTCCTTATGATTATTTTAGTTGTTAGCATATTGCATTAGTATATTGCATGAATTAAAGATAAAGACAGTAAAGTAGTGACATCTCCCCTGGTAGAGAGTGGAAAGACTAGGGGGGTGTTACAGTTGTTAATTGTTTCGTTATTGCTTTCATTACTATTCCGCTGCGTACTAACGAAATTATAGAGACAACCACGATCGAATTCCATCTACAAACGAACACTACGCTATTCACCCCCTCTAGCGGCTTCAAATATCCTACAAACTCCATTTGAGATCAATTGCCTAATAGTGTTATGTCGTTGACGAATATATCGTGGGCGTGGCTTACCATTGTACATTCTATTTTATGCCTTTCCAATTGTTGATTGATTATCACAATGTATCATTATGACAGACATTGCCTTTGCCCTACATGAGATATCCTCTAAGAGATTAAGAAGCCACTCAGCCTCTTCTGCGACTTTATCCAAAGCTATAAACTCTGATTCCATAGTTGATCGAGCTATACATGTTTATTTCATAGATTTCCATGACACTGCTCCTCCACCAATGGTAAATACATATCCACTAGTGAATTTAGAATCTTTTGTGTCAAATATCCAATTTGCATCACAATAGCCTTCTAGTACAGTTAGATATCTAGCATAATGTAAATCATATTCTAAGGTGTATCATAAATATTTAAGAACCCTTATTAATGTCTTCCAATGGTTATCATTTAGATTACTTGTAAATCTACTTAATTTGTTGACTGCATAGGTAATATCGGGACGTGTGCAGTTTGTGATATACATTAAACTGCCAATTATCTTCGAATATTCTAATTGCAATATAGGTTCACCATGGTTCTTAGCCAAACATAATGTAACACCCCCCTAGTCTTTCCATTCTCTACCAGGGGAGATGTCACTACTTTACTGTCTCTATCTTTAATTCATGCAATATACTAATGCAATATGCTAACAACTAAAATAATCATAAAGACTTTTAGATCACTTAAACAATAATCATTTCAAGATCTTCACCTAACATGCAAGTACGAAAACTAACCCAATATGACTCTAGCATTCTTTGGTCTCAACCATAAATAATCCAGTTGAACTTCAATAATTTCAAAAGAAAACAAGAAACTAAAAATCTGATTTAGACATCTGCACTTAGGATCTTTTACTTCCACTGTTCCGTCGCCACACACACCCAGCACTTCATCTGCCATGCCACCTTACTGAAGCTTTTCTTTACCTTTATCTGCAGTATAAGGAAATGCAAACTATAAGCAACAACACTTAGTAAGTACTTTCTATGCTCACAAAAACATGCACTGTATGAAATCATGCAACTAGTTCTCTTGCCCTGGATACATTGATACACATGCAAACATAACTGGAAATCATAACTCTGATTACTTGTCTCTTGTATAAAATCATGCTCTTAAGTGTTTCAAAACTTGTAAGCGATTAGATACAGAAATGATTAACTTTGAAAACTTTTACTTATACTTATACTGATACTTTAAAATAATAATCATCCTTGATATGGGTCCGGCATAGTACCAATGCGCGCATTCCTAATAGGCCGGGGTGGCCAACCACCGAACCTACTAGGGTAACTGAAACTGAGGGCCTCGGCCCGTGGGCGAAACTGATGCCCGGTACATGCCCTGTCAAAAAGTAAAATACTTCCTTTATACTTATATTCTTATACATACTGAAGGAAATGCTCTTAATCCCCTAAATCACAAATGGGGAGCACCATAAAGATCATTATGCTCTTGACCCCCAAAACTGAAATGGGGAGCATACTGAAGATCGTTGTGCTCTTAATCCTCAATTGAGCAGGAGCATCTTTAAATTTTCTTTATAAAGGAAATATTTTTACATCTTACTCTACATCATGCATATAATTGTAAGCTACAACTCATCTACAACATGCATATCATAAATCACATTCTTATCTTGGATCTCAACATGATGCTGAATTACCCATAATATAACGATAAAATCACGTAACTGAAAACATCATGCATAATTGGAAATAACATGCATATAAACTACTCAACCATGTAACTGGAAATAACAAGCACAGAAAAACATATCAATGACATACGATAACTACTTATACTGCAGGTGAGCAATACTTACCTCTTACGCTTTTCACCAATTTATACTGTTAGATTTCGTAAAGAGAAGACCTCCTACGTGTTCCTTTGCTTTAGTGTGATACTCTATCAAGTCCTTGCGAAGATCCCTCTTGAAAATATCCTCTTGAATTATCCAAAGGAAAGATAATCTTCTTCCTTGCTCCGACGGGTGGAGCACGAGAGAGAGATCGAGAGAGAGAAAGAGGGATGAGAGTTGGGCGGTTGGAAAAAAAAACGGAAGGGAGAGAAGAGAGAGAGGCGGCGTTGGAGAGAAGAGGGAAAGAGAGAGAGAGAGAGCGTCGGCGTCGGCGTTGGAAATAAAACGAGAGGAGAGAGAGAGATTGGCGTGAGATTTATAGAGAGAAAGAAATAAAAATTTATATAAATTAAGGTTTTTCTTTAACCTAATTATTCCCTTTAAATAATTAGTAAAATTAACCAATTTCTCTTTTTTTTCTACCAATAGATATATTCTGTTATATCCTACTCATTGGTAATCTTATGACTTAGTGATAGGAAGTCTATTCCCCCAAACCAACGGTTCATGGTTCAAGCCTCGACTAACGAACCAATTATTTATATTCTTTTATTATTTTTATTATTATTATATTCCTATTTTTATTATTTCTATTCTTATTCTTATTCTTATTCTTATTTCTATTTTCCTCTAATAAAAATAGGAATTAAAATTTGGGATGTTACAATCCCTTATACCTTATAAAAGTTTCATCCTCGAAACTTAGAACAACTCGGGATACTTTTGCTTCATGTTATCCTCACGTTCCCAGGTTGATTCTTCAATCCTTTGACTTTGCCATAAGACTTTTACTAACGGTATTTCTTTATTTCTTAGTTTCATGACTGCTCGATCTATTATCTGAATAGGTTGACTTTCATAACTTAGATCTATCTAAATCTGTACCGTCTATGGCTTAATCACTTGGTTGGTGTTCGGGATGTACTTCTTAAGCATTGAAACATGAAATACATTGTGGATAGCTGACATTTCCTGTGGTAGCTCTAGCTCATAAGCTACCTTACCAACTCTCTTGGTGATCAGGTAGGGGCCTATATATCTGGGACTTAATTTGCCTTTCTTCCCAAATCTCATTACCCCTTTCATAGGAGCTACCTTAATGAAAACTGAATCTCCGACTTGGAACTCTAGGGGTCTGCGTCGGACATCGGCGTAACTCTTCTGCCGACTTTGGGCAGTCTCTATCCTTTGACGTATGTTCTTTATAGCTTTGGTGGCGTCATCTATAAAATCAGTCTTGAGTCCCATTTCTTTCTTCTCGCCACCCTCATACCAACAGATAGGCGATCTGCATCTCCTTCCATACAAGGCTTCATAAGGTGCCATTCCAATTGTGGTTTGATAACTATTATTATAGGCAAACTCTGCCAAACACAAATATTTGCACCAGCTTCCTTTAAAATCCAAGGCACAAGCTCTGAGCATGTCCTCCAAAATCTGATTCACTCTTTCTGTTTGCCCATCATGCGAGGATGAAATGCGATCTTGAATCGTAACTTAGTCGAGGCTTTGACACACTCCCGAAGTGTGAAGTGAAGATAATGGTTTTAGGTACTCCATGCAGTCTAATCACTTCCTTGACGTATAACTGGGCTAACTGCTCCATGGAGTATGATATTCTGATAGGCATGAAGTGAGCAGACTTTGTCAATCTATCGACAACTACCCAAATAGAATCGTAGCCATTGGTTGTTTTGGGCAATCCTACTATGAAATCCATGGCTAGTTCCTCCCACTTCCATTCTGGAATCTGGATAGGTTGTAGAACTCCTCCTGGTCTCTGGTGTAACTGATGGAGCCTCTAATCTTCCTTGGCTGATGTAAGGACCCTCCGGCTCCTGCATCACGATGTATGGTGCCGGTCTACCTCCATCTTGAATAGGCAGTAGCGAGCGATTGGTCTTAGTGGGGCACTGTTTGGCGAAGTGTCCCTCGACACCACATATATAACACCCGTTCACGCCCTGGCAGCAAACTCCTGGATGCTTCCTCCCACACTTAGAACATGTAGGATACGTAGGCTGCTTACTGACTGAACCTCCCTTTGCATTATTCCATTGCTTCCTCTTGCCATTATTATTTCGCTTCCAGTTCGAATTACCGCTCTGAGGTTTCTGACCTCCTGAACTTCCCTAGCTTTTACTTTCTGTCGAGGCTAGATTTTGGTGCTTGATACTATTCATGTAATTCTTTGTGATTAGGGCACTACTGACTAGCTCTTCAGTGGTCTGTGGTCTATTAATTCCACCAGCCACATTCAGAGCTATCTCCGGTCTCAACATCTTTAGCATCAACCTAACTCTTTCCTTCTCAGTACTAACCAGTTCCGGGCATAGACGAGCCAACCTATTGAATCTCTTTACCGCTTTGTCTACTGATAAATCCCCTTGTTGGAACTCCGTGAACTCATCATAAGATGATCAAGTGAAACCACTATAAGGCTATTATCACTATTTTTTTTTTCATCTTCACATACATATCTAGGTATGCTCTATTACTTACTGTCTATCATCTTCATATATATATATGCAAGCATGTTTAACTCAAAGAGAGCATTCTAAGTGAGCATGTTTAACTTAAAATAAGCATTCCTTACTACTCATAAAGTAAATAAAGCAGATAAATACTTGCTTACTTGGAGGCGGCAGGACTGATGCTCGATGTGTGTGTGACGGAAGGGCGGAAACTCGCTCTGATACCATCTTGTAACACCCCCCCTGGTCTTTCCATTCTCTACCAGGGGAGATGTCACTACTTTACTGTCTCTATCTTTAATTCATGCAATATACTAATGCAATATGCTAACAACTAAAATAATCATAAAGACTTTTAGATCACTTAAACAATAATCATTTCAAGATCTTCACCTAACATGCAAGTACGAAAACTAACCCAATATGACTCTAGCATTCTTTGGTCTCAACCATAAATAATCCAGTTGAACTTCAATAATTTCAAAAGAAAACAAGAAACTAAAAATCTGATTTAGACATCTGCACTTAGGATCTTTTACTTCCACCATTAAAGTCGCCACACACACCACTTCATCCGCCATGCCACCTTACTGAAGCTTTTCTTTACCTTTATCTGCAGTATAAGGAAATGCAAACTATAAGCAACAACGCTTAGTATGTACTTTCTATGCTCACAAAAACATGCACTGTATGAAATCATGCAACTAGTTCTCTTGCCCTGGATACATTGATACACATGCAAACATAATCGAAATCATAACTCGATTACTTGTCTCTTGTATAAAATCATGCTCTTAAGTGTTTTAAAACTTGTAAGCGATGTATCTGAATCAAATGATTAACTTTGAAAACTTTTACTTATACTTATCTTGATACTTCAAAATAATAATCATCTGGATATGGGCCGGCATAGTACCAATGCGCGCATTCCTAATAAGTAAGGTGGCCAACCACCGAACCTACTAGGAGTAGCTGGAGGGCCTCGGCAGTGGTAGTGATGCAGTACATGCCCTGTCAAAAAGTAAAATACTTCCTTTATACTTATATTCTTATACATACTGAAGGAAATGCTCTTAATCCCCTAAATCACAAATGGGGAGCACCATAAAGATCATTATGCTCTTGACCCCCAAAACTGAAATGGGGAGCATACTGAAGATCGTTGTGCTCTTAATCCCCAATTCGAATGGGGAGCATCTTTAAATTTTCTTTATAAAGGAAATATTTTTACATCTTACTCTACATCATGCATATAATTGTAAGCTACAACTCATCTACAACATGCATATCATAAATCACATTCTTATCTTGGATCTCAACATGATGCTGAATTACCCATAATATAACGGTAAAATCACGTAACTGAAAACATCATGCATAACTGGAAATAACATGCATATAAACTGCTCAACCATGTAACTGGAAATAACAAGCACAGAAAAACATATCAATGACATACGATAACTACTTATACTGCAGGTGAGCAATACTTACCTCTTACGCTTTTCACCAATTTATACTGTTAGATTTCGTAAAGAGAAGACCTCCTACGTGTTCCTTTGCTTTAGCGTGATACTCTATCAAGTCCTTGCGAAGATCCCTCTTGAAAATATCCTCTTGAATTATCCAAAGGAAAGATAATCTTCTTCCTTGCTCCGACGGGTGGAGCACGAGAGAGAGATCGAGAGAGAGAAAGAGGGATGAGAGTTGGGCGGTTGGAAAAAAAAAACGGAAGGGAGAGAAGAGAGAGAGGCGGCGTTGGAGAGAAGAGGGAGAGAGAGAGAGAGAGCGGCGGCGTCGGCGTTGGAAATAAAACGAGAGGAGAGAGAGAGATTGGCGTGAGATTTATAGAGAGAAAGAAATAAAAATTTATATAAATTAAGGTTTTTCTTTAACCTAATTATCCCCTTTAAATAATTAGTAAAATTAACCAATTTCTCTTTTTTTTCTACCAATAGATATATTCTGTTATATCCTACTCATTGGTAATCTTATGACTTAGTGATAGGAAGTCTATTCCCCCAAACCAACGGTTCATGGTTCAAGCCTCGACTAACGAACCAATTATTTCTATTCTTTTATTATTTTTATTTTTATTATATTCCTATTTTTATTATTTCTATTCTTATTCTTATTCTTATTCTTATTTCTATTTTCCTCTAATAAAAATAGGAATTAAAATTTGGGATGTTACACATAAACTTAAGTCTATCGGTGTTTTTACTGGAGAAAGATCATATGCATTAAATTTCCTTAGCACCGTCTCAATATATGAGACTGTGAAAGGATAATTCCTTCATATGTCTTAGTGATCTTAATTCCAAGCATAATATTTGCTATACTCATATCTTTCATGTCAAAGGTTTTGATCAACATCTTTTTAGTCGTCATGATTACATCATGATTACTCCCCATGATGAGTATATCGTCTACATATAGATAGATGATGACAAATGAATCAACTGTGCCTTTGATATATATGCATTTATCACACTCAATAATTTTAAATCTATTTGCCATCATAGTTTTGTCAAATTTCTCGTGTCACTGTTTTGGTGCTTGTTTTAGTCTATAAAGTGACTTTACAAGTTTGCACACCTTATTTTCTTGTTTTGGAGCCACAAACCCTTCAGGTTGCTCTATATATATATTTCTTCTAATTCACCATTTAAAAAGGTTGTTTTCACATCCATTTTATGTATCTCAAAGTTATGTATTGCATCAATAGCAATGAGTATTGGAATGGATGTGAACCTTGTTATTGGTGAATATGTATCGAAGAAGTCAAGACTTGCCTTTTGTTTGAATCCTTTGGCTACTAGCCTTGCCTTATACTTGTCAATAGATCTATCATCCTTATATTTCCTATTTAGGATCCATTTACATCCTAAAGACTTGATTCCAAGTGGAATATCTACCAATTCCCAAGTATGATTTTGCATGATGGAATTTATTTCACTATCGAGGGCTTCTTTCCAAAAAGGCTCCTCAGGACTTGATAAGACTTCGCTTATTGTCCTTGGTTTATTTTCCAACATATAAGTCATAAAATTATGACCAAATGATTTTGCTATTTTAGTCATCTTACTACGTCTTGGTTCTTCATTATTTCCAAGATTATCTGATTATCCAAATTTATAGTTTCGTAAGTTCTTTAATTTGAACTTTCTTCTTTCCTCTCTTTGCATGGAAAGATACCTTCAAAAAATACAACATTCCTTGATTCTATAGTTGTTCCAATATGTATATCAGGAATTACCGATTTATGCACCAAAAATCGATATGCACTACTATTATTGACGTATCCAATAAAGATGCAATCGATTGTTTTTGGTCTCATCTTACTTTTCTTTGGCTTAGACACTTCCACCTTAGCCAAACACCCTCACACTTTCAGATATTTGTAGAAAGACTTATGACCCTTCCATAACTCTAAAGGAGTTTTATCGTTCTTTTTGTGAGAAATTTTATTAAGAATATGATTTGTTGATAAAATAGCTTCCCCCATAAATTTTGGGATAAGCTTGAACTTATCAACATAACATTCATCATTTCTTTAAGAGTTCGATTCTTACTCTCGGTAACCCATCAGATTGAGAGTAAGGGGTTGTTGTTTAATAAATAATGTCACATTCTGTGCATAATTCATTAAATGAACCATCATATTATCCTCCTCGATCACTTCAAATTACTCTAATTTGTTGACCGATTTGATTCTCAACTTCATTCTTATAATATTTGAATGCTTCTAAGACTTCATCTTTGTCTTTCAATAGATACATATAATAGTATCTAGTATAGTCGTCAATGAAAGTAACAAAGTTTTTTCCCCTCCTCTAGTTTGCAAAAATTTTAAATCACATATATCACTATGAATTAACTCTAGAGAAGTCGTATTTCTTTTCACTGAATGGAAAGATAACTTTGTCAATTTAGCTTCAACACATATTTCACATTTATGTATTGGATCAACATTAAATATTGGTAATAAATTTAAATTCACAAGTCATCATAAAGTGTTATAATTTACATGTCAAAGTCTAACATGCCATAAAATAGAACACTCGACCAAATAAGTAGAATTTATAATTTTAGTTTCATTGAAGTCACGGTGTACAACCATTACATTCATTTTGAATGAACCGTTCTCCATGTACCCTCTGCCTATGAATTGACCACATTTCGTCAATACAAATTTATTGGACTCAAACACTAACTTGAAACCAGGTTTGACAAGAGCCGACCCTGATACTAAATTCTTTCTAATGACGGGAACATGAGTACATCAATTAGTGTCACTTCTTTGTCCGATGTCATCTTCAGTACCACTTTGCCAAGACCAACAATGTTTGTAAAATATCAGAAAAAAATCAATAATAAAATAAAATATCCCTTGTTAATGGATAAATTATCTTATATAATTTCTCAAGAGTTCACAGATATTTTTTTGGATTCAAAAGGAGTCAATACGAGGAAGATTTAAGCTTAAATAGATGGTTGGGTCAATTTGGGCTAGCTTGAACTTAACCTAGGTTTTTAGAAGGCTTATAAAGGGGTTTGGATTCGTTTTATGTTGACCCGACCCGACCCGTTTTCTTCCTCTTCTTTTCCCAGCCGCAATCTCTTCCTCAAATCACGATTTTCCTTTCTCCACCACCGCGATGTTTTTTTTTTTCGATCGCCTGCCTTGCCACTGCTCGATGCCCAGCTCGCCGTCACCTCTCCCTCTCAATCTCGGCGGCAGCGAGCTCCTCCAGCCATCGGGTTTGCTTCAGTACATGGGACGATCATTGCGACCACCGAGCCAGCTCCTCCGGTCGCCTTGATTGGCCGATAAGCGATTTTCGCTACCATCTCCGTCGTGATCGATCGACACAGTTCTTGTGGTGATTGTTACTGATGTCGTTCTTCTCCCTCGAGCTCTGGTTATCATCGCTAGAGCACCTTGCTGATAGGGCGATTTGCTTTATCGTCGAGTGATTAGATCCCTATTGTGGTCAGTTTTGGTTGTCTTCTTCTTCCAACATCACCGCAACTTAGATTGGATGTGGGGACTCAAATCGGCATTGTCATTTCTGCAGGCGAGCATCACCGGTGTTGATACTCTTCCTTAGCAGAGTTCATTATTTTGGTTCGATTGTTTAGTTGTGTTCATCTTGGATCGGAATAGTGGACTGCAGCTGAACGAATTTCCTACAGCAAGATCAGGAATTTTGTAACCGTAATTGAGGCTGGGCATGGTAAGAAGGATTTGGATGCTTATCATTGTACATTAGTTTGGTTTAGTTAATTGATCTGAGGATGTGGATCAATGGATTTGAAATTCAATAGGGGATGCGGTCTTTGGTTAAGATGTGGCTGATTGAAGTTGAGGGAGATTGAATCAACTAAAGATACGTATAGATTTGGGGTTTGTTCTATTGGTAAGTAGAATTTGATTGTTCATAGTGGTGTATCAGTTTTATTTAGTAAACTTATTTTATTGGCTCATAATTATGTAGTGATTATGTAGTTCTCTGTTCATTGTGTGGTGAGGTTTGATTGATTCAGATTAAATGGAGACCAGATTTCCTTGAGCCGTTTAAAAAGCTGGGTGAGATAAAATCAGCGTGAGGTAAGTCCCGACCTAGATGAGACTTAATTGTACACTGATGGTATGGGTTTCTGATTATATCGGTGGTTAGTGGAGACTAGTGTTATTTTGGTTATATTGGTATTCTCCGATTTCAGGACTTTGATGGAGGCAGAGTTCTCGGATATAAATACAACTGGTGTTCTCATATTAGGTGGGTAATATCTACCCTGGTCAGGTAGTTTTGTCTAATTCCGATACATGAATTTGGATTTATGCTGAATTCTTTTACCTTGACTCCACTCTTATTTTATCATATGCTTGTACTGCCTTGACCTTTGAGATATTACTGTTAGTTTATCGTTCATTTATCACGGATATGAATTACAAACCCTATTGTGTGTTAGCTGATAGATGTTCAGTTAAGTACATGTGATTAGGGTTACCATTGTGAACTCAGATTGGGTTACCTGGTCACAACACTAGGATTAGGTGATGGATTAGATTATGGAGTCGATTGTTGTATTGTACACATAGTAGTTGTGCATCTATGGTGGATCTAGTCATTTGTGCATAGATAAGTGTGTGGTTGTCAGTATGTGGCTATGGACTAGAGGTCCTAGCGTGATGGTATATCCATTATGGATCGTGTGCCTATGTATGATTATATGGACGATCGATAGTATCTCGATACGGACTGGAGGTCTTAGCGTGGTTGACTGTCAGATGTGTATGACTCTTTGTGTGATAGAGAGAGAGTCTTGTGGATTAGTAGTCTTTGCATAGTTGACTTTTGGTTGAACAGGACTCCCCATGGGATAGGGAGTGTTGCGAGGATACATGTGTGGAGCTATGCATTATTACATTGCATGCATGCTGGCGATTAGGTCTCCCTTGTGGTTGAGAGGGTCATCAGTCATCCTGCCTCTCCGGTCACTCGAGGTAGTGGTAGTAGGGTTGAGGGAAGAGCATTGGATGTGCCGCGCTCGACCACTATAGACGGTGGCAGCTAGAGTGGCGTGCAGCTTATCCTGTCGTGCAATACTCGGCCACTCGTGGGTAGTGGTAGCTAGAGTCACTTGCAGCAGGGACCCCTTGGGTAGCATATAACTCTATGGCGGCTAGCTACCAGTCATACTACCCAACTCGACCACTCGAGAGTAGTGGTAGCTGGAGTCGGGATAGTTATCATGTTGTGCCACCCTGGGCACTCTGGGGTCGTGGTTGAACGGGTCCACAGACATGGTCATGCATGTGCATTGCTGATATATATGTATGCATATATTTGATATATGTTTTACATATGCCTGTGAGATGTTGCATTCGATTGAGCTATGATTGCTGCATATGTTTGTTCATCATGTTACATGCCATTTGCATCTTCTATACTGTTGTGTGTGTTGAGCATGATGTACGTGTGGTCCAGACTATTGTATGCCTTTGATTAGCGTCATGTCACAGTTTAGTATGGACCAGATTGTTATTACATGTGATTATATACTGTTCATATGTCTGAATGTTGGTCAGATATGGGATTGACTTTGTACGTTATATGGGGTATGTTATTGTATACCTGTTCAGAATAATATAGCTTATGGTGTTGCAGACCGTTAGGTACGTTAATACATTACTTCATGTTCAGTTGATCAATTTAGTATACGAATTGAGTATGACTATATTGTTGTTACTTGTTATTACATTTAGGACTGTATGTCTATTAGACTCATTCTGTATACTTGTAGATCTTTATATGTATATTTGTAGATCTCTATATCCTTATATGTTGTTCATGCACTTTCTACATATTATCCATGAGTTTATACTCACCACCACGGACTCTGGGTTTCTTGTCGCCCAGGTAACAGGTAGAAAATTCCTTGGATGTTTGGAGCTCCGCCAGCTGATCCCATCTCACACCGAATGCCTGGACATTATTTCCATATTGTATTCTTGTGGATTGATGTTTTTGGATTTTACCCTGTATCGTTTCCGTATTTATGGTATACAGATGTGTTGTATGTATTTGCCCTTTGATATGATTTCTATTATGATTCTTGTTGTGTCAAAGTCACTCCGGAGTGCATAGTTGAGTCGTTTGTATCTTTATTATTTGTCAGTATCTTCCGTTGTGTTTTATGGATTATGTTCATATATTTGTTATGTGATTGTGGCCGAAAGGCTTTATGTATATCAGGGAATTGTATCACGTATAGGAGAGATGCTGTCCGATTATTTTCGGCTTGGCATGCTCTCAAGGCATGACAATTTTATTGGTATCAGAGCCCTAGGTTGCGAAGTCCACTTTCGGATTTTATTTCTTTCGGACATCGAGTTTTGCTTTACTCGGTTTTGGTTTTGTGAGTTCTGGGATCTAGCTGTTGCGGGACATCTTTGAGATAAAAGGTTTAAGGTATGTTTACTATTACTACATATCCTTCTGTTGGCTATGCATTTAGTGCTTATAACAGGGATGACTTGTAGTGTGTAGTCATTATTTGTAACCATGGTTTAAGTTGACCATGGTAATGACATGTTGAGATTATTAGACATGTACCTGCTATCGAAAAGGTGAATTACCTTTGAGAGTCGACTGATACCGAGTCGGAAAGCAAGGGTTAGGCTGTAACATCTCTCGTGGAGATTAAAGATTACAGTCTTAAGAATTTTCATTAATTATGCTTGTCAGATCATTACCTGTAGGGTAATGGACAAGCGAGTATACTATTGCTGATGCAGATAGTAGAGGATTTGGTATGTAGTGTTTTATAGGGATTTTGATCCCTGAGATGTTCGTACTGGATTGTATAGCTTTGAATGTACTTTTGAGTACTTAACTCAGGTTATACAGAGAAAGTGGAGTTAGTTGCATACCATTATCGCATTATCGGGATCAAGCCGATACTTGGTGGAAGAGGTAGGAAATAACCTTCGGGAAATCACACATCACTTGGGCACGGTGTAGTGATGTTGTAAGAGAGTATTTCCCCCGTGTCGTTTCTTTGACTCATTGTCAGAGAATTCTTGGGCATCAAGTAGGGTGATCGTTTGGTAATGGAAGTACCATGGAAAGTCGTTAGACTTGCGAGGGTTATGACCACCTAATAGCTCAAGAATATGATTGGGTTGATTTCGATCACCCATGGTTTATTGGTTGACATCTTGATCAGGATGTTTGGATTTTCTATCAAATCCTATTGGAAGTCCTTAGGCCAAGTCATGTGTATAGAAATGACTCCGTAACAAGTGTTTTAAGAGTTGAAGATTTGATAAGCAGACATTGCAAGTCAAATTATTGGAATAAGAAGTATCCGTATATTGGATAAAAGGAGCAAGATTGGAGTCGTGGGCCATGAGTTACTTCCCGATCATAGAAGACCGATTACAGATCGTCATCATCTTCTCATGTTTATCAACGAACTCAGAAGAAAGACTCTGAAGGGATTGTATGCGTGCAGTGCGGGTCACGATGACACGCAGAGTCAGATTATTCAATGAATTATTTTATTTGCTTCTACTATAAGCAGCCAGTATCTACGAGGAGAGTATGTACTTTGAAGACTCAGTTGAAGATTATGGATGATGCTTTCGAGAGGACGATCCACAACCTCGAAAGTCGAGATCATCACAGAAGAGTGGATTATCACATCAGCAGTGACCTATTACCTCAGACATAGTGGAGTTCCTAGATGATTCCCTCCAGGGGAAGCGAGTTACTCAGCAATATCAGCAGAAGACATCTCAGAAGACTCAGATGTCCAGACAACAACTGTTACCTCTCCAAACACAACTATACCTTTCGCAGAGTTGGAGCGTGCTACGATGTTGGCAGTTCTTCAGTACCTTACAGCCGGTTGTGTACTCTTTTCCAGTACAACAATGTTTGTCATCTCCATTGCAGTCATTTTGAATATTGTATCTCAGTTCAGCAGTTGATTTTAGTTCTCCATGGTAGTCTTTTGCATCTCCATGAGCTCAGTCGCCAAGAACAAATGTTGGGCGAGTTTACATGATTACTCGGGAAGAGGTATAGAAGACCGAAGAAGTGGTCATTCGAGGTATTACTTTAGGTTACCCTATTTGCTAGTATATCGAGAGATACTAGTAGGTTACAAGTATCTTTGTCTAGAACATTCTTAGATAGGATTAGAAGGGTTCCTATACATTGACTTGTGGGTTGGTGATTTATTTTCTCTACCGTCAGGTGAGAGGTTGATCAACAATCAAGAAGTCAAGGGATACCCTTAGCCTTTGTCAGACATACTTCTACTATGGATATATCCTTACGGATAGTTAGATTGTTGAGATGAGGGTATAATTTGTATCTCGGATGTGCATATAATTCGAGAGTATTTGGATGAATTCCCGGGCTTGCTACTGCATGGGCAAGTGGAATATGCGATTGGGCGTGATTTCGGGAATAGTTCTGATATTGGAGAGCTCATACCGGGAGATGATTTTATTAGTATCAGTATTGCTAAACACTGTGGAAATTGGAAGAACGTAAGTTGTGATTTTAGGAGATGTTTGATGGGAGATTTATCTGTCCTGGTATTCCTTCTGGAGAAGATCTGGAACTCTTTGTCAAAGAGAGATGGACCTTTGTGGTTATGCATCGATTATCGATGATGGAATGCGGAAGCTGTTGAAAATGGATATCCTTCGTTGTGGATAAATGATCTGTTTAGATTAGCCAAAGGACACCTGTGTATACTCTAGGGTTGATCTATGATTGGAGTATTGATATTGTAATGACTTGGTGTCATACAATTATCATCGTCGGTGTGATGATTGAGATATCATCTTCTTAGAGTAAAAAAAAAAGATGCAGGTGTGTAGAAAACAATATTTCATACTTGGTATGCATTTTATGAGTTTTAATAGTATGGTTAGACTTATTAACGACTTGGTCATTCATGGATTTGAGGAATCAAGTACTCTTGGAGTATTTGAGATCGATTGTCATCATATTTGTGGAGGATATATTTATGGATATATTCCCAATCTTGAGGGAAGTTGTGGTTTCCCTAGATTGATTTGGTATTTACCGTAGATTTGAATAGTAGATTAATTTCTCTTGCGAGAAAGCAATTCTCCATCTCTGAGAAGGATAGTGATTTACGGAGTTGCATTAGATTCAGGACGAGTTGAATCAGAAGGCTCGTCAGTGGAGATTGATGATTTATTCGGAGTGTATCCGAAAATAGCGAGTTCTGAAACATTCTTGTTGGTGGAACGATACATGTTGGACATGGTTGAGTTTGTAGCTTGATGTTGGTGTGCCAACATGTAAAAGTGGAATATTAGTGACTAGAAGGGTTACGTACCGAGATAGAAGTGGAAGCCTAGTACGATGGACTGTGTTGGGAGATTATCTAGAATTTGGAAAGGACTTGATGGGATTTGGGTAATCGATGATCGATTAGCTAAGTCTGCTCGTTTCCTTCTGAGCCGTGAGATGGATTTCGTTGGATCGCTCGACGGAATTATACCGTAAGGAGACTTTCAGCTTTTGGAGTATCCTTGAGTATCGTTCCGATAGTGATTCATGATTTACCTTACGATTCTGGTAAAGTCTCCAACATGTCACAGATTTAGAGCTCCACTCTGGTACGATTATATATCTTTTGATAGATAGTTAATATGAAGGTGTTATTCAGACTGTAAAAGGGTCTATTGAGAGTATTTATGATATATTTTAGAGGCTATCAGTACCCCACTTAGTCACTTGAGGTGTGTGACTTTTCTCTAAATATTTGAGATGGTTGTTGTGACATCTCGTACTCGTACATGAGTTGGAAATTTGGGGACCAAATTTTTATTAGTGGGGGAGAATGTAAAATACCGGAAAAAAATCAATAATAAAATAAAATACCCCTTGTTAATGGAGAAATTGTCTTATATAATTTCTCAGGAGTTCACAAAAAATTTTCCGGATTCAAAAGGAGTCAATACGAGGAAGATTTAAGCTTAAATAGATGGTTGGGTCAATTTGGGCTAACTTGAACTTAACCTAGGTTTTTAGAAGGCTTATAAAGGGGTTTGGATTCGTTTTATGTTGACTCGACCCAACCCGTTTTCTTCCTCTTCTTTTCCCAGTCGCAATCTCTTCCTTAAATCACAATTTTCCTTTCTCCACCGCTGCGATGTTTTTTTTTCCGATCGCCTGCCTTGCCGCCACTCGATGCCCAACTCGTCGTCGCCTCTCCCTCCCGATCTCGGCGGCAGTGAGCTCCTCCAGCCATCGGGTTTGCTTCAGTGCATGGGACGATCACTACGACCACTAAGCAAGATCCTCCGGTCGCCTTAATCGGCCGGTAAGCAATTTTAGCTACCATCTCCATCGTGACCGATCGACACAGTTCTTGTGCTGATTGTTATTGATGTCGTTCTTCTCCCTCGAGCTCTGGTTATCATCGCCGGAGCAGCTTGGTGATAGGGCAATTTGCTTTATCGCTGGGTGGTTAGATCCCTATTGTGGTCAGTTTTGGTTGTCTTCTTCTTCCAACATCACCGCAGCTTAGATTGGATGTGGGGACTCAGATCAGCGTTGTCATTTCTGCATGCGAGCATCGCCGGTGTTGATACTCTTCCTTAGTAGAGTTCATCATTTTGGTTCGATTGTTTAGTTGTGTTCATCTTGGATTGAAATAGTGGACTGCAACTGAACGGATTTCCTACAGCAAGCTCTAGGAATTTTGCAACTGTAATTGAGGTTGGGCGTGGTAAGAAGGATTTGGATGCTTATCATTGTACATTAGTTTGGTTTAGTTAATTGATCTGAGGATGTGGATCAATGGATTTGAAATTCAACAAGGGATGCGGTCTTTGGTTAAGATGTGGCTGATTGAAGTTGGGGAAGATTGAATCGACTAAAGATACGTATAGATTTGGGGTTTGTTCTATTGGTAAGTAGAATTTGATTGTTCATAGTGGTGTATCAGTTTTATTTAGTAAACTTATTTTATTGGCTCATAATTATGTAGTGATTATGTAGTTCTCTGTTCATTGTGTGGTGAGGTTTGATTGATTCAGATTAAATGGAGATCAGATTTCCTTGAGTCATTTAAGAAGCTGTGTGAGATAAAATCAGCATGAGGTAAGTCCCGACCTAGATGAGACTTAATTGTACACTGATGGTATGGGTTTCTGATTATATCGGTGGTTAGTGGAGACTAGTGTTATTTTGGTTATATTGGTATTCTCCGGTTTCAGGACTTTGATGGAGGCAGAGTTCTCGGACGTAAAGACAACTGTTATTCTCATATCAAGTGGGTAATATCTACCCTGGTCAGGTAGTTTTGACTAATTTCGATGCATGAATTTGGATTTATGTTGAATTCTTTTACCTTGACTCCACTCTTATTTTATCATATGCTTGTACTGCCTTGACCTTTGAGATATTGATGTTAGTTTATCGTTCATTTATCACGGATATGAATTACAAACCCTATTGTGTGTTAGCTGATAGATATTCAGTTAAGTACATGTGATTAGGATTACCATTGTGAACTCAGATTGGGTTACCGGGTCACAGCACTAGGGTTAGGTGATGGATCAGATTATGGAGTCGATTGTTATATCGTACACATAGTAGTTGTGCATCTATGGTGGATCTAGTCATTTGTACATAGATAAGTGTGTGGTTGTCAGTATGTGGCTATGGACTAGAGGTCCTAGCGTGATGGTATATCCATTATGGATCGTGTGCCTGTGTATGGTTATATGGACGGTCAATAGTATTTCGCTACGGACTGGAGGTCTTAGCGTGGTTGACTGTCAGATGTGTATGACTCTTTGTGTGATAGAGAGAGAGAGTCTTGTGGATTAGTAGTCCTTGCATAGTTGACTTTTGGTTGACCAGGACTCCCCATGGGATAGGGAGTATTGCGAGGATACATGTGTGGAGCTATGCATTATTACATTGCATGCATGCTGGCGATTAGGTCTCCCTTGTGGTTGAGAGGGTCATCAGTCATTCTGCCTCCCCGATCACTCAGGGTAGTGGTAGCAGGGTTGAGGGCAGAGCATTGGATGTGCTGTGCTCGACCACTATAGACGGTGGTAGCTAGAGTTGCGTGCAACTTGTCCTATCGTGTAGCACTCGACCACTCGTGGGTAGTGGTAGCTAGAGTCGCTTGCAGCAGGGACCCCTTGGGTAGCATATAACTCTATGACGGTTAGCTACCAGTCATACCACCCAACTCGGCCACTCGAGAGTAGTGGTAGCTGGAGTCGGGGTAGTTGTCATTTTGTGCCACCCTGGCCACTCTGGGATCGTGGTTGGACGGGTCCACAGACATGACCATGCATGTGCATTGCTGATATATATGTATGCATATATTTGATATATGTTTTACATATGCCTGTGAGATACTGCATTCGATTGAGCTATGATTCCTGCATATGTTTGTTCATCATGTTACATGTCATTTGCATCTTCTATACTGCTGTGTGTGTTGAGCATGATGTACATGTGGTCCAGACTGTTGTATGCCTTTGATTAGCGTCATGTCACAGTTTAGTATGGACCGGGTTGTTATTACATGTGATTATATACTATTCATATGTCTGAGTGTTGGTCAGATATGGGATTGTCTTTGTACGTTATATTGGTGCAATCGGCCCAGGTAACGATTGACCAGACTCGAGTTTGACTCGAGTGATGTTTTGATGTTTGACATGGAAGTTTGACATTGATGTTTGACATTAATGTCTGTTAATATTTTAGGGAGATTGTTTGTACAATCGACCCGGGTCATGATTGATCGGACTCGAGTTTGACTCGAGGGAGACTTTGATGGTTGACTAGGGTTGATCATGTGATTATTGGAAAGTCCAAGCATGAGTCTTGACAAGGTAAAGTCAAAGTCATGGGTACTTGGCATGGAAATTCCAAGTGGGACACTTGGCAAGGAAAAGTCCAAGTATGGGGTCTTGGCATGGAAAGTTCAACATGGGTTGGCAAGGAAAAGTCCAAGCTTGAGTCTTGACATTTGAGAAGTCCAAGGGATTTGATATTGGCGGCGTAAAGTCCAAGCGGGAGTCTTGGCAGCATAAGTCCAATGGTTGGCGACGTAAAGTCCAAGCGGAGTCTTGGCGGCGTAAGTCCAATGTGCCTTGGCGGTGTAGACACCGTTAGCATGACATAGTCGATGGAAGAACCTGAAGGCTAGCGCAATGGATGAACAAGTCATGGATGACTTGGAGGGATCCGAGAGGCGTGAGGCTGATGGAGGTGGCTAGAAGGCTTAGGTCTAGGCTAAGGGTGATCTAGCAAGTATGGGGGAACCATATTTGGGCTAAAACCTCATGTTTGAGGTGTGTCAGTCGACTGGTGCCATATGGCAGTCGACTGGTGAGAGTCAACTAGGGTTTGACTGCAGGAAGTGTCCTAGCAGTCGATTGCTAGAGCTTGACAGTCGACTGATGGACCGAGCAGTCGACTGATCGTGTGATCATTCAACTGGTGCTCGGATTTTCGGACACATAATGGAGTCTCACTCGACCGCTGCGGTCAGTAGTCGAGTGAAGGCTTGATCAGTCAACTGATGGTCATGATCAGTTGATTGATGTCCTATCTGTTGGATTTTTTCAACGTGGATTACACCGTTGTCTCACAACAATAATATCATCAGTCGACTGATCGACGTTTTCTAGCCCAGGAAGAAGCTTTAAATGGAGCTCGTGGAGGAGGGTTGGAGCAGCAATTTCTTGGACGCTCTTGAGGCGATTTGTTGCTGCAAATCAGGGTCTTCAACCACAGTTCAAGCGATCAACAAGCAAGCAATCCAAAGGCATTTGTAAAGTGTTTTCTTTACTTGTATTGCATTGTATTTCATATTGTAGGTGCTTATTGTATTTATTTTATTGTTGTAAACTATTGTACGAGGTTTCTCTGCCTTCGGATTGTTCCGAGAATGAGTGTTTATTAGTGGTGTGTGATTGACATCGCTAGGGCTCGTTTGAGCCCAATCCGTGGAGTAGGAACCTTGAGGTTCCAAACCACGTTATATGATCGTGTTATGATTGTGTATCTTGTTATATTTATTTATTATTACTATTCTGCTATGCTAACAAGATTGTAGATGATCAAACGCGAACAATTTCCATCAACGCACTAGCACGACGCTATTCACCCCCCTCTAGCATTCTAAGGATCCCCAACACGTTATATGGGTTATATTATTGTATACCTATTCAGGATGATATAGCTTATGGTGTTGCAGACCGTCAGGTACGTTAGTACATTACTTCATGTTCAGTTGATCAATTTAGTATACACATTGAGTATGACTATACTGTGGTTACTTGTTATTACATTTAGGATTGTATGTCTATTGGACTCATTCTGTATACTTGTAGATCTTTACATGTATATTTGTAGATCTCTATATCTCTATATGTTGTTCATGCACTTTCTACATATTACCCCTGAGTTTATACTCACCACCACGGACCCTAAGTTTTTTGTCGCCCAGGTAACAGGTAGAAGATTCCTTGGATGTTCGGAGCTCCGCCAGCTGATTCCATCTCACACCGAATGCCTGGACATTATTTCTGTATTGTATTCTTGTGGATTGATATTTTGGGATTTTATCCTGTATCGTTTCCGTATTTATGGTATACGGATGTGTTGTATGTATTTGGTCTTTGATGTGATTTCTATTATGATTCTTGTTGTGTCAAAGTCACTCCAGAGTGCATAGTTGAGTTGTTTGTATCTTTATTATTTGTCAGTATCTTTCACTGTGTTTTATGGATTATGTTCATATATTTGTTATGTGATTGTGGCCGAAAGGCTTTATGTATATCAGGAAATTGTATTACTTACAGGGGAGATGTTGTCTGATTATTTTCGACTTGGCATGCTCTCGGGACGTGACAATGTTGAAAGTTGCAGAATTATCCATAATTAACTTTTTTCCATTGATAGAGGTATATGTTGAAAATTAGACCATGTCAGAGTATATGTGTCATATAGCATCGATATTGACCCACCACTACCTTGGATTATCCACCAAGTTGGCTTCAAATATAATGAAAGTCAAGTCTAATTCTGACATATTTATTAACACTGACTTATCTTCGATGCATGCATTTGATTAGTTTTCTTTGGATGTCGGCAGTATTTGACCTTGTGATTTGGTTTGCCATAGTTGTGACATGTTCCTTGGAACTTTTTGGTCTTCCCTTGGCTTTGTCCTTTGCTTGGATACTTTCTTTTCTTGCCAATGTTTGGTTCCAATAGATTTTCTTTAGCATACATAGGTATTTTTTATTGATTCTGATTGCTTGCGATTATCTTCTTCAATTCGCAGTTTTACAATTAGATCCTTAAGTCCCATCTCCTTTCGCTTGTGCTTTAGATAATTTTTGAATTCCCTCTTGGAAAGTGGGAGTTTCTCAATTATCGTGACAATTTGAAAGGACTCATTCATTGTCATGCCCTCGACATACAAACTGTATAGGACCAATTGCAATTCTTGGATTTGAGTCATCACAGTTTTAGAATCAATAATTTTGAAGTCTAAGAATTTACCAATGAATTTCTTCAATCCAACATCTTCTGTTTCGTACTTTCGTTTAAGGGATTCCCATAACTCCTTTGTAGTTATCTTGGGACTATACACGTTATATAACGTGTTGTTCAAGCCATTAAAGATATAATTTCGACATAAGAAATTACTATATCCTCGAGCATGATATGCCACCCTATTTTCTTTATCATTTTCTCCTGGAGAGAAGGTGGGGGCATCTTCACATAAGAACCTTGCAAGTTTCAATGTGGCTAGGTAAAACAACATATTTTGTTGTCATCTTTTGAAATCAGTACCGGTAAACTTATTTAATTTCTCGCCATGTGCTAGTGGAACAGGGATTATTGATGATGAATTCATAGTAGATTGCACGAAAAAATTTGTCTTAAGATTGTTGGTGTCCGGTGAAGGAGGTGCAATCTGAGTGCAAGCAGAATAACGGTATAACATCGCTTAGGCGAAGTTGAGGCTAGAGCTGGACTCTATCTCTTTAAGACGAATTTGTCCCACACACAGTGCTCACGGAATATGACAATCGTCTCTCAAGATACCATGACTTTATCTTGCGATAACAGCACTGCAAATCATAAAACCTCCTAACCAAAGAAGTTTTTTGAACTCTCCATAATGCAAGTATATAATGCAATACTTGCTTTGTCTTGAATTGGAATGAATTGTATGAATCAATGAAGTGAGAGATCTCATTTATACTTTGTGAAGAGGTAGAGGAATCTTCTGGTTCAATCAAATCTCATATGTTCAATTTAATTTGATGATTTAGATCGCATCCCTTCCCAAGGGACACAATGTCTCTTCATTTGGATGCATCTAAGTTTTGTTGGGAGTATGGAGAATACAATCAAAGTCCCATATTGATAAGACATAGAAAAGATCATATGTTTATAAGATAAAAAAATATCTCCATTGGTATGAGACCTTTTGGATAAATCTCAAAAATAAAACCATGAGGACTTAGGTTCGAAGTGGACAATATCATACCATTGTGGAGATATGTGAGTCTTATAAACACTAACAAATCTTTCATTTTGAATTGGATGACCAAGATTAAGCTATCCAAAGAGTACTTATGTCATTTCATTTGAACGAACCTGATTTATCCATCTTAATTCGACGATTCAAATTAAGCCATACTTAATTTCTCATTCATCCAAATTGATTTTGAGAAATAAAATTTATTGGTTCAAAACCAATTTTCCAATGATTTCTCCCAAACTCTATGGGTCTTCTCTAGCATTATTGGCCTTCCCGAGTGATATTGATTTCTCGAGTGTTATGGTCTCTTCCCAAACATTATTAGCTTTCCCAAGCCCTATGGGTCTTCCCGTGCATTATTGGCTCTCACGAACTCCATGGTCTCTCCTAAGTATTGTTAGACTTCTCGAATACTATTGGTTTTCCCAACCATTTAGTTTCTTATAATAAGCCTTGGGGACCACAAAAAAGATTCTGCTATAACAAATGTCACATCTAATTCGCCAACAATCCCTCTAAATAATAATTCATAAATAAATGACAATGTCTGTGTTACTTCCTAATCTCCTCAATGCATAACAGATAGAGGACGTGACATGTTATGAGAAGATTTCCTTTAACAGTTATCCCCTAATAGCCTCGTAAGAGGATAGCTATTTCATAGGCTTCGTCAACAAGGTGGGTATTGACTTGCTATATAAGGTACAAGAAAGGTAAGGGGAAGAGGAGGGTTCTTTCTCTCTTCTGGTATGCAAAGATGACTCTTCTTTTTTGAGCTTTCTCCATTTGTTGTTCTTTTTCTACTCCATTCTCTTTTTCCTTGGTAAATACTGACTTGAGCGTTAGAGGAGTTGGGTTGATAAAGTCAGTCCACCTCTAACGTTCCCTTCATTTGTAAATCGGGACCCGAGACAACACTCCTGAAAGTTAATTACTCTACTCTCCCGAAATAAGGGAAGGGGAGGAGTTCGAGCATGCTGATAAGAGATCCCATCATAATACAAACAAGATAATTGAATATTGTTCTTTGTGATCATAAAATACTTTTAAAATTCAAAAGAAAATTTTACAAAACGACAATTAGACATGTTATGTCAAATGAAATTCAATGTTGACTGTGAATTGGGCACATACATAGAAGATAAGAATTACAGAGATGAGGAGGTTAAAATAAATGTATAAATATACAGGAATGGATAAAATTAAAAATCAGAATATTAGAGTGAAATTTGGAATTGCACTTATGATCTATCGAGAAAAAACTCAAGAAAGACACATTTAAGATAGTACGATTACATACTTAAACGATCGATAAATATTTCAATTAGACGACGTTGAGTTATTATAAATATATAAATCAAATGAAAAATAGGAAAACTTAAAATAAAATAATATTTATTTCGATATAAATAATAATATATTAAGAGATAGAGTTCAATGGTAAAAAAGGATTTGATTCTACCTTATAAAATAAGATTTAATTATTGTTGTTATGGATTCTTAGAATCTTTAAATATATTTTAAAAAAAATGAATTCCCCTTAGGTTAGCCCGAGCATGGTGAAGTGGCTTTGGTCCTACAAGTAGACGAGTTATGCATTGCGTCTGATATGACTTGTAATAGATCAAGTCATTCCTAACTTAACCTGTAGCAAAACCAGCCGATTATACCCAAATTCTGTGGGACCCGATCAGTCTACTTTGTCAGCTCTAACAATAAAATATTGAAGATAGAAAATAATTTTTTAAAAAAAAATTGACAAGAATAATTGGAAAACTTGGAAGGTGCAAATTTAAAATACTCACGGCATAATGAAATTTTCAAAAATAAATCCTCGGAAAATTTTTGTTGAGGGTGTAGTTAAAAGCACGTGGGCTGTTAAAAAATAAAAAGGTTGATATTGAATCGTAAATATATTTAGAAAAAAGGAAAATGAAGTTGTATTTAGAATATATTTGAATTCTAAAATTTAATATATCGATGTGGATTAAAGAATTTCAAGTAATTATGGAGGAAAACAATGAATAATAATTCTAACCCAAGGTTTATTATCATTGCATAAAAAAATAATCAATTTATCATTTGTTTTTCTCCATATTAATGGGACTTTATATAAATTAATATTTGTGTATATTTGAATTATGAGGTTGCGCTCTATGTTCGATCAAAAGTTGATCGAGTCCCTTCAAGGTAGTCCGTTGATTAGAGCAGTGCAGATACGCTATAGATTGACAGGGGTCAATTCTTGATATGAAATTTAAAATTTTCACTCGAATTCAGAAATCCTTTACTGTTCTAACAATGGATCAAGGGACATAATCCTCCATAATTTATTTTTTTCATCATCATCGAAGGACCGTCGATAATAAATATTGAGAGTGAACATAATCATCTTTTACTACGGATCATGAGTTGATCGAGATGAATGCAAAACGACAATTTACCAAACACAACTCCTAAAGTTCGAAATTGCCCAAAAAGCGCAACATGGTTTCAGATTTACCAAATCGCGCACATAATTTTCCTTTTACCCCTCCTGCCAAACAGACATGCATTTTAATGATGAGAAAGAATTTTCATGCATCCGAGCCACTACTGGAAATTTCGAACCATCTAAACGTGGTGCTGGGAATTCAAATCCCAGCACCACTTTTTTTTTATCTGATTTCTAATTTATATCGGTCTGATTTCTGAAATATTACTGTGAATACCTAATAAAACCTCGAATATCAGAAATTTTGGCCACGGATACACAGAGGGACACTACTCAAACTCAATGGACTTGGATTGGATCGAAAAAGAGGTGAATAGGACCATCAATGGGTTTTGACCGAAACCCATTGATGGACTTAGAGGAGTCCAAATTTCGAAATCTTGACATAGACTGAAAGATCTTACAACATGAATTTTTTATATGTCGAAGAAACTTAGTTTTAATCCTCCTATCTCCCAATTTTAACTTGTGTCGAAAAAAATATGGTACTGGAAGTTAAGAAACTGATGGAAGATGGTGGTAGTGGTATCGAATTGAATTCCACGATTGGTATTGCAATCTCGCACCACCAGCGTGAAATTTAAATTCAAAGACACTGCAGTGGTGCTGAAAATTCCAATTCCAGCACCTCTGTGGTTCAAATTGATGAAATTATTAGTGTAATTGATCCTTAAAGAAAAATTTTAGAAAAACATTTGAAAAACCATATAAATGATAACGATTACCTCTTGTCTTTCAATGAAACCTTGCTACTTAAGGTCATATAACTTGAAAGAGACTGAAATAAAAAAAAATTATGCCTTCAAAATTCCATATAATCAAGAAACTTTTTTTTTTATCGAATTGAATAGTTTTGGCAAAAACATAATGGTCAAAATTAGACATGACCATAATACACAAGCAAATTGAAATTTAGTATTGCTAAAAAATTTAACAAAGGTGACTCATCCATAAGATTATCGATTACTGACATTGTGGATTTAGATAATCAGTATCTACGAAAGCATTTTAGCACATTGCAATGGCAATTTGAATTTCATAATTAGAACAAAAGCAATTTACCTTCCAACATAAACTTCCCATTCTCACAAAAAAAAGGATGGACCTGCTTTAACTAAGATAGATGAACAATGATTGGAACCTCCAGTTTCAGAGGCTGAAATCATCAAGTTTAATGTGCCATTAACTAGAAATTCCAGTATGGGAGGATTTGGTCAGGGATATGCAAGTAGTGCTTTAAGGCCAGTTATGTTTCAAGGTCTTTTATTCTATTTTGCATATGTTATTTTGTCCCAAGATTTTTTGGTTCTTAAAAAGAAACAATTTGAAAAGATACGAATGTAAGAAATGAATTTCTAGGTGTGAGGATTTGTTAACATCAAGTTGGTAAAAGATGCAACATTTGTGATGATCCATATATACAAAAGTATATTACAGAGTTTTAATAACACAATATAGTGAATATTACACATTATTAACAGATAGTATCAAGATAGTGACTATAGATAACTCAGAAATGTGAACCATCTATATGATAATCAAGTAAAACAAGACGATGCAACAAGAAGATTGGTTTCGGTTCTCCTCTCTCTTTAACCATAAAAATGATGAAACATTATAAATCAGTGAAGCATACAATCAATTTTGTCATCAATAGGAGCATTCGGATGGAAGACAGATAGTGCACATGCAAACTCTTCAAATCCTAGAATTCCGTTGTGCTTTGTGTCAAAAGTCAAACACCTGCAAAAAGAGTAAAATTTTAGAAATTATAGCCTACAGAACATCATAGACTAAACTAAAATGAATTAAATGGCAGCCGAAGATATAGCCTTAAGATGACAATAATTAAGGGAATCAACAACAACTCTTTATTGATTGACAGGAATCTAAAATTGAAAATATCAGTACTACTACTAGTTTGAAAATCATTTCACAGCTCATGCAAATTTTTGGAAGAGCCATCAATTTTTATTCACAAGATTTTCACAGATAACCTTTTTTGTTTCTCATACATTGTTGTTGAAACCATCCAACTTGCTTGCAAAAATGCAAAAAAGGATGTACACACATTGGGTAAATCTAGAGCCATCTGAAATTACAAACAGCTCAAGCTTTACAAAAGAAAAATTCCTGAAATATTGATAAATTACCATAATTTATATCGGTCTGATTTCTAAAATATTGCTGTGAATACCTAATAAAACCTCGAATATCAAAAATTTTGGCCACGGATACACAGAGGGACACTACTCAAACTCAATGGACTTGGATTGGATCGAAAAAGAGGTGAATAGGACCATCAATGGGTTTTGACCGAAACTCATTGATGGACTTAGAGGAGTCCAAATTTCGAAATCTTGACATAGACTGAAAGATCTTACAATATGAATTTTTTATATGTCGAAGAAACTTAGTTTTAATCCTCTAATCTCCCAATTTTAACTTGTGTTGAAAAAAATATGGTACTGAAAGTTGAGAAACTGGTGGAAGATGGTGGTAGTGGTGCTGGAATTCGCAATTCCAGCACCACTGTGGTGCTGGAATTGGAATTTCCAGCACCACTGTGGTGCTGGGATTGGAATTCCCAGCACCACAGTGGTGTTGCAATCCCTGCACCACCACTGTGGTGCTGGAATTCGCAATTCCAGCACCACTGTGGTGCTGGAATTCATAATTCCAATACCACATTGGTGTTGCAATTCCAGCACCATCACTGTGGCGTTGGGAATTCCAATCGTAGCACCACAGTGGTGCTGGAATTCACAATTCCAGCACCTCTGTGGTGATGAATATATTTTTCATCATTAACTTTTCATCAAATTTTAATTAGCAAGAAACAACTCGATCCGAAGAAAAGAAGCTGAACTGTATTCTTAATACAAATTAGAGATAAAAACTAACCTTGTGATCATAAAATGAGAGGAAGTCCGAGGACACCAAGAGAATGTTTTTCAGGCTTTAGATCTGTATGGATAAGTCGTAGATCATCGTGCATGACTACAATGAGAATAAAAAGAAGAATCATCGTCTTAGTTTATAATTTTAAAGCATATTCCCTTGATAACGATAGGAAGTGACTAATATTTCACAAACCTACAATAGACTTCAGCATTTGTCTACTGATATCGTAGACTAGATCAAGTTGCAAGGATCGATCGCCATTCTTCCGAAGAAGATCATGTAGACTCGGCCCGAGCTTCTCAAATACCTATTATTTTTTTTTTCAAAAAAGAAAAGATTAAGATCACATTAAACCAATAAGAAATCAGAGAAAGGGTTAACGTTGTAGACTTACTATGCATACGTGATGACGATAGTTGAAGTAATTTCGAACTCGCACAAAACTACAAGAACAGAGTGTTTAGCATGTGAGTTAGCTAATTTCAGTTTTAAGATTGTCAAATGCAATTAATTATAATTAATTAATGACGTATTATAATAATGCAATTTCGGCAGAATGTGCGAATTTCGACCACCGCGGTGCTTTGGATCCCAACACATCAACGTAGTGCTGGAATTCCAATCCCGGCACCACTACGATGTAATCAAAATTCGATTCGGATTGCGGTGCCGAATTCACAATTCCAGCACCACTACCACCATCTTCCACCAGTTTCTCAACTTCCAGTACCATATTTTTTTCGACACAAATTAAAATTGGGAGATAGGAGGATTAAAACTAAGTTTCCTCGACATATAAAAAATTTATGTTGTAAGATCTTTCAGTCTATGTCAAGATTTCGAAATTTGGACTTCTCTAAGTCCATCAATGAGTTTTGATCAAAACCCATTGATAGTCCTATTCACCTCTTTTTCGATTCAATCCAAGTCCATTGAGTTTGAGTAGTGTCCCTCTGTGTATCCGTGACCAAAATTTCTGATATTCGAGATTTTATTAGGTATTCACAGTAATATTTCAGAAATCAGACCGATATAAATTAGAAATCAGATAAAAAAAAATGTGGTGCTGGGATTTGAATTCCCAGCACCATATTTAGATGGTTCGGAATTTCTAATAGCGGCTCGGATGCATGAAAATTCCCTCTCATCATTAAATTGCAGGTCTATTTGACGGGAGGGGTAAAAGGGAAATTAGGTGCGCGATTTGGTAAATCTAAAACCATGTTGCACTTTTTAAGCAATTCCGAATTTTAAGAACTGTGTTTGATAAATTGCCGAATGCAAAATTTCACAAACTTTTCCATGGATTTGAATCACTTGGAATTGAATATTAGTTTCACTTTTATTCAAGATTTTTTTTTAATGATGATCTCCTCCTAACTAGATTGCCCAACTGTTTTACTCGATGGAATTGCTGACAAAAAATCAAGCATTCCATGCAAATATTGTTGGAGGAGGGACCAGATGAAGGATGCAACTAAAAGAAATGCGTTCACGGAATATCTTTGTCCAGTTTTGTTGACTCATGATCATGATCCCAGCGAGGACAAAAATTCTTATTTTCAAGTTATTTCTGGAAAGCAAAAATAAATAAATATAAAGTTTGAACCTGGTTTTCACACCCAATTTTCACTAAATACATCTCATTTTCTAAATACCCCCATCAATATTTTTTTATTATAAATTTTTCTAAACACTCCATAATATTTCTATTGTACTATTTTTAAAAATTGCTCACTCGAAACGTCGCTCGACATCGTCGACCGACCAAATGTCGCTCAATATCGCCGTCGAGCGACCGAATTTCGATTGTGATTTGATCGGAATCCGACTACGTTGCAATCGAAATTTGACTGCAGTCCAATCAGAATCTAACCGTGATTTGATCGAAATTCAACTACATACAATCCTGCTGACATTGAAGCTCGTTTGGATCGTGGTTGGATTCCAACCGTATTATGATCGAAATCGACCGTGATTCGATCACATTCTGGTAGCAATTTAGTTGGAATCTGATCGTGGTTCCACCAGCATCGGAATCATGTTGGATTTATGGTCAGATTCTGACCGTGGTCCAATCGACATCGAAATTCAGTCATATCACAATCGAATTCCGATCGAATTGCAACCAGAATCGACTGCGATTGCAGTCGACAGCGGTCGCGATTTTGGCCAATTCGACGGGAATTCGATCACGGTTCAATCGACATCGGAATTCGATCAAATTGCAATTGAATTTAAATCGAATTTGTAGGATTTAGTTGAGTACAAGAGAGGGGGAGGGGGTGAATGACGCTTCTTTGATTTCTACAATCTTGTTAGTGGAAGCAATACAAACAAAAATAATAACTAAAATCAAAATCAAAGAAGACAATCCTAACACGTAGATGTAACGTGGTTCAGAGATGATGCTCCTACTCCATGATAATCCATAAAGAGGATCACTCCTACCAAGGTTTCACTAGAATCTCCTTCTGATGAGAACACCAAGGTGGAGAAGCCTTCTTTACAAACACACTCTTCTTTTTATAAAATGATTGAATTAAGCCAGAGGAGAAGAGGTTAAAAGTACTTGAAAGCTTAAAGAAGACTTGGTAAGCTTGAGAAGAAAGATTTGAATGAGAGCACTAGCCTTCTTCAAGCTCCCCAAATCCCTCTTTATAGAACTAGGTTGTTTTTGTCCGTTGAGTCCGACACCAATCAACTACTGCATACCAGCAGTCGATCGCTTCCACTGTTGATCGAATCCAATGGCTTCTGATGAAGCCTGATTATGGTCATCATAGTTCAACATCCACTTGATCAGTCAATTGCTCATATCAGCAGTCGACTGCTCAAGCCAACAGTCGATTGCTCCAAGCAATTAGTCAACTAAAAATGCTTCTGTGCTCGTGTTCACTTAAAACAGTTGACTGCCAATACATGGCAGTCAACTGATGTGGACCAGTCGACTGGTGTACCCAGTCGAATGATAGAGCTATAGACGACAGTCAATTTCAGTTGATTGTTTGACCAGTCAACTAGGTCATAATCCAAATTGATTGTTCAAGCCTTCTGAACACTCGAGACCAGTCGACTAGTCTAAGCCACTAATCGACTAGTACACTTTAAATATGACTAATTTGTATTTGAAAATATACTCTAAGTCTAGACTTAATCTTCTAGCTTCTCCATCATCCTTGCGCCTCTAGGATCCCTTCGAGTCCACGACTCCTTCATCCTTGCACTTGCCTTCAAAAACTTCCCTTGTTTCATCATGCTTTGGGTTTCTCTTTTGCCAAAGTTTACTTGGACTTTACGCCACCAAGACTACATGCTTAAACTTTACGCCGCAAAGACTATATACTTGGACTTTATATGTTGTCAAAATCTTGTCTTTGGACTTCCTTTGCTAAGGTCCGCTTGGACTTTACACCGCCAAAACAGACTTATGCTGCCAAAACCTCACCCTGGACTTTCTTTGTCAATATTCACATTTGGACTTTTCTTCACCAAGTCTTCACATTTGGACTTTTCTGTCATTTAAACATTCATGGTTAGATCACAATTATTGCCCAACTTAACTGATTATCCAAACATCAAAATACATTAATGATTGGGGTATTCTTGCACTAATAGAATTGCTATCAGAAACGATCGCGATTGTGGCTGCGGAGCTAGCGGTCGTGATTTGATCAGATTTCGATCGCGGTCCGACCAAACTCCGACTCTGACCACGATTCGATCGGACTCCAACTTCGACTGTATTGTGATTGAATTCCAACTGGATTGTGATTGGAATCAATCGCGATCTAGTTAGAATCCAACTGTGGTTCGGTTGATCGGACGACGTCAACAGCCCCGATGGGTTCAGAATTGGCTATAGTGACCCCCAAAGTAATGACGCATGTGGACGAAGCACTATGCATTCCCACGCCATTCTACCCTGGTCTACCGAATATATTGTTGTTTATTCGACTACCATCTGTCGAATATACTAGGATTTGTTCGGTCATAATCCACCAAACACAATTCAATTTCTATTTATCGAATGAGAAGGAAAAGAGAGAAAATAGAGAGGAAGATATTTTATAAATTTTATTAAAAACATTTTAGATTTTTTTATTAAAGGATATTTTTAAGGAAAAAAATAGGGTTTATTTAGAAGAAAAATTATTTCCAAGAGAAAAAAATAAAAAAATATTGAGGATTAGAAAATATTTAAGAATATCATATTTGTAATAAATGAAAATAAATTTTTAAAAATCAATAGTAATGTATTTGTGTGTATAATATTTAATATATTTTTTTATTTTGATAATAAATAGAAAATAATTATAATTTTAAAACAAATATTATTTATTTAAAATATTTACTTTATTGTTATAATCTATAAAAGCTAAAAAAGTTTAGAGTTTTCTTTCAGTTTTCTTTTGAGATTATATTTTTTTCTTCGTCAATTTAGTTGATTGAGTGGTTTCAATTTGAGTGACAGAGTTAATCTATGTTTTCTGATTATTTCGTATAAATTAATAAGTTGATTTGATTTTTTTTTTATTTTTTTACCATTTTGTATGAATCAACGACTTGATACTTTTTTTTTGTTTATGATCAATAAGCCTGAGTATTTGATTAAAAATTCAAAATTAAACCGCTTAAGAAAAATTATTTGAAAATAAACTAATTGAATTTTTTAACCAATTGAATCGAACCGATCCAATCAAGACAAAATCGATTAATTCAATTAGTAACAAAATTAATGTTTTAAAAAAATAAATTTGTTAATAAAAACTTAATCTGTTTAATAATTTTTTTTTAAAAAACTTATTACTTTTTTAAATTAGGGGGGAAGGGACAAAGTCCCTTGACACGGTGCCAAGACAAGGAAGGGTCCATATGAAACCAAAGGGATTTTAGACCCCTCATCCGATATCGAACTCAGTCCATTCTACAAACAACACCCTGTCTTACGATCGCATCATTCTCGTGGAGACAACATCTCTCAAATTCCTGTAAGTATATTCGATGGTTTTTTATGAATTAATTAGTCATGCATCGAAATAGTAAAGATTATGATTTGCATTTTTTTAATAAATTTAATTTGCATTTTTTGTAATTTATGATTTACCCAAGTCACTATGATCTTAAGAGCAAATCTTATTTATGACTCGGACAGAGCTTGAATCCTATTGTTGATCTAGGACATTTATTTGTAAATTTTTTATTTATTTTTAAATCATGAACATTCGTCTGTACAAAATTACGATGTATTTATTAATTAATGATACTTTATTGTTACTCTTAATGAGTTTGTGAATGTATCATAGTTTTGTTAATATTTAACGTCGAATATTTCATTTTGAATGTTTATAAACATCTGGATGGTTTGTGAATACTAAATAATATTTAGATGATCTATGAATATTTTGATGTCTAATGAATGATTGTAATATTTTATTCAATATTAATTTTTAATGTAAACAACTTTATGAACAACTTGGGTCAGCTCACCAATCCTATGGACTTCAAGGAGAAGAGACCTCCTCTTTCCGATTCTTCGGCCATCTCCTTCCATTTCTGTTCGACTGTTATCGCTCCAAAATCGTCAAAGATATTATTCACGATCATATTTTCCATTGACCATTACTGAACTATCGTCTCTACTATTGCGCTTGTTTCAAAAGTTGTTAGAAAAAAGAATAGAGAAGTAAGAGGAGGTGAACACTAAACAAGAGGTATCATAATTTTTCACTAACTTTTTACACACCCAAGTAGCCTATTTATAGGCTATTTACATGACCACTAACTCCACAATTATCTCCCACTAACTCTACTACTATTAACCATTAACTCTACTACTCTTAAATATATGACCACTTTCTTTATCCACTATCACCATACTTCAAATGCATTGAATCTAGATAATCCATTATCACCACTAATTGCCACTAATATTTTGAATCATTTATCAATACTCCCCCTTGATTCAAAATTACAAACTCCAAGGCATGATCTGAAATAGACAAATTTATCTCTTGGGAGTGACTTTGTCAAAATATCTACCACTTGTTCATGTGTGCTGCAATACTTCAACTCAATTTCTTTATTTGCAACTAAGTCTCAAATGAAGTGTAGACGAATATCGATATGCTTAGTCCTCCCATGAAAAGTTGGATTTTTCATCATTGAAATGGTTGCCTTGTTGTCACAAAAAAATATCAGTTGCATCTTTTTGTTGTTGGTGAAGATCAATATATAAGAATTCTTCTAACCCAAATTGCTTGACATGCCACTGAAGTTGCTGATATATATTCTGCTTCTATAGAAGATAATGTTGTAGTAGCTTGCTTCTTTGAACTCCATGATATTACTCTTGACCCAAGATTGAAAACATTGGTTGAAGTGTTCTTTCGATCATTCACTGAACTTGCCCAATCACTATCAATGAATCCACAAAGATTGAATTTTAAAACTTTTGTATACCAAGTTCCAGTAATATAGCATAAAATTTGTTTTGCTGCTCCAAGATGATGTCTTGTGGGATTTTTCATAAATCTGGAAACTACACCAACAAAGAAAGTAATATCCGGTCTAGTATGAGTTAAATAAATCAACCCTCCAACTAAACTTCTAAAATTTTTTACATCAGGTTTCTCTGAACTATCTTCCAATTGCAACTTCTCATTTATATTTATAGGCGTAGTGACTGGATTGCAATTAAGCAAACTGAACCTTGTAAGAATATTTGTTGCATATTTTCTTTGTGAGATAAAAATTCCTTCAATTCCTTGCTTCACTTCCAGACCAAGAAAATAATGTAACAATCTCATATCTGACATCTCAAATTTCTTCATCATATTAGACTTAAACTTAGCTAAAAGAGAGTCAGAGGAGCTCATATATATTATGTCATCGATATAAAGGCAGACAATAATATAATTATCTTTACCTTTACCTTTCTTCTTCACATAAAGAGTGAGTTCATTTTCACTCCTTAAGAAATCATTCTGTCGAAAGTAGTCGTCAATCTTGGTATACCATGCTCGTGGGACTTGTTTTAACCCATAGAGTAGTGCCTTCCTCAACTTGTACACCTTTGCCTCTTTGCCTTTAATTATAAAGCCTTCGGATTGAGCTACATAAACTTCTTCTTGCAAGTCTCCATTTAGAAATGCAAATTTGATATCAAATTGATAAACATGCCAATGTAATTGTGCAGCTAATGCCAAAATGATTCTCACGGTTTCAAATCAAGCGACGGAAGAAAATGTTTCTTCAAAATCAATACATTACTATTGTGAATACCCTTTTGCTACGAGTCGAGCCTTATGTTTTTAAATGGTTCCATCAGCATGATATTTTGTTTTAAATTCCCACTCAAGGCCAATTGCATTCTTGCCTTCGGGTAGATCTACCATCTTCGATATATCATTTTTATCAATTTTTATCATCTCTTATTTCATTGTTTTTTGCCATTCTTCCTTTGTTATCGCTTCTTCAAAACTTGTAGGATTTATAACAAAGAGAGCAAATTGACTTAATTCATAAATTTCTCTCAATAATCTAACCTTTGGTGGAGGTCATTCATCATATGATTCTTGCAAGTGCAAGGAGGGTAAACTACTACTTGAATTTGATGGTGAGGAAGATGTTGAACCCAAAGGAGATGATTGAACACCTTCAATTGTTGGAGATTTATTCTCAATTGGAATATAAACTCGAGTCTCTTCACCTTATTTATACCAACTCCAACTTGAATTTTCATCAAAAATAACATCTCTCCTTATAATTAATTTGTCGCTAAGAGGATTATATAATCAATATGCTTTAGATTGATTGCAATATCTAACAAAAATGTATTTCTCAGATTTCTCTTCAAGTTTATGATGAAATTGAGAATTTATCAAAGCATATATAGGCAATACAACCAAAGATTCTCAAATGGTTTACTGATGGTTTTCTGCCTCGTCATGCTTCATATGGTGTGCGATTCAAAACTGCCCTTGTTGGAAAAATATTCAATAGGTAAATAGATGTTGCCACTGCTTCAACCCAGAAAATATTTGGAAATCCTCTGATATCAGTAAGCTTCTAGCCATTTCTACAACTGTTTGATTCTTCCGTTCGGCTACAACATTTTGCTCCAGTGTATAAGGCATTGTTAATTCCCTGTGTATACTAGATTCTTCACAAAAATGATTAAATTTTTTGATAAAAACTCACCTCCTCAATCTATACGGAGAGTCTTTATTAAGACACCCTTTTGATTTTCCACCAGTATCTTGAATTTTTTGAATTTTCAAAAGTCTCTGACAACTAATTGAAAAGTATAGAGAGCAAAAGCAGGATCTACACATGATATTCATTGATTTAGAAAAAACTTATGATAGAGTTCCAAGAGAAATAATATGGAGAATTTTAGAAAAAAAAGGTGTTAGTGTAACATATATTGAATTAATTAAGGATATGTATAAGGAAGTAACGACCAGAGTGAAGACTTCAGGTGGATTAACTGAAGTATTTCCAATAAAGATAGGGTTACATTAAGAATCAGCTTTAAGTCCCTATCTTTTTACACTAATCATGGACGAACTCATTGGACACATTCAAGACACATTATCGTGGTGCATGTTATTTGCAGATGATATTATTTTAGTAGATGAGACACGTGAAGGAGTAAATGCTAAACTAGAATCTTGGCGGGAAACACTAGAAGTGAAAGGTTTTAAGCTTAGTAGAGTAAAGACAGAATATATGGAATTTAAATTTAGCAATATTAGACGTAATGAAACAAGTGTTAAGATAGGAGATGATGAGTTATCTGGAATTGAGAGTTTTAAATATTTAGGATCATTTTTGCAAGATGATGGAGGGATTGAGAAAGATATCTTACATAGAATACAAGCAGGATGGTTGAAATGGAGGAAAGCGTCGGGTATTTTATGTGATCATAAAGTGCCTCTAAAACTTAAAGGGAAGTTTTACAAAACGACGATTAGACCTGTTATGCTATATGGAGCTGAATGTTGGGCTACGACTCGAGCATATGAGCAAAAGATGAGAGTTGCAGAGATGAGGATGTTAAGGTGAATGTGTGGACATATGAGGATGGACAGAATAAGGAATGAGAGCATTAGAGAAAAAGTTGATATTGCATCTATTGAAGGAAAGCTCCGAGAGACACGTTTAAGGTGGTACGAATATGTACTTAGACTGTCACGCCCCGAAGGAGACCCCGCCAGACGAAAATCCGGCAGCATCTCCCCTGTACGGGTGACAATCCAAATTTTACATACAAGGCCTACACGGCCACTATACATCGGTCAACACGACCGGAATCCAAACTCACACGCAGTTATATAAATCAGGCCTCAGGCCAACAATCAAATGATATACACAAAAGAATATCATAACTAAACCTACCCCTTCTGCCATCAGGGCAGGAATACTCAACCAAAATCCAATCCAGAACAAACTCCGAATAGAAGTCCATAAGAACACCAAAAATCCAAATACAAAAATCAATCTCCAAACCTATACATATCCTCTAACCAAAATATCCAAACCATAAAGCAAATATCCACAAATAAAACATCTACGACGAGTGGGGGTCCGGTAGCTGCACTCTCCTGACAGCTTCACCCTGAAATAGATATAAATCAACGGGGTGAGTTCAAAGAACTCTGCGGGTATAGTAGATATGCAACGTAAGGTATAGCTAACAATAAAAATATCATGCCAGTACAGTCTCACATAAATAGGGTATGCAAGCAAGAAATACAAAATGACTGTACTTACCTGAATCTCCTACCCTGATATAGGAGCATGTGCCTGACTAGAAGTAATAGAGTCCTGACCATATATAAACATGTATCCTGTATGCATGACAATCATATGCACATCCAAGGCATCAATAAAAATGCAGCAAACACAATACAAAATGCAATCCGTGCAAAGTGCATGCCGTGCGATGACATGGTCACCCGCTTGATCGTAGCCTCACCTGCGCAATGGTGAAGCCGAGTGGGTAGGGCTATGACAAGCTGTGCACTCGCCATCATCGCTCTGGTGGCCGAGTGGACGGATCTTTGCCGAGTACACCTATCCTCCTGCCCCAAACATAGTGGGGGAGCTAAGCTCTCATCTCTCGGTGTCATAGACCAGAGGAGGGATCCCTGCCCGCTACCACGCTGCCTACCGCTACCATGAGCGGACCGGTGAGACGAGCAATGCACACACCCTCCTGATGTACCACTAACCCATGAGTGGCAGTGTGTGCAGGCTATGTAACTAGCTGCGGGCTCAACAATAATGGAACCCCGTCCAGCTAGCATGCAATCATGCGAAAATGGTGCATGATACTAAAGCATGTAAATCCTACTCAAAACACCTATCCGAATAATATGTATAATCCATATATACATATCCCTAATCCATGTCTTTGCGATCCAAATCAAGCGAAATATAATCATATACTATCACATGCATGTATCTAGTAGGCACCAAAAGTATACTGAGGCATATAAACATGAAAAGTTATTGTAAGCTATCCTACTAGTATATCAATTTGACTTAATCTAAAAGTTAAGTCAAAATACCGCTGAATATATATCCGCAAGAATGAAAACGCGTCACGATCGGGGAGCAGTGATCGAAACCTGCATATAGCATAACTATAGTCAAGCACAAAATATACAATTCAACGACAAATCGATTACTTAATCGATTTCCTTTATATCTCAATTAACCCAATTAATTCCTAATCCTCCAAATATCATACCGATCAACCGAATAACACGGAATCAACCCAAATCGACCAATCAAGCTCACCGCCTAGAAATTCCACCAATCAACCAATCCTTTCCCAAATTAGTTCTCCAACTCAATTTACGATGGCTCAAACATTATTCATGGACACATCCAACCCTAACTCCACACGACACCCTCCAAATCAAACCCTTACAACCTCTCTCACAGTCCCCAATTCCTTCCCTCGCCCTACTCACCGCACCATCAACCCTCACCGATCACGCCCAAAATCAGATTCATTATAGCAACATACACCTGCACAGACAGTAAACAAGATATATACCGAAATTTTCCACTTCACCGGCGACACTTAGGGCTTGCGGCGTGTCAATCGCAGTGACTGGGGAAGAAGCTCATGTGATTGCGAGGAAGAAGCGGCCGGCGCTGCGGAGGAAGAGGTGTCGGCGAGTTGAGCGCGGCTGGGGCAGCGAACTTCATGGCGTCGGCGATTATGGCGCGGCCGGTGCTCTGGCGTGGTCAGCGAGGAAGAGCAGCGGCGATCGTGGCGCGGAGGGAAAGTAGCGTCGATCGGTCTTATCCGCGGCGACGGTGCTCGAGGCGAGAAGCGGATGGCGTCGGGCAGAAGGAGGAGGGAACTGCCGAACGGGTGTCGCGGCGGGGAAAAAGAAGAAATAAAAAATTAGGTTTTCCACCCTGTTCTTATCCCCTTTAAATAGACCCTCTTAAGCCCGTTTTCTTTATCCCGAAAAAATCTCGTACGGAGTCCGTTTAATTCCAGAAAAATTTTGAAATTTTTTTCTAAAATTCCCTAAAAATCCCGAAAAATTTCCAGGATTATTTCCTCAATTATTTGGCCATTTAATTTATATGTTAATTTTTCCAGTATTTAACATTCTCCCCCACTAATAAAAATTTGGTCCCCAAATTTCCTACTCAGATGCACAACGAGTAAGAAATACCACAAGTATCAAAATATACCCGCGTACCTTAAGTAAACAAGTGGGGTATTGAGCTCGATCTTTTCCTCGAGCTCCCAAGTAGCCTCCTGTCGGTGTGGTGACTCCCACCTTGACAAGTCGCACAACCTTGTTCCGCAACTGTCGTTCCTTGAAATCCAAAATCCGTACCGGAACCTCTGCGTACGTAGCATCAGGTTGAATGGAACCTGATACATCTGATAGGATATGTGTAGAATCTGGCACATACTTCCTCAGCATAGACACATGGAATACATCATGTATACTCGTCAAAGATGGGGGTAGCGCTAGACGATAAGCAACTGCTCCGATCCTCTCTAAAATCTCAAACGGACCGATATATCTAGGAGCAAGCTTACCACGGAGTCCAAACCTCTTCACCCCTTTCGTGGGTGAAACTCGCAAGAATACATGATCACCAACAGAGAACTCCAAAGGTCTCCGTCTACGATCTGCATAACTCTTCTGGCGATCCTGCGCCTCTGTCATCCTACGTCTGATAGTACGGACCAACTCTGCCTCATACTGAGCTCTCTGGGGTCCTAGCATGTTAAATACCGAAATTTAAAACACTAAATTAAATGGCCAAAATTAAGAAAATAATCTTAGAAATTATTTTCAGAATTTTTGGAGAATTTTAGAAATTTTTCTGGAATTTTTCTGAATTAAACAAGGCTTGTACGAGGTATTTACGTAGATAAGAAAATCGGCTTTTAAAGGGTCTGTTTTAATTAATCAATAGGTTTAATTAACCTAAGTAATAAACCTAGGTTATAAGTTAACCATTTTTTTTTCTCTCCTCCGATCCCCAATTTCCTTCGGCGCCGCTTCGCACGACACAACCATCTTTTCTTCTCCCGACCTCGCGCAACCGTCGCCCTCTCCCTCAAACACCATCGCCGTTCCTTCTCCTTGCGCGCCGCTACCACTGCCGGTTGCTCCTTTCCCCGCGCGTCGCCCACGGCCAGCTCGCCGTCGCCGCCGTTCACAGTGGCCAGGTCACCATCGTTACGGTTGAGAGCTGCGTCGCCGCCTCTCGATTTCTTCTCACGTGGCCACACCGCCGCCTTCTTCCTCGCATCGCCACCCACAACACCGCCGACGCCTTCGCCCTTTTCGCGAGCTTGAACTGTGGCCGCCCACTGTCCCTCTCCCGACCTCACCGATGTCGCAGTAGATCTCCATCGCTGCCGGAGGTGGGGCGTCGATTGCTCGTGACAAGAGATAGAAATAAAGGAGCCGCCGGTGAAGATGCAGATTTAGGTTGATGATGGCTGGAATTAGGGCAATAGAGTTGGCGTTGGGTTTACTGTCGGCGAGGTTTCAACCGCTGGTAAGCACGATCTGCTTCTTTTCTTGGTGCATATGGTGGTTAATTTTGGTTTTATGCGGTTGGATTTTTGATTTGTGGAGTTGGCTACGAGTTTGAGTTGGTTTGGTCACTTAAGTTGGCTGTGAGAGGAGAGGACTCGTTTGGGCTGTTTCGGTGATTAGAACAGGCTGTGCGATTTTGTTAGGATATGGTACACATGATAATAGGGGTGGTAAAATCATATTTGATTAATTGGATGAAACGATAGTTGTATTAGGTGGGATGTGACTGGGATTTTATTAAGCATTTGGGTTAATTGGTTTAAGTCCGAAATCGGCTTAGGATTTGATTTGTCGGTGGATTGCATTATGTGTTTAACAATAGTTATGCATTATGCGAGTTTGATCACGAGGCGGAGTTCACGGATCGTGACGATCGTTCTTTGCGGACATTTTATCAGGCGGGTACTTTGACTTATCTTTTAGATATAGTCAAGTTGATATGTTAGTTAGGATAGCATGCAATAATATTCATGTTTATATGCCTAGTATGTTTTTGTGCCTATTGATACATGCATTGGATAGAATATGATAATATCTCCCTGTTTTATTTGGATCATAGTACTTGGATTAGGGATATGTACATACTGATTGTACATATTATTCGGATATATATTTTGAGTAGGATTTACATGCTTTAGTATCATGCACCATCTTGCATGATTGCATCTTTGGCTAGACGAGGTTCCATTATTGTTGAGCCCTTGACGATTACATAACCTACACACCTTGCCACTCATGGGTTAGTGGTACATCGGGAGGTGTGTCGATTGCTCTGTCGAGCTCATTGGTCCGCTCATGGGTAGCGGCAGCGCGTGGTAGCGGGCGAGGATCCCTCCTCTAGTCTATGACAGGAGATGAGAGCTTAGCTCCCCACTATGTTTGGGCGGGAGGATAGGTGTACTCGGCGGCATCCCTGTCCACTCGGTCACTCGAGCGATGATGGCGAGTGCAGTTGTCATAGCCCTACCCACTCGGCTTCACCATCAGCGTGTGGCGGTTGGTAGCGTCGAGGTGACCATGTCATTTACGCATGCATTTTGCAGATTGCATTTGTATTGTGTTCTTTGCATTATTGTATTGATGCCTTGGATGTTGCATATGATTGACATGCATCTGATTCATATTCTTATATGGTGATGACTTTATCTCTTATAGTAGGGCACATGCTCCTATATCGGGGTAGGAGACTCGGTAGTCTGATCCTTTTGCATTTATTCTTGCTTACCATATATATGAGGCTATCTTGACATGATTAGTATTGTTAGCTATTTCTTACTATTCATATCGACTAGTATCCGCTAAGTTCTTTGAACTTACCCAGTAGTTTTATTTTATTTCGAGGATGAAGGTGTCGGGAGAGTCATTGCCATATCCCCCCCTCGTAGTGACAGTTTATTAGTTGTATGAGTTATGATTTGGATTTTTGTATAGAAGATATGTTTAGGCTTGGAATTGGATTTATATATACTCGTGGATTTTTTTTGGGGTCCTTGTGGACCATTGGTCGGATCTTATTTTGATTGGTTTGGTTGGGTATTCCTGCCCAGATGGCAGAAGGGGTAAGTCTAGTTAGTGTAGACTTTTATTTACCTAGATTTGTTGGCCTGAGGCCTTATTATTATCTGCGTGTGTTGTGGTATGATTCCGGTCGTGTTGACCGATGTATAGTGGCCATGTAGGCCTTGTATAAAAATTGGTATTGTCACCCGTACAGGGGAGATGCTGTCGGATTTTCGTCTGGCGGAGACTCCCTCGGGGCGTGACAATTTATTTGGTATCAGAGCGTAGGTTTCCGAGTTCCTTAGGGTCTTTGGGTTTATGGAGTTCGCCAAGTTTGGCAGGTTAACTGGGTATTTTCGGAGTTGTACGGATTTCCGACGATTTTTATGTTTCGGAAATTCGAGGTATTATTGACGAGGTCAATATGGGGGATTTGGCGGCGACAGGACATCTCCAGACAGCTAACAGGTAAATACATTCTAGAAAATTTTCTAGATTTAGTACATATTTATATTGGTTATGCGGTGATATCATGTTTTGTCTGGTATTGTTTTAACCTGATATCTATTTGAATTAGATTTTTAGGTTGCTGGTTTATAGATAGCATTTGGTTATTAATTGCTATTACTGCTATACGTAGCTAGTTATCATTGTGATATAAATGATAAGATATTATTGGTAGATGTTTACCACTTAGGATTTGACTAGTATTAGGATTATTAGACTAGTTGAATAATATGACTAAGATGGATAAATTCGTAGAAGGCATGAGGACATGATTACATAGCTTATGTAGTTTAGAGTATATATAAGCATCTGATGCTTTATTTATATATTGCCTTGACTTTGTTCTGGCATGACCCTTTAGATATACCCTAATTAATTTTGCCATTGATTCCCATTTGTAGGACTATCTTTGTCGTTTATTGTGACTTGTTATATGTTTATATGATTACGTGTTTTTGCGGTGGACACCATGATTAAGACTAGTAGAGATAAAATAACTTAGATAAGGTTATTGGTAGGAAGCGGATCTTAGAAATGAAACAATATTAGTAGAACCCTAGGTGTTGGAACCTAGGCGTAATAACGGATGTGCATATTGGTATGTGATTACCCATTTCTTGTTTTACGTGATATATGGTGATCGGAGGTCGAATGATTAGGATGCGATTAATCCTTACTATATCTCCCATTCTTGGTTGAGAGAGAGAGTCTGCAGTAGAGTCTCTCTATAGGTAGGTGCTTTGTATACATGTGGTCTCTCATGCATGGTTGAGATGACCTACTGCAAGATATACTCTTGCGTTATTCGTTCAGAGTTGGTGATAATCGGATTCGTATGATGTCTGTAGCAAGATAGCTACTTTACGTCTTAAGTACCCACGAGATATGTTCGTGGTAGCAGATTGGAGCATGCATGATTGAACTGGTAGGACGATATAATTTAGGCTTAACCCTCTTGAAGGGCTTGATAGTAGATTTGTGGCCTTTATTGGCTTTGATAGGCGTTTCCTGTTAGTTGGGACGAAACCCTATGATTAATCGTCTCGACGCGATTATTAGTGGACTTATGATTTTGATCGACCTTGATACCGATCATGTTGGAAGGGTTGGAAGGCTAGATTTAATCATCTCGACTTATTTATTTATTAGTTGATGATCTTTACCGACTTTGGTAAACCTCAATGGGTTTAATTGTAGATCGATGATCTTTGTCGACGTTGAAAGTCGATTTATGCGGGATGTATTGGATAACCCGAGGCTTAACAACCTAGGATAATCGACTGCTCACTTGACCTATTGGTGGTAGTATGCTAGTGCGTGCAGTCAATAATTAGATATTTATATACAGCCTGTCTATCCACGAGTCTCATTCGTGGTAGCATATAGTTGCGCGTAGACCGTGCTATTGATTGTCGGCCCATGGGTTACGTTCGAGGTAGCTCATAGATAGTTTCCTTTTTGTGTGAGAGCCACGAGACTTTATCGTGGTATCTGGATGTGTACTGCTTGTTGCAGTGGTTGGGTATGTTGCGGGTATATTTGTTATACTGCTGATCAGGATAGTTGCAGACTGATATTGGTACTCTGAGGGTTGGGATACTCTAGCTTGTTCCCTGTGACTTCCATTATGTGCATTATGATTATGCACTATTGTTTATACATCCACTGAGTGGTTGTATTTATCCCCTCCTCACTTATCCTCTAGGTTAAGCGATGGAGGGCGTGTCATGTTGACCTACCTTTGGTGTCGCTCGAGAGAGTTCCTTGTCGTGCTTGTCCCATTGCATCGTCGAGATGCGCTTTGTTTACTTTATCGGTGTTGCATTTTGATTATGCACTTTGGATTTTAATCGCAATTGGATTTGGGGTCATAAAACTATTTTACTTTGATTGATATATGTTTAGTCGTGCATGCATGCGATTATTGAAATACTTATATTTCTATAATTATTTGAGGTTTTACGATTTGGACCATGGATTGGATATTGTCACTAAGGGCTCCTTGTCATTTGGATAGTGGATATGCCCCAGGGCGTGACAATTTATTGGTTTCTTGATTTTTGGTTTTGCGGGTTTTGTGTTTCGAGGATTTTATTTTCCTTGGATGTTTGGGAGTTCTCGGGTTTTGGGACAGGCGGTGAAGGATATCTACGAGCTATAGGAAAAGTATTGTCTTTAGTAGTTCACGATACTTTTGTGGCTAGGAAAACTATTGACTTAGTGAAATTGCCCTACTCATGGCGTGGGCGGAGTTCGACGACGTATTGATCTTGAGTAATCTAATAATGATTTGAGTCACAGTTCTTTAGAGGTGTCGTGATGTCGAATTAGGAAGCTAGGAATATGGCACGCTAGTCATCCATTTGAAGGTCAAGGAGTAAACCCTCGAGAAAATATCGTCCCTACTATTAGTGATTTGGTTATGGATAAGGCGTGTATGCATTACCTTTGGTTAAGGCGATGAAAGATCGTTTTACCTTATTATAGGAGGTATTGGATGGGACATTTATACATCGAATTTCTTCGAGAAGATCAGGAACTCTTTGTTAAAGAGATGAACCTTTGAGGTTATGCATCGATTATCGATGATAGAATCTAGTAGTTGTAGAAGGAAATGAATATCCTTCATTGTGGATATATATGATCTATTTAGATCAGCTATAGGATACCTATATATACTCTAGGATTGATTGGTGACTGGTGTGATGATATTGTAGTGACATGGTGTCCTACAATTATCATTGTCGTTGTGATGATTTTTATATCATCAGCTTAGAGTAAAGAGAATACATGTGTGTAGCGATGACAATTTCATACTTGGTATGAATTGTTTGAGCTTTTGATTATCTTATTAGACTTATTTACGACTTAGTAGTCTAGGGATTTTGGAAGTCTTGTATTCTGGACACGATTGTATAAGTTGTGGTCGTTGGAGTTGCGTAACTTGGCCACTGATGTTGATGGTAGTAGGAGTTGGCGTTCTTTCCACCCGTAGATGGTGGTTTTTCTGGTATTGATTTGATTATTACCATAGATATGGATAGGATGCTCTAGCGGTACTACATCGCTGACTGGTTGGACCAGGAAGGTGATGGAATTTACTTAGTCTGCAGCTTGTGAAACTAGTTCAGGGCTCAGACGATGGTTGATTTTTACGCCAGTGTTGATTAATCATGCTGGTGTGGAAGGAAGGGTAGTGTATATGGATGCAACCTTTCGGGGATCGTAGCGATTCCAATGCTATTGAATAAGACGTATCCTAAGCATACGGCAGATAAAGGACTGCGAGATAAGCCGTCATATATATGACGTGGACTTAGCAGTGATTATGTTGTTTTGTAGAGGTGAAGAGCAGGAATGCTCATGGAGTTTTGGCTAGCTACTGGATAGCTACTAAAGAGTAGCTGGAACACAAATGGTTGTAACAAGTTAGGTCGTAATAGCCTCCCATGCACTTACAGAGTGTGTGGTGGAGTGGATTTTGGACGGTAGATGGACTATCCTCTCTGACTCCGAGGAGGATAATGGTTTCGGAGTTGCATTAGTTTAAGGCAGATGCTTGAGGAAATTCGATTACGGAAGGAAGTGGAAGCATTTCATTATGGATTTTGTGGTGGGTTTGCCTAGGACACATCGAGGTCATGGCGATTTGGGTAGTCGTTGATCGACTAACCAAATCCGTGCACTTAGCGATTCGGAAGGCGACTCTTTGGATCGTTTGTGAGTTATATTGTCGGGATATCATGAAATTGCATGGTGTCCTTTGAGCATTCTATCAGATAGAGATCCCTGGTTCACGTCTCGGTTTTGGCAGAGTCTGCAGCAGGCCTTAGGCATGCAGCTTCGTTTTAGTACTGCATTCCATCCACAGATAGATGGACAGTCTGAGCGGACCATTTAGATACTAGAGGATTTGCTGGGGTCCTGTGTTATGGATTTCGGGGGCAACTGGGAGGACCAGTTGCTAGGACCCATAGAGCTCAGTATGAGACAGGGTTGGTCCGTACTATCAGATGTAGGATGGCAGAGACGCAGGATCATCAGAAGAGTTATGCAGATCGGAGACGGAGACCTCGGGAGTTCTCTATTGGTGACCAGGTCTTCCTGCGAGTCTCACCCACGAAAGGGGTGAAGGGATTTGACCTCCGTGGTAAGTTAGCTCCAAGGTACATTGGGCCTTTCGAGATTTTAGTGAGGATCGAAGCAGTCGCTTACCGACAAGCGCTACCACCGTCTTTGGCTGGTATCCATGATGTGTTTCATGTGTCCATACTGAGGAAGTATATGTCAGACTCTACACATTCTATCAGATGTGTCGGGTTTCATTTAACCTGATGCTACTTATGCGGAGGTTCCAGTACGAATTTTGGATCACAAGGAACGACAGTTGCGAATCAAGATAGTGCGGCTTGTCAAGGTCGGGTAGAGTCACCTCACAGATGAGGTGGCAACTTGGGAGCTTGAGGAAAAGATCATAGCTCAATACCCCACTTAGTCACTTGAGATGTGTGGTGGTCTCGGATACGAGATGGTTGTTGTGACATCTCGTACTCATTACTCATTATGCATTTGAGTAGGAAATTTGGGGACCAAATTTTTGTTAGTGGGGGAGAATGTTAAATACCGAAATTTAAAACACTAAATTAAATGGCCAAAATTAAGAAAATAATCTTAGAAATTATTTTCGAAATTTTTGGAGAATTTTAGAAATTTTTCTGGAATTTTTCTGAATTAAACAAGGCTTGTACGGGGTATTTACGTAGATAAGAAAATCGGCTTTTAAAGTGCATTTTAATTAATCAATAGGTTTAATTAACCTAAGTAATAAACCTAGGTTCTAAGTTAACCATTTTTTCTCTCCTCCGATCCCCAATTTCCTTGGTGGCCAGCCGCGACACAACCATCTTTTCTTCTCCGCCTCGCCTTGGCCGTCGCCCTCTCCCTCAAACACCGTCGCCGTTCCTTCTCCTTGCGCGCCGCTACCACTGCCGGTTGCTCCTTTCCCCGCGCGCCGCCCACGGCCCGCTCGCCGTCGCCGCCGTTCCGCGATGGCGAGTCACCATCGTTACGGTTGAGGCCGCGTCGCCGCCTCTCGATTTCTTCTCACATGGCCACACCGCCGCCTTCTTCCTCGCATCGCCACCCACAACACCGCCGACGCCTTCGCCCTTTTCGCGAGCTTGAACTGTGGCCGCCCATTGTCCCTCTCCCAACCTCACCGATGTCGCAGTAGATCTCCATCGCTGCCGGAGGTGAAGCGATCGATTGCTCGTGAGCGAGATAGGGGAAATAAAGGAGCCGCCGGTGAAGATGCAGATTTAGGTTGATGATGGCTGGAATTAGGGCAGTAGAGTTGGCGTTGGGTTTACTGTCGGCGAGGTTTCAACCGCTGGTAAGCACGATCTGCTTCTTTTCTTGGTGCATATGGTGGTTAATTTTGGTTTTATGCGGTTGGATTTTTGATTTGTGGAGTTGGCTACGAGTTTGAGTTGGTTTGGTCACTTAAGTTGGCTGTGAGAGGAGAGGACTCGTTTGGGCTGTTTCGGTGATTAGAACAGGCTGTGCGATTTTGTTAGGATATGGTACACATGATAATAGGGGTGGTAAAATCATATTTGATTAATTGGATGAAACGATAGTTGTATTAGGTGGGATGTGACTGGGATTTTATTAAGCATTTGGGTTAATTGGTTTAAGTCCGAAATCGGCTTAAGATTTGATTTGTCGGTGGATTGCATTATGTGTTTAACAATAGTTATGCATTATGCAGGTTTTGGTCACGAGGCAGGTTCACGGTCGTGACGATCTGGTTCTTTTTGCGGACATTTTATCAGGCGGGTACTTTGACTTATCTTTTAGATATAGTCAAGTTGATATGTTAGTTAGGATAGCATGCAATAATATTCATGTTTATATGCCTAGTATGTTTTTGTGCCTATTGATACATGCATTGGATAGAATATGATAATATCTCCCTGTTTTATTTGGATCATAGTACTTGGATTAGGGATATGTACATACTGATTGTACATATTATTCAGATATATATTTTGAGTAGGATTTACATGCTTTAGTATCATGCACCATCTTGCATGATTGCATCTTTGGTAGACGGGTTCCATTATTGTTGAGCCCATGACGATTACATAACTGCACCTTTGCCACTCATGGGTTAGTGGTACATCGGAGGTGTGTGCGATTGCTCTGTCGAGCTCAGTTGAGTCCGCTCATGGGTAGCGGCGAGGCGCGTGGTAGCGGGCGAGGATCCCTCCTCTAGTCTATGACAGGAGATGAGAGCTTAGCTCCCCACTATGTTTGGGGCGGGAGGATAGGTGTACTCGACATCCCGTCCCTCGGTCACTCGGAAGCGATGATGGCGAGTGCACATTGTCATAGCCCTACCCACTCGGCTTCACCATCGCGTCAGCGTGAGGCGGTGGTAGCGTCGAGGGTGACCATGTATCATTTACGGCATGCATTTTGCGGATTGCATTTGTATTGTGTTTCTTTGCATTATTGTATTGATGCCTTGGATGTTGCATATGATTGACATGCATACTGAGATTCATATTCTTATATGGTGATGACTTTATCTCTTATAGTAGGGCACATGCTCCTATATCGAGTAGGAGACTCGGTGAAATCTGATCCTTTTGCATTTATTTCTTGCTTACCATATATATGAGACTGTACTGGCATGATTAGTATTGTTAGCTATTTCTTACTATTCATATCGACTAGTATCCGCTAAGTTCTTTGAACTTACCCCGTGGTTTTATTTTTATTTCAGGATGAAGCTGTCAGGAGAGTCCAGTTGCCATATCCCCCCCCTCGTAATGACAGTTTATTAGTTGTATGAGTTATGATTTGGATTTTTGTATAGAAGATATGTTTAGGCTTGGAATTGGATTTATATATACTCGTGGATTTTTTTTGGGGTCCTTGTGGACCATTGGTCGGATCTTATTTTGATTGGTTTGGTTGGGTATTCCTGCCCAGATGGCAGAAGGGGTAAGTCTAGTTAGTGTAGACTTTTATTTACCTAGATTTGTTGGCCTGAGACCTTATTATTATCTGCGTGTGTTGTGGTATGATTCCGGTCGTGTTGACCGATGTATAGTGGCCATGTAGGCCTTGTATAAAAATTAGTATTGTCACCCGTACAGGGGAGATGCTGTCGGATTTTCGTCTGGCGGAGACTCCCTCGGGGCGTGACATAGCAACTGGGCCTCCCCAACCTCCTCCCAGAGGGTGGGTGTACGACACTGCCTACCATACAATGCCTCATACGGGGCCATTTGGATAGCCGAATGATAACTGTTATTGTAGGCGAATTCCACTAACGGTAAATGATCCTCCCAGTTGCCTCCGAAATCTATAACACAGGACCTCAGCAAATCCTCTAGTGTCTGAATGGTCCGCTCAGACTGTCCATCTGTCTGCGGATGGAATGCAGTACTAAACCGAAGCTGTGTGCCTAAAGCCTGCTGCAGACTTTGCCAGAACCTAGACGTGAAACGGGGATCTCTATCTGATATAATGCTCAACGGAACACCATGCAATCTGATGATCTCCCGACAATATAGCTCTGCCAACCGATCCAGAGAGTCGGTCTTCCGAATCGATAAGAAGTGTGCGGATTTTGTTAGTCGGTCTACGACTACCCAAATCGCGTCATGACCTTGACGTGTCCTAGGCAAACCCATCACAAAATCCATAGTAATATGATCCCACTTCCACTCAGGAATAGGAATCCTCTGAAGTAATCCAGCTGGTCTCTGGTGCTCAGCCTTGACCTGCTGACAAATCAGACATCTAGCTACAAAATCCGCAATGTCTTTCTTCATACCGTTCCACCAATACAAACGCTTTAAATCTCGATACATGCGGGTTCCGCCTGGGTGGATCGCAAATCGAGAGCGATGTGCCTCCTGTAGTAACTCCTCCATAACCGGGTGAGGCTGAGGTACACATAATCTGCCTCGGTAATATATAATACCCTCCTCGTCTCGGGTGAACTCAGTCTGCGGTCCAGAAGTGATCTGACTACCAATGAACTGTAAATGTTGATCACCGGCCTGAGCCTCCCGGACTCTCGTCCGGATAGACGACTGAGCAACCATGGTAACCAGAACACCCTGCTCTGTCGGTCCCTGCTCCTCTAAGCTCAACTCAGAGAAACCCTGAATCAAATCCGTGACCAAAACTCGGAAAGAAGCTAAAGTCCCTCGGGACTTCCGGCTAAGTGCATCGGCAACCACATTGGCTTTCCCTGGATGGTAGCTGATGGTACAGTCATAATCCTTCAGGAACTCCATCCATCTCCTCTGTCGGAGATTGAGTTCCTTCTGCGTAAACAGATATTTGAGACTCTTATGATCAGTAAGAATCTCAAACGTAATCCCATATAAATGATGCCTCCAAATCTTCAAGGCATAGATAATAGCGGCAAACTCTAAATCATGAACTGGGTAGTTTTTCTCATGATCCTTCAACTGGCGAGATGCATAAGAAACTACCCTGCCGTGCTGCATCAACACTGCGCCTAAACCCTGTAGAGACGCATCGGTATAAAGAACGAAACCGTCGTCCCCTGATGGTAATACCAGGATCGGTGCTGACACCAATCTCCTCTTTAACTCACGAAAACTAGTCTCGCCTGCCTCTGTCCACGTGAACTTCACGCCCTTCTTGGTAGGCGTGTCAATGGCATAGAAATGCTCGAGAAACCCTCAGCGAACCGTCTGTAATACCGGCCAAGCCTAGAAGCTGCGAACCTCTGAGCGATTTGGCTACTCCCAACTAGTAATGACCTCGATCTTACGGGGTCATGAAATACCTCTACTCGAAACCACATGTCCCAGAAAACCGACTGAGTGTAACCAAAACGCGCACTTATTAAACCGCATATAGCAGCCGAGTCTATCGAGAACAAGGCGAAGATCTTTGCGCGTGTTCCTCCTTGGAGCGAGAATAAACGAATGTCATCAATAAAAACAATGACGAACCGATCTAGAAAATCCATAAATTCGGTTCATTAAATCCATGAATCTGCATTTGGAGCATTGGTAAGCCAAATGGCATTACCAAAAACTCATAGTGTCCATATCTGATGCGACATTTGTCTTACGAATGTCGGAATCTCTAACCCTTAATTGATGATATCGGACCGCGGATCAATCTTAGAATAGGTGATGTACCTCGGTGATCAAACAAGTCCTCAATCGTGGCGAGGATATTTATTCTTGATAGTGGCGGCGTTCAAGCGCACTGTAGTCGATGCAGTCTCATCGAACCATCTTTCTTCTTCACGAAGAGGCAGGAGAACCCGGTGATGCACTAGGCGAATAAAACCTCTGTCCAAAAGTTCTGGGTGAACCTTTAACTCATCCAACTCTCTCGGGGCCATACGATAAGGAGCTTCGATCGTAGTGTCGTGTATTAACTCAATCATGAACTCCACTTGCCTTCTGGGAGGCAGACCCGGTAACTCCTCTGGAAAGACATCTGGATACTCTCGGACAATAGGGATGTCCGCGATCTGAGAGTCACCACTGTCTTCTACATTGATCATAGATAATAGAAAACCCTGGCAACGGTGCAATAAAAGCTTCGAGCACGAATCACGAGATATGGTCGCTATCTGTCATCCGGATGCGGTGAAATCCCACGAGGGTTGGTTCGGAGGTCGAAATGTGACCACCCTCGTGCGATCTGTGGCATGATATCGCGGCCAATCCATGCAAGAATAATGTCGAACTCGACTATGTCGATGCCAATAAATCTATCGTAAGAATGATGTTACCAAAATCTAAGGGACAACCTCGAACCTCACTGGGTAACATCCATTGTATCGCTCAGACGGTAGGAGCGACTAATCTCGTGATCTACTAGCGGGTAGTCTACCAATCTCTCTCTCATAAAAGTACGAGAAATAAGCGAATCTCGAACTACCGGTATCAACTAGCATAATAGTGAAAATGCATAAAGTGAAATGTCTGCGAAATACGGATTCGTTGGCTCGCTGCGCATCCTCTCTGGTAATCGCATGAATCCGCCCAGTCTCCGGTGGCGGTGGAGGTGGTATCACTGCCAAAGGGGGATGTGCTGCACAGGCCCAATCTGAAGAGATATCGGTGATAGGAAGGCGTATATATAATTGCGGCCGATTGCATCAGGTTGCGTGGTGATCTGAACTAGTGGCGTAGGCTGCGGTGATCTTGTAATAGTGGGCCTTGCTGTGAATAATCTTATGCAGTGCGGTGAGGCGCATCTGATCTGCGGTCTGGCCCGAACCCTATGACACCGTCGCGAACCTGGTGTACTCTCCATGAATGCCATGGCGACTCTGCGAGGAGGTGTCCTCTGCAGGCGTTGCGAAAGTCTGGTCGACCCCTCTCTGAGTCCCGGTGGCCTTGCGGTCCTCCCTGAATAGAAACCCCGAAAGCCACATGCTGAGCCTTCAACGAACAATCTCGGCTCATGTGTCCAGGCAGCTTGCAATAATAGCAAAGGATCCCAAGGTCTGTGAGATGATATGCTCTTCGATCCACAGTACAGAGGTGTCGCCATGATGGCGGTCTCGACTCTGAAAAAGGCGAGGGCCCGGTGAAGAAGATCGTCTGATTTACGAGTAGGCTAGATGCCCCCGAATGACTCGACCCGATTGCGGCCACTCTGCTTCATCCGATGTCTGTAGGTCTGGTCGACTTGTGGTTCTGTCGGTCTGTTTCCTCTTCACATGCGTATTGACCCTCTGTTGAGCCGACTCGATCACGAGCTCTATCAACGCCTCTCGGTAGGAAGAACTACCAAATCGCCATCGACTGTAGATGCCCATCTAGTCCCCTGAACAAAGCTGCATCATCCGTGACCTATCCTCGGCCGAACTAACTCGACAAAACACAGCTAATCGATTAAATTACGTATTATACTCACATCCTTTGGCGATTATTACGCCGAAGACTCGAGAAAATCGGCGTCGCATCATCGATATGCCCGTGAAATCTTCGACTCTCAAAGCCTCTCGAATCTCGCCCGGGTAACTGCTTTGCTCGCCAATAATCGGTATTTGCATATCCCACGGATCTCGGCCTCACCTCGTAAATGGAAGGCGCCAACTCTGCCTTCTCCCACTCGCAGACCATATAGAAAAGTCGCTCATCATCGTCTCGATCCAAGGCCGAGCTACACTCGGATCGGTCTCTCCGGCTGAATAGTGAGCAGGCTTTTCATCGACCGCTAATCCACGGAATCCGAGCTCGTGCGCGGCTACATCAATAGGATAAGTAGGGGCGATCTTGAGTGAGGGCCGACGGCTCCAGCGATGGGCTGTCGGGTCGTAGTAGAAGGTCCTCTTGGCGGGGTTTACGATGTGTAGCGGCGGGATCTCCATTGTACATCGGATGCCCCAGCAGTGGGTATCTCGGGAGGAGGATCCGTCGAGGACTGAGGATCCACTACTCTCGCAGCACCCTGTGGAATCTGACCCTGATCAATATGCTCACCCTCAGTAGATCTCTCTGGCATGTCAGTCGCCAAAGATCTCTGGGTCCTCTGACGTGGCCGTCCCACACCACGTCTCGGTGCAGAAGTACGCCCACCTCGTCTCATATCTGTTAAATGAATACAAATATTACCATGAATAAAAACATATCAAATTTATCATCATACCTATTTCACCGTCAGGAGAGGTCCAGTAGTCGCCAAAACCCCATATTAATCTCGTCAAAAATCCTCGAATTTCCGAAACATAAAAATCATCGGAAATCCATACCAATCCAAAATTTCCAAATTACCTCGCAAAACCTGCCAATACATGGCGAACTCCGAACAATCCAAAAACCCCTAGGAACTCGAAAACCTAGGCGCTACGATGCAAATAAATTGTCACGCCCGAAGGAGCCCACTTGACGAAAATCGGCGACATCTCCTGTGCGGGTGACAATCCAAATTTTACATACAAGGCCTACGGCCACTATACATCGGTCAACACGGCCAGGAATCCAAACTCACACGCGATTATATAAATCGGGCCTCGGGCCAACAATCAAATGATATACACAAAGAATATCATAACTAAACCTACCCCTTACGCCATCAGGCGGGAATACTCAACCAAAATCCAATCGGAACAAACTCAGAATAGAAGTCCATAAGAACACCAAAAATCCAAATACAAAATCAATCTCCAAACCTATACATATCCTCTAACCAAAATATCCAAACCATAAAGCAAATATCCACAAATAAAACATCTCTGACAGTGGGGTCGTAATTGCACTCTCACAGCGACTTCGAAATAGATATAAATCAGCGGGGTGAGTTCGAAGAACTCTGCTTGGGTATAGTAGATATGCAGCGTAAGGTATAGCTAACAATAAAAATATCATGCGATCAGTCTCACATAAATAGGGTATGCAAGCAAGAAATACAAAATGTGTACTTACACGAATCTCTCCCGATATAGGAGCATGTGCACGACTAGAAGTAATAGAGTCGACCATATATAAACATGTATCTGTATGCATGACAATCATATGCACATCAAGGCATCAATAAAAATCACAAACACAATACAAAATGCAATCCGTGCAAAGTGCATGTCGTGCAATGACATGGTCACCCTTGGCCTTGATCGGCCGCCTCTCTGCAATGGTGGCCAGAGTGGGTAGGGCTATGACAAGCTGTGCACTCTGCCATCACTTTATCTGGTGGCCAGAGTGGACGGGATGTTGTCGAGTACACCTATCCTCACCGCCCCCAAACATAGTGGGAGCTAAGCTCTCATCTCCGGTGTCATGGACGGAGGAGGGATCCTGCTGCTACCGCAGCTGCCTCGTCGCTACCCATGGCGGACCGGCGAGCTGACAGCAAGCGCACACACCCTCCTGATGTACCACTAACCCATGAGTGGCAGTGTGTGCAGGCCACGTAACTAGCTGCGGGCTCAACAATAATGGAACCTCGTCCAGCCAGCATGCAATCATGCGAAAATGGTGCATGATACTAAAGCATGTAAATCCTACTCAAAAAACCTATCCAGAATAATATGTATAATCCATATATACATATCCTAATCCATGTACTATGATCGAATCAAGCGGAAATATAATCATATACTATCACATGCATGTATCTAGTAGGCACCAAAAGTATACCAGGCATATAAACATGAAAAAGTTATTGTAAGCTATCCTACTAGCATATCAATTTGACTTAATCTAAAAGTTAAGTCAAAATACCGCTTTGAATATATATCATGAGAATGAAAGCGTCACGATCGGGACACGCCTCGTGGCCAGAAACACATACATAACTATAGTTAAGCACAAAATATACAATTCAACGACAAATCGAATACTTAATCGATTTCCTTTATATCTCAATTAACCCAATTAATTCCTAATCCTCCAAATATCATACCGATCAGCAGAATAACACGAATCAACCCAAATCGACCAATCAAGCTCACAGCCCTGAAATTCCCCACAACCAATCCTTTCCCAAATTAGTTCTCCAACTCAATTTACATGGCTCAAACATTATTCACAGCCGACACATCCAACCCTAACCACACGACACCCTCCAAATCAAACCCTTACAACCTCTCTCACAGCCGTCCCCAATTCCTTCCCTACTGCCCTACTCACCGGCACCATCAACCCTCACCGATCACTGCCCAAAATCACAGATTCATTATAGCAACATACACCTGCACAGACAGGAAACAAGATATATACCAAAATTTCCACTTCACCGGCGACACTTAGGGCTTGGGAAGAAGCTCTTGCGAGGGAAGGGCGAGCGCCGGCGCTTGCGGAGGAAGAGGGGTGTCGGCGAGGTTCGAGCGCACGCGGCAGTGGACGACGAACTCGCGGCGTCGGCGCCTCTGGCCGGCGCGATCGTGCGCGCGTGGTGGTCGGCGAGGAAGAGAACGGCGGCCTGATCATCGGCCGCGGAGGGGAAGTAGTGGCGTCGATCGGCCGGCCAGGCGGTGCTCGAGGCGAGCGGATGGCGTCAGGCGAGAGGAGGAGGAAGCTAAGCAGAGTGTCGCGGCGGGGAAAAAGAAGAAATAAAAAATTAGGTTTTCCACCCTGTTCTTATCCCCTTTAAATAGACCCTCTTAAGCCCGTTTTCTTTATCCCGAAAAAATCTCGTACGGAGTCCGTTTAATTCCAGAAAAATTTTGAAATTTTTTTCTAAAATTCCCTAAAAATCCCGAAAAATTTCCAGGATTATTTCCTCAATTATTTGGCCATTTAATTTATATGTTAATTTTTCCAGTATTTAACATAGACGGCCAATAAATGCTTCAGTTAGGCAATGTGAAACGATATCAAATATACACATCAAACGAGGAAGAGAAAGATCAAAAAAGACTTGGTTAGCAACAATAAAACAAGATAAAATTTATTTAAATATAGATGATGATATAGTAGGAGATTGAGTCCAATGGCATAGAAGGATCCATATAGCCGACCCCACCTAGTGGGATAAGGCTTTGTTGTTGTTGTTATTTCAAAAGTCTCTGACTTGTCTGCTAGAAAATAAACCCAACTCATTCAGCTAAAATCATCCGTTAATAGCAAAAAGTATTTGCTCCCACAAAATGATGTGGTTCGTATAGGTCCATATAAGTCGGCATGAATTAACTTAAGACATTTTGAAGCTCTCCAAGATTGCTGACGCAGGCGGGGGCAGCGAGGCGGCGCTAAAAACTTTCCATGCGTGAGGTTAGGATAGAGGGGGGCAGAGAGAATCAAAGGAGAAGGGGGAATTTGCCAACAAAAGAGGAACACCTCTTAGTTTAAATGAAAAGAAATATTATTAATTAAAATTAAATATCTTATAAGAGTTTAAACCTATGTTTAAATAGGCTTAGAAAGAGAATATTTTTTATGCTAAAAAAAATAAACTAACTTTAACAGAAATTTCTTAACAAGTAAGAAAGTTAAAAAAAATAAACAAACTAAATCAAAAATTTCTTAACGAAACAGAAAAGTAATAAAATTAAATGAAGATTCGAAATAAATAAAATTAATAATATTAATGAAATTCTAAATAGTGGCGGAAAAATAAAATTAAATAAAAATTCAAAATAAATAAAATTAAAAATATTAATGAAATTCTAAATAGCGGCGAAAAAATAAAATTAAATGAAAATTCGAAATAAATAAAACTAATAATAAAATATTAATGAAATTCTAAATAGCGACGAAAAATTAAAATTAAATAAAAATTGGAAATAAATAAAATTAATACTGAAATATTATTGAAATTCTAAATAGCAGTGGCAGCATACTACGACCATGACTTGGTCCATGGTTAGGTCGTGGTCCTTCTTGGAGGTCCGATGTCAAGCCACGGAATGATCCACGCTCGTGGTGGTGACTACGGGTAGGTCGTGGTAGTCTCTAGGAACTCCTTTGCACCTTGTCCTGATCCAAAATGAAGGATATCCATATCAGGGGGTCATGAAGGCGTTGAAATCTTTATTTTAGGGCTTAATTTCTCCTTGTCATAATTTAAAGGAAGGCGGGATCGCATCCTATAATAAAAGTTGATCAAGATGCTGGATGTGCTTGCATTAGTCACCCGGGGTTGAAAAGAACTCAACCTCGAGTTCGGACCAATGCTATCTCCCTTTTTGGCACAAGCAATCATGCTCTCTTGGGTGTATCCTTGATCAACTAACTTCATCGCCTGTCGCGTGTTCTTCCATCCATCGTGGATAACTTTGCGATAGTGCTGTCAATGTGGGTCCAATAATATGTAGCATGCAATTATCGCTTCAACCTTATGGAGGAGAAGATTCTTTTGAGTAGTCAGCATCTCATTGTCATATCCATAAAGTACCTCATTATCATTGCAGATGCTCATGTATTCTTCAACCAATATGTTATCTTCATCGTAGATGATATTTTCTCCTTCAATCGATATGCTCATATCTTCTTTAACCGATATGTGGTCTTCATCCCTCATTTCATCCTTAGGTGAGAGATCAAATAATGTCTCAAGGCCATCTTCACAAAGTAGCTCGTCATTATCGTACTCATCATAGATGGGGTCGCCCATGACCTCGTCAATGTCATAGACAGGGTCTTCCTTGTTTACTTTAATTTGCTCATCTATATTATCATCATCGTAGACGGGATCTTCTACGTCTTCTTTAGTTTGCTCATCGTCGACAGAATCTTCAATGTCTTCATCATCATCGTAGATAGAGGCTTTATACCATTCTTTATGACCAAAATATCTTGATGACGTATAATTTTAGAGCGTCGAAGAGATACCTCAAGTTCTCGCAGTGTTACACGCCGAGTTAATGCTTCGATTTTTCTTCGTAGATTCTTGATGATCTCTTGGGAGCTTCGATCCTGGGATGAGGCTTCCTCAATCAGAATCTATCAATCACGACCATGATCACAACCATGACGATCATCTATGAATTGCAATCGCCGATATAACTCTGTAATTTGTCTCTGTAGATCTTTGATGATCTCCTAGGAATATCGATCCCGGGGTGCGACTTCCTTAATCGGAACCTACCGATCACGTCCATGACCATGACCATGACAACCATTCATGGATCTTCGAGATAACTCCGTGATTGGTCTCTGTAGATCGATGAGCTCGCAGGTACTTTGATCCTGGGGTGTGGCTTCCTCAATCGGAACTTGCCGATCACGACCATAACCATGTTCTCGTCGACCTTCCATAGATTTAAAGCTCTGGTACCAACTGACGCAGGCGGGGGCAGCGAGGCGGCGCTAAAAATCTTCCATACGTGAGGTTAGGATATATAGAGGGGGGCAGAGAGAATCAAAGGAGAAGGGGGAATTTGCCAACAAAAGAGGAACACCTCTTAGTTTAAACGAAAAGAAATATTATTAATCAAAATTGAATATCTTACAAGAGCCTAAATCTATATTTAAATAGGCTTAGAAAGAGAATGTTTCTTGATGCTAAAAAAAATAAACTAACTTTAACAGAAATTTCTTAACAAGTAAGAAAGTTAAAAAAATAAACAAACTAAATCAAAATTTTTTTAACGAAACAGAAAAGTAATAAAATTAAATGAAGATTCGAAATAAATAAAATTAATAATATTAATGAAATTCTAAATAGCAGCGAAAAAATAAAATTAAATAAAAATTCAAAATAAATAAAATTAAAAATATTAATGAAATTCTAAATAGGGGCGAAAAAATAAAATTAAATGAAAATTCAAAATAAATAAAACTAATAATAAAATATTAATGAAATTCTAAATAGCGATGAAAAATTAAAATTAAATAAAAATTAGAAATAAATGAAATTAATAATAAAATATTAATGAAATTCTAAATAGCGGTGACAGCATGCTACGACCATGGCTTGGTCCATGGTTAGGCCGTGGTCCTTCCTGGAGGTCCGATGTCAAGCCACGGAATTATCCACACTCGTGGTGGTGACCACGGGTAGGTCGTTGTAGTCTCTAGAAACTCCTTTGCACCTCGTCCTGATCCAAAATGAGAGATATTCATATCAGGGGGTCATGGAGGCATTGAAATCTTTATTTTAGGGTTTAATTTCTCTTTGTCATAATTTAAAGGAAGGCAGAATCGCATCCTATAATAAAAGTTGATCAAGATGTTGGATGTGCCTGCATCAATTACCCACTTGGAAAAGGTTTTCTGATTTGTTTTCTTAAATGCACCCTTCACATAAACCAAGAGAACTAATTTAAGGCGATCTAGAAATCATACATTTCTGGCTTAAGTTGCATGCCTTTGATATTAAAATGCCCATATCTCAAATGTCACATCTTGGATTCATTATCTCCACTAACAATAAGAGCTTGATTTCCTATATTAGAACCCTCTCCTTTGCACTTGCCACCTGGGTCCTGATTTACCTCCTCCACCGGTAGGGGCAGCCGGAGGGGGCCGCTAATGTGGCGGTTCCACATTTTTTTTTTTTTGATTTCCTATATTAGAGATCTTAAGTGGAAACATCTTATTTCTAGATTGCCCAGAGTCCTTGTCAGTAATGACGCAAACTCCATTATCAAATAAAATTGTATAACGATCGATCATCAATTGTCCAACACTTAATAAATTATGTGCCAAATTAGGAACAAAATAAACATTGTAAAGTAGTTTCACTTTACCATTGCTAGTCTCCACGACAATAGTGCCTTTGCCTTCGACTTGTACTGCTTATTAGATCCAAGTCTTACTAGCATCTTTTGTGACTCATCAAGCTCTTTAAATAATGACTTATTGCCAGTCATATGGTTTGAACATCCACTATCCAAAAACCAAACACCATCTTGAACTTCGTTAGAATGAAAATGAACCATAAACAACTTACTTTCCTCCTTTTCTTTTTTCACATAATTTGCTTATGAGTCATTTCTGCAATTTGCCTTTATATTCCCATATCTTTTGCAGCCACAACACTGAATAGAATTTTTGTTCCATCTTTGATCGCCGATGAATTGTCTCTCTTGTCCATTAAAGTAACCTCTTCCTCTACCTCTGTCGCATCCTCTACTATGAAAACCTCCTCTTCTAATGGAGTCCTCTTTTCTTTTTTTTTTTCTATCTCCCCTTTACTTGAGAAGCCTGAAATACTTTTTCTTCATTCTTCTCAACTAATCTATTTCGCCTTGCCTCATGAGCTTGCAAATAACCCATTAGTTCATCAAAGGAGAAAATAGATAAATCTTTCGACTCTTCAATTGCAGTTACTATGTAATCTTACTTTTGAGTGAAGCTTTGTAAAGTTTTAGAAACAATAATAGCATCAGTAATGCTTTCTCCATAAGATTTCATTTGATTGACAACTGAAATTACTCTAGATAAGAGTAAAGTTTCATTACCCTTCGTAAGCAAGGCCTCAAACTCACTTCGAAGAGTCTGGAGTTTCACTGCAATCACTTTGGAGGAGCCTTGAAATTCTTTCTGTAATGTTTCTCATGCTTCTTTTGAAGTTGTGGTAGTTGCAATCCTTGAGAAAATTGTCTCATGTATTGCTTGTTGAAGAAAGAACAATGTCTTTGAATCTTTTTTCCTATTCTCCCTTAATCGGCTTTCATCGACATCCTCATTGTTGAAGTCTCTTTCTATTAAATCCCAAAGATCATGAGATCTAAATAGAGTCTTCATTTTAATACTCCAAAACTCATAGCACTCTCCTTTGAAAATGGGAATAAGAGATTGAGATACTCCATTGATTGCCATCGAAACTTAGGATACCTTGAACTTGCTCTAATACCACGGTTAGAAAAAAGAATAGAGAAGTAAGAGGAGGTGAACACTAAACAAGAGGTATCATAATTTTTCACTAACTTTTTACACACCCAAGTAGCCTATTTATAGGTTATTTACACAACTACTAACTCCCCAATTATCTCCCACTAACTCTGCTACTATTAATCATTAACTCTACTACTCTTAAATACATGACCATTTTTTTTATCCACTATCACCATACTTCAAATACATTGAATCTAGACAATCCATTATCACCACTAATTGTCACTAATATTTTGAATCATTTATCAACAAAAGCTGCATGATTTCAAGACCGGCATGCGGCATCCATAGCAACTCTCATGGCCCCAATAGCAGTAGCCTTCTTCGTCCTAGTAAACTCGATCGAGTAGGCTGTCATTGTACGTACATGAGAACGGCCATCATCAGAGCACTCACTGGCGCGAACACTTCGATCGTCGTCTCTGTGACGACTGAGCTATTCGGTACCAAACACTCCGCATCAACCACAACATCGTCGTGGATCATCGCCAACATTCCTCCAGGCTCCTTCGTGTTCGGGTACCTCGCGGCCCTTCTTTATCAAAGAGGAGTCGAAGAATCGAAGGGAGCCATAGTTGGAGGGGCTCTGCAAGCTGTAGCAGAACCTTCATCCGCTAGCTAGGGCGTCATTTCTCTGCACAATTTTGTACATGAGAACTAGGAAAGTTTGCTGATAACTAATATAAAATCATACATTATACGTAATTTTTCCCTTCATATTATTGCAAGCTTAATTAAGAGTTTGAAATTAAAAGAACTGATGCACTAGCTTTGAAGAATTTTGCTCTCGATTTTAACGTGGAGCAAAGTTACAGAGTTGTGGAGGAGATAATCAAAATGAGCATGCAGTTGCTGAATACTGTTAGTATTGAGGAAAGAAAAGCTGATTATTTGTTCTAATCAGATCCACAACGATAAATTATGAAGTACCTAAAAAAAAAAAAAACAGTCATTAGCGACGAATTTTAAAAAAAATTCGTTGCAAAATAAATTAGCGACGAATTTAGCGACAAAAATAATTTTGTTGCGAATAAAGCGTCACAAATAATAGCGACAAAATTAGCGACGAATTTTTGCGACGAAAATTAGGGACGAATTTAAAATTTCGTCGCTAATTTTGTTGCAGAAGTTACCAAGATTTCAAAAATTCGTCGCAATTTTCGTCGCAAAAATTTGCGACGAATTAAAAATTCGCTGCATATTTGTGACGAATTTTTAATTCGTCGCAAATTTTTGCGACGAATTAATTTTTTCGTTGGTAATTTTCACGACGAAATAAGAAATTCGTTGGTAAATTGGCGACTGATACAAATTCGTTGCAAATTTCGTCGCAATATTCGTCGTAAAAAACCAAATTTTGCGATGAATTAATTTTTTCGTTGGTAATTTTCGCGACGAAATAAGAAATTCATTGGTAAATTTGCGACTGATACAAATTCGTCGCAAATTTCGTCGCTCAATTCGTCGCAAAATTCGTCGCAAAGTTTAATATTTTGCGATGAATTCTTTTTTCGTTGCAAAAATTTGCGACGAATTTAATTTTCGTTGCAAATTTCGTCGCAAAATTCGTTGCAAAATTTGTCGCAGGTTGGATTCGTTGCTAAATTCGTCGCAAAAGTCATCGCAGATTTCTCAGAATTTAGCAACGAATTTATATTTTTGTTGCTAAATTTGTCGCTAAATAAAATTTTTTTTAACAGATTTCATCTGTTTTGATATTCTATCGTATATACAAATTTTCACACACACACAACAAAACACAATAAGCTCTAATATCCAAATAAATACATTCAATACAAACAAAACACACACACATTCAATACAACAAAATAATATTCAATCATATCCAAATAAATACAAAGCAACACAATCAGTTAAGAATAATACAACATTCCAAATAAAAAGTTATATCCTACAACATTTCAAACATCAACATAGTTCTAATATTCAAATAACAATGTCTACAAAAGATCTCAACACATGGGAAAGAAAAAAGAAAAGAGAATCTGGTAAGTAATCGCCGACATTCTTCTACCTGCATTAGAAAAGAAACAAACAAAAAGTATCATACATTAAAAAAAAATTATATACTAACACGAAAATAAATATGCAAAGACTTACAATGATGTGCATTTTCAACCGCCATAAGGATTAACTTCATCGATCATTCCTGTTTTAAAGCAAAATAAACAAACTCAATAAACTAAAAAATTTTAAAAGTACTAATTAAAAACATGCATACAATATCATCATCGTCGCCACCATCATCGTCATGACTCGGAGGAATATGACTTGGACCTGAACTAAATTCTTTGAAATCGCCGTGACAAGAAAGGCTTGTTGTCGTCGCATTTCTATCATTTCTTGATCCCTTTGTGAGTTTTGTTGTTGTATTTCTATAATTTGCTTATCTCTTTCATGTATTATGCCCTCAAATTGCTAACCTCCTCAGTTAAGTTATGTATACGTGCGGAAGAAATAGATCTACGAGGAGCATTATGCATTCTGCTTAGAGAACCCATACCTAATATCCTTCCCCCTTTTGATCCTCCATTCGCCTCAAGCCATAAATCCAAATTATTACTAACAGATGGCTCAGATCCCTCAGTATCACCGTCATCTCCTGAAATTCTCTGAGATGAGGATAACTGATCATATCTCTCCTACATAAAATTAAAATTTAATCAGAGCATTTACATAACTAACAGACTTAAAGTTATAAAGTAAGTTTAAAGATTAATTCAAACCTTAATTGCTCGAGCTCTATCTCCACTCCAAGTCTTATCTTTTTTTTGGAAAGTGCGAACGAAAGTATCTATAAATTCTGGCTCCTTTCCCAATTCCTTAGACTAAATATAAGAATGTTAGAAATAAAATAATAATCTGAAATATATTTAAAAACTAAATGTAGAATTTAAAAATTACCAATCTACGTGAATGCTCCTCGATATTTATAGATCCTCCCGCATATGTTGCAGATAAGTCTCCAGAATTACATGCTTGATTTAATTTATTCTGTTGACTTCTTTTTTTGCTCTCATCAGATTGCCAATAATTGGAGATTTTACTCCAATTTTCTGACGTGACACAGGCGGGTTTTTTTCCAGTACATTTGGCATGACTCAATACATGCCAGATATGATCACCACATTTTTTTTTTAAATTCTTTTAACTTCCAAGTCTTGAGTAGGGTCCCAAATAAATCTCCACTGAGATGGAAAAAAAACAATTGATTATATAATCACTTATTTAATATATAAAATGAATCAATTATACCTGAAACTCGCACCACCATAGTTCTTTTGTAGGTCCTGGCGTGCTTGAGTATGACAAAGAGTCTCCTCTCCAATAGTTATTCACGATTTTATTGATCTCGCGAATAACAGGTACAGAATTTTCAAACCTACGATAAAGTGAAAAAAAATTGAATAAATAATTAAGATAGTTTAAAAATTATAATATTTATATTACTTACGAATCTCCAATCGGAAATATATACGGTCGACTTTCGATGTTCTCAGTTGTCACGCCCCGAGGGAGTCCCCGCCAGACAAAAATCCGGCAGCATCTCCCCTGTACGGGTGACAATATCAATTTTTATACAAGGCCTACACGGCCACTATACATCGGTCAACACGACCGGAATCATACCACAACACACGCAGATAATAATAAGGCCTCCGGCCAACAAATCTAGGTAAATAAAAGTCTACACTAACTAGACTTACCCCTTCTGCCATCTGGGCAGGAATACCCAACCAAACCAATAAATATAAGATCCGACCAATGGTCCACAAGGACCCCAAAAAAAAATCCACGAGTATATATAAATCCAATTCCAAGCCTAAACATATCTTCTATACAAAAATCCAAATCATAACTCATACAACTAATAAACTGTCACTACGAGGGGATATGGCTTGGACTCTCGATGACTTCATCCTGAAATAAAAATAAAACCACGGGGTAAGTTCAAAGAACTTAGCGGATACTAGTCGATATGAATAGTAAGAAATAGCTAACAATACTAATCATGCCAGTACAGTCTCATATATATGGTAAGCAAGAAATAAATGCAAAAGGACTGTACTCACGAGTCTCCTACTCGATATAGGAGCATGTGCCCTACTATAAGAGATAAAGTCATCACCATATAAGAATATGAATCCTGTATGCATGTCAATCATATGCAACATCCAAGGCATCAATACAATAATGCAGCAAACACAATACAAATGCAATCCGTGCAAAATGCATGCCGTGCCAATGACATGGTCACCCCTGACGCCAGTCAGCCGCCTCACACGCGATGGTGAAGCCGAGTGGGTAGGGCTATGACAACTGTGCACTCTGCCATCACTGCTCCTGAGTGACCGAGTGGACGGGATCTTGTCGGAGTACACCTATCCTCCCGCCCCAAACATAGTGGGGAGATAAGCTCTCATCTCCCTGTCATAGACCGGTGGAGGGATCCGCCACTACCACCACCCTCGCTGCCGCTACCTACGCGACCAGCGGACGACAGAGCAATGCACACACCCTCGATGTACCACTAACCCATGAGTGGCGGTGTATGCGGCCAGTTATGTAATGCTGCGGGCTCAACAATAATGGAACCCGTCTCAAGATGGTGCATGATACTAAAGCATGTAAATCCTACTCAAAATATCTATCCGAATAATATATATCAATATGTACATATCCCTAATCCATCCAAATAAAACAGGGAGATATAATCATATCCTATCCAATGCATGTATCAATAGGCACAAAAACATACTAGGCATATAAACATGAATATTATTGAAAGCTATCCTAACTAGCATATCAACTTGACTATATCTAAAAGATAAGTCAAAATACCCGCCTGCTATAATGATCGTGAAAGCAACAAAACTGTCATGACCGTGGACCTGCCTCGTGACCGAAACCTGCATATAGCATAACTATAGTTAAGCACCAAAAAGCAATTCAACAACAAATCGAATACTTAATCAATTTCCTTTATAACCCAATAACCCAATTAATTCCTAATCCTCCAAATATCATACCGATCAACCGATTAACACCCGAATCAGTCCAAATCGACCAATCAAGCTCACCCGCCCTAGAAATTCCACTGACAGCCGATACCCCCAACTCAATTTCTTAAATTCACAGTGACATATCCACCAACAGCCCACTAATCGACCCTCACAACCCGCTCACATCGATACACGATCATCCGAACAAAACCCCTAACTCAGATCGTCCAGAAATAAGGGAAAAGGTCATCTCTTACTGCTCCGGCGACCTCCGGCGGAAGCCGCGACAAAGGGGGAAAAACAGCGGCGGTCGGAAGTTGGCCAGACTCGATCGGCCGTCGTCGGAGTCGACAGCGTCTTGGTAGGACGGCGGCCTTGAGGAAGAGGGGCGTCAGCGTGGTAGAGGAACCGACGGCGGTTGGTCGTAGAGGGGCGCACTGGTCGTCGCGAGGGCGGCTCGGCGGCAACGCGTCGGCGGCGGTGCTCATGGGGAGGATGGCACCATCGTCTAGGCAGAGGAGGCCGGGAGGTGGGCGGCGGTTTCGCGGGAAGAAGGGCGCAGCTCGGGCTCGGGCGGCGTCGGGCTCGAAGAAGAAGGGGGTTGCCGGCGAAGAAGAGGCCGTGGCCGTGAGAAGCGTCACGTGATGGAGAGGGCTCGCGAGAAGGGAAGCTAGAAAGGGCGGCTTGTGAGAAAAGAAAGAAAATAGAAAAATAAAATAGAGATTAGGTTTTCCATCGTGTATTTTATCCCCTTTAAATAGACCTCTAAAGCCCGTTTACTTTATCCTCAGAAAAATCTCGTGAGTCCGTTTAAATCGAGAAAAATTAGGAAAAATTCTAAAATTCTCTAAAAATCCGAAAAATTTCCAAGATTATTTCTCAAAATATTTGACCATTAAATTTTGGTATTTTAAATTTGATTTAACATTCTCCCACTAATAAAAATTTGGTCCCCCAAATTTCCTACTCAATACTAACCCGGAATGTCACCTGCTCAACTCAAGTACTTGGGGAAAACCACACATCAAGTACTAAGTGGGGTCTTGAGCTTGAATCTTTTCCTCAAGCTCCCAAATAAGCCTCCTCATGTGAGGTGACTCCACCCGACCTTGACAAGCCGCACTATCTTGATTCATGGCTATGCGTTCCTTGTGATCCAAAATTAAATCATCGGAACCTCTGCGTAAGTAGCATCAGGTTGAATGGAACCTGACACATCTGATAGAATGTGTAGAGTTTGACATATACTTCCGCAGCATAGACACATGAAACACATCCTGGATACCAGCTAAAAACGGTGGTAGCCCTAGGCATGGCTGCTCCGATGCTCTCCAAAACCTCAAACCAATGTATCTAGGAGCTAGCTTACTACGAAGGTCAAATCTCTTCACCCCTTTCGTGGGTGAGACTCGCAGGAATACATGATCACCAACAGAGAACTCCAAAGGTCTCCATCTACGATCTGCATAACTCTTCTGGCGATCCTGTGCCTCTGCCATCCTACGTCTGATAGTACGGATCAACCCTGTCTCCTACTGAGCTCTATGGGTCCTAGCAACTGGTCCTCCTAGTTGCCCCCTGAAATCCATAACACAGGACCCCAGCAAATCCTCTAGTATCTAAATGGTCCGCTCAGACTATCCATCTATCTGCGGATGGAATGCAGTACTAAAACGAAGCTGCATGCCTAAGGCCTGCTGCAGACTCTGCCAGCAGGCGTGAACCCGAGGATCTCTATATCGATATAATGCTCAAGGAACACCATGCAATCTGATGATATCCCGACAATATATAACTCTATCAAACGATCCAAAGAGTTCGTCTTCCAAATCACTAAGAAGTGCGCGGATTTGGTTAGTCGGTCAACGACTACCCAAATTGCGTCATGGCCTTGATGTGTCCTAGGCAACCCACTACAAAAAATCTATAATAATATGCTTTCACTTCCATTCCGGAATCGGAATTTCCTGAAGCATCTATTCCTTAAACTAATGCAACTCCAGAAACCATTATCCTCCTCGGAGTCAGAGACGAGGAATTATCTTTTCACAAGAGAAGTTCTTCTACCATCCAAAACCCACTCCACTACACACTCTGTAATAGCATGGGAGGCTATAGCGACCAAACTCCCTTATTACAACCGTTCGTGTTCGGCTACTCTATAGTAGCTATCGATGCTTCAAAACTCCATGAGCATTTCTGCTCCTCACCTCTTCTAAACAATATAATAGCTGCGAAGTCCACGTCGTAAATATATGACCCATCTCGTAGTTCCTCGTTTGGCGTAAACGCGGGATACGTCTCGATCAACTAAATCGAAGCCTTCATTCTTCAAACATTGCATCCGCATACAATACCCTTCCTTCCACGAGAATGATCAAACAACACAGTGTAAAGTCAATCATTATGCAGTGTGAAACTAATTTCACAAGCTTTAGACCAAATAAATTCCATCACCAGTCAGCGGTATAGTACCACTAGAACATCCTATCCATATCTATGGTAATAATCAAATCAATACCAAAAAAAATCATCATCTACGGTGGCCGAGTGTTCAACTCCAACTACCACCATCACAAATGATCCCATCGTGTCCAGAATACACGATTTCCCAAATCCTCGACGACTAAGTCACCAATAAGTCTAATATGATAATCAAAAGCTCAATTAATTCATACCAAGTATGAAATTGTCATCTCTACACACATGTATTCTCTTTACTCTAAGCTGATGATATAAAAATCATCACAATGACAATGATAATTGTAGGACACCATGTCACTACAATATCATCACACCAATCACCAATCAATCCTAGAGTATATATAGGTATCCTATAGCTGATCTAAATAGATCATATATATCCACAATGAAGGATATTCATTTCCTTCTACAGCTACCGCATTCTATCATCGATAATCGATGCATAACCTCAAAGGTCCATCTCTCTTTTAACAAAGAGTTCCGGATCTTTTCTGGAAGAAATTCGGGACGAGATAAATGTCGCTCCAATACCTCCTATAATAAGGTAAAACGATCTTTCATCGTCTTAACCAGTGTACGCATACACGTCTTATCCATAACCAAATCACTAATAGTAGGGATTGATATTTTCTGAGGGTTTACTCCTTGACCTTCAAATGGATGACTAGCAGGCCATATTCCTAGCTTCCTAATTCGACATCAGTCGACACCTCTAAAGAATCCATACCTCAAAATCATCATTAGATTACTCAAGATCAATACGCATCGAACTCGGCCCACGCCATGAGTAGGGACAATTTCACTAAGTCAATAGTTTTCCTAGCCACAAAAGTACTGAACTACTAAAGACAATACTTTTCCTATAGCTGAGATATCCTTGGCTCAAATGCGGTCCCAAAACCCAAGAACTCCCAAAAATCCAAGGAAATCAAATCCTCAAACACAAAACCCGCACAAACCAAAACAAGAAACCAATAAATTGTCACGTCCTGGGGCATATCCGCCATCCAAATGACAAGGGAGCCCCTTAGTGACAATATCCAAAATCCATGGACCAAATCTGGTAAAAACCTCGAAATAATTATAGAAATATAAGTATTTCAATAACTGCATGCATGCACGACTAAACATATATCAATCAAAGTAAAATAGTTTTATGACCCCAAATCCAATTGCGACCAAAAATCCAAAGTGCATAATCAAAATGCAACACCGATAAAGTAAACAAAGCGGCATCCCGACGATGCAATGGGACAAGCACGACAAGGAACTCTCTGAGCGACACCAAAGTAGGTCAACATGACACGTCCTCCATCAGTTAACCTAGAGGATAAGTGAGGAGGGGATAAATACAACCACTCTGTGGATGTATACACAATAGTACATAATCATAATGCACATAATGGAAGTCACAGGGAACAAGCTAGAGTTACCCCACCCTCGTGAGTACCAATATCACCGAACTATCATGATCCGCAGTATAACAAATATACCCGCAACATACCCAACCACTGCAACAAGCAGTACACATCCAGATACCACGATAAAGTCTCGTGGCTCTCACACAAAAAGGAAACTATCTATGAGCTACCTCGAACGTAACCCATGGGCCGACAATCAATAGCACGGTCTACGCGCAACTATATGCTACCACGAATGAGACTCGTGGATAGACAGGCTGTATATAAATATCTAATTATTGACTGCACGCACTAGCATACTACCACCAATAGGTCAAGTGAGCAGTCGATTATCCTAGGTTGTTAAGCCTCGGGTTATCCAATACATCGATAAAATGACCATCTATCGACAATCGATAAAGATCATCGATCTATAATTAAACCCATTGAGGCATGCGAGGTTTTCAACACCTCTAATACGAAATGTTTATCAAATACGATAAAGATCATCAACTTATAAACAAATCAGTCGAGATGATTAAATCTAGCATTCCAACCCTTCTAACATGATCGGTATCAAGGTCGATCAAAATCATAAGTCCACTAATAATCGCGTCGAGACGATTAATCATAGGGTTTCGTCCCAACTACCAGGAAACGCCTATCAAAGCCAATAAAGGCCACAAATCTACTATCAAGCCCTTCAAGAGGGTTAAGCCTAAATTATACCATTCTACCAATGCAATCATGCATGCTACAACATGCTACCACGAACAAATCTCGTGGGTACTTAAGATGTAAAGTAGCTATCTAGCTACATGCGTCATACGAATCTGATTATCACCAACTCCGAACGAATAACACAAAAATATAACCTTACAATAGGTCATCTCAACCATGCATGAGAGACCACATGTATACAAAGCACCTACCTATAGAGAGACTCTACTGCAGACTCTCTCTCTCAACCAAGAATGGGAGATATAGTAAGGATTAATCGCATCCTAATCATTCGACCTCCGATCACCATATCACTGAAACAGTAAATGGGTAATCACATACCAATATGCACATCCGGTTATTACGCCTAGGGTTCCAACACCTAGGGTTCTACTAATATTGTTTCATTTCTAAGATCTGCTCCTACCGAATAACCTTATCTAAGTTATTTTATCTCTACTAGTGGTGTCCACCAAAAAACACGAATAATCATATAAACATATAACAATTGTCTAATAAACGATAAAGATAGTCCTACTAATGGGAATTAATGGCTGAAATTAATTAGGGTATAACTAAAGGGTCATGCCAGATCAAAGTCAATGCCAGAACAAAGTCGAGGCAATATATAAATAAAGCATCAGATGCTTATATATACTCTAAACTACATAAGCTATGTAATCATGTCCTCATACCTTCTACGAATTTATCCATCTTAGTCATATTATTCAACTAGTCTAATAATCCTAATACTAGTCAAATCCTAAGAGGTAAACATCTACCAATATATCTTATCATTTATATCACAATGATAACAAGCTAATAGCGATAGCAAGAATAGCAATTTATAACCAAATGCTATCTATAAACCAAAGAACCTAAAAATCTAATTGTCCAATAGATATCAGGTTAAAACAATACTAGATAAAACATGATATCACCGCATAACCAATATAAATATATACTAAATCTAGGAAATTTTCTAGAATTTATTTACCTGTTAGCTGTCTGGAGATGTCCTGTCGCCGCCAAATCCCCCATATTGACCTCGTCAATAATACCTCAATTTCAAACATAAAAATCGCTTGAAACTGCATAACACCGAAAATACCTAGTTAACTCCGCCAAACTTGGCTAACTCCATAAACCCAAAGACCCTAAGGAACTCGGAAACCTACGCTCGATATCAAATAAATTGTCACGCCTCGAGAGTCCTCCGCCAGCAAAAAATCCGGCAAAGATCTCTCAGCATGGGTGACAATATCAATTTTTATACAAGGCCTACACCACTATACATCGGCCAACACGACCGAATCATACCACAACACACGCAGATAATAATAAGGCCTCTGCCAACAAATCTAGGTAAATAAAAGTCTACACTAACTAGACTTACCCTTCTCGCCATCCGGCAGGAATACCCAACCAAACCAATAAATATAAGATCACCAATGGTCCACAAGGACCCCAAAAAAATCCATGAGTATATAAATCCAATTCCAAGCCTAAACATATCTTCTATACAAAAATCCAAATCATAACTCATACAACTAATAAACTATCACGAGGGGGATATGGCAATCGACTCTCTGACATTTTCATCCCGAAATAAAAATAAAACCACGGATAAGTTCAAAGAACTTAGCGGATACTAGTCGATATGAATAGTAAGAAATAGCTAACAATACTAATCATGCCAAGATACCTCATATATATATGGTAAGCAAGAAATAAATGCAAAAGGATCAGACTCACCGAGTCTCCTACCTTGATATAGGAGCATGTGCCTACTATAAGAGATAAAGTCATCACCATATAAGGTATGCATGTCAATCATATATGCAACATCCAAGGCATCAATACAATAATACAAAGAAACACAATACAAATGCAACTCCGTGCAAAATGCATGCCGGCTAATGACATGGTCACCCCGACGCTACACCGCCTCTACACGCGATGGTGAAGCCGAGTGGGTAGGGCTATGACAACTGTGCACTCTGCCATCACTGCTCCTGAGTGACCGAGTGGACGGGATGCTGTCGGAGTACACCTATCCTCCTGCCCCAAACATAGTGGGGGAGCTAAGCTCATCTCCGGTCATAGACTGAGGAGGGATCCTCGCCGCTACCACGCCTCGTCGCTACCCCAGCGGACCAATGAGCTCGACAGAGCAATCGCACACACCTCCCGATGTACCACTAACCCATGAGTGGCGGTGTGTGCGAGCCATGTAATGGGTCATGGCTCAACAATAATGGAACCCGTCACCAAAGATGCAATCATGCAAGATGGTGCATGATACTAAAGCATGTAAATCCTACTCAAAATATCTATCCGAATAATATGTACAATCAGTATGTACATATCCCTAATCCAAGTACTATTATCCAAATAAAACAGGGAGATATAATCATATCCTATCCAATGCATGTATCAATAGGCACAAAAACATACTAGGCATATAAACATGAATATTATTGAAAGCTATCCTAACTAGCATATCAACTTGACTATATCTAAAAGATAAGTCAAAATACCCGCCTGCTATAATGATCGTGAAAGCAACAAAACCGCTATGAGTGGACTCGCCTCGAATTAAACTCCGCATATATAGCATAACTATAGTTAAGCACCAAAAAGCAATTCAACAACAAATTCAATACTTAATCGATTTCCTTTATAACCCAATAACCCAATTAATTCCTAATCCTCCAAATATCATACCGATCAATCGATTAACACCCGAATCAGTCCAAATCGACCAATCAAGCTCACCCGCCCTAGAAATTCCGCCGATACTAACTCAATTTCTTAAATTCACAGTGACATATCCACCAACAGCCCACTAATCGACCCTCACAACCCGCTCACATCGATACACGATCATCCGAACAAAACCCCTAACTCAGATCGTCAAATAAGGGAAAAGGTCATCTCTTACTCGCTCTGGCGACCTCCGGCGCGCGAAAGGGGGAAAAACACGGCGATCGAAGTTGGCCACAGACTGACGGCGGCGTCGATCGCAGAGGAGTCGACGTCTACAGGATGGACCGAGCGCGAGGGAAGAGGGGCGCTAGCGATCTGGTAGAGGAACCGACGGCGGTTGGTCGCAGAGCGGCACTGGTCGTCGCGGCGAGGGCGGCTCGAGCGGCAGACGGCCGGCGGCGGTGCTCCTGGCGAGGAGGATGGCACGTCGTCTAGGGCAGAGGAGGCCGGCGAGGTGGGCTGCGGCGATTTCGGCCGCGGGGGAAGAAGGGCTCGGCTCGGGCTCGGGCGCGTCGGGCTCGAAGAAGAAGGGTTCACGGCCAAGAAGAGGAAGGCCATTGTCAAGCGAGGCAGCGGCGTCGTGATGGAGAGGGCTCAGAGAAGGAATCGCGAGGGTGCGGCGGGGAAAAGAAAGAAAATAGAAAAATAAAATAGAGATTAGGTTTTCCACTGTGCGTATTTTATCCCCTTTAAATAGACCCCTCTAAAGCCCGTTTACTTTATCCCCGTAAAAATCTCGTACGGAGTCCGTTTAAATCCAGAAAAATTCCGGAAAAATTCCTAAAATTCCCTAAAAATCCCGAAAAATTTCCAAGATTATTTCTCAAAATATTTGACCATTAAATTTTGGTATTTTAAATTTCAGTATTTAACATCAGTAGAGGAGTGTCTGGCGGGTACAGGTGAATCAGAATGGGAAGGCCGTGCCGGCGAATGAGATGGTACTGCCGACTGATCATGTGAAGGTCCAGGCAGATCAGGAGGGAAAGTAGGTATAGTGCTGGCAGGCGATGGATCAGTCTGGCCACTACTAGTACTCTGTCGTCTCTGTCCACCACGTCGAAACTATCAACCAAAAATAAAATTAGAATAAAGAAAATAAAACTTTTATGCTTAATGAAGAACATGAAAAACTTACAATATACATAATGAAGATATGAGAGACTGCGACTGCGATAAGCTACGATGATTTCACCACTGATAACCTATAAGAACAAAATATACACAACATACAAAGACAAAAGATATAAATTTAACAATGAGACATTATATATACAAATAATTGAGCTAAGAAAATTTGTAAAATTATAGTTTAAAACTAAAATTATATATAAAAAAACTTATCCTAGACGTCAAATTTCAAAGTCCTCATTATCATCTTCCTCATCCTCATCAGTATCCTCATCCTCGGTCTCCTCCTCCTCTTCCTCCTCGTCCCCCTCCTCCTCCTCCCCCTCCTCCTCCTTATCATTATCATCAATTTGATTGCATCCACGCTTATCACTACTCCGTTGGGATCTCGTGAACGCGTTAGAATTATATATTCCTCAGTTTGAAACATATTTGTAACTTTGTCTTGTTGATATGCAATGTCTTGCCAGCGCTCTTCAATTTTTTTTCCGTGCTTTTGTTTTACAAACAGCCCACCATTCATTTTTGTCACGCCTCAAACTAGGATATGGAGCATAGAAAACTTGAATCGCTTGTTGTGCCAAAATAAATGGTTCATATCTCTTATAAAATCTTTTATGATTTATTTCAACCAAATTATACTGTGGATGCACCTTCATCCCTCTGACGGGGTCAAACCAGCGACACATAAATAAGATAACTCGCATTTCTGGACCAGGATAATCAATCTCTATAATTTCATCCAGCAAACCATAAAATTCATTGCTTGCACCTCCATCATTGGAAGATCAACACATACTCCACTATTCATTGTACTCTTTCCATTTCCATATTCTTGAGTGTGAAATTATATCCGCTTATGAAATATGCCGCCAAGCGCATTATTGCTTTTGGACCCCATGATAGATGGATTAGCAATTCTTGCTGAACGTGAGTTTGATTAGCATAAACCTATACTCAAATGAAAATGATATTTATTTAAAAGTTAATATATGTGTAAACAAAAATGAGGTAATTAAAACTACTTACATATGATTTGAACCATGGTGCAAATTCCTGATCGCAGAAGTGATCAAAGTCACGTGTCGGGATTTCAGAATATAAGTTTTGGAAAATCCTATAATAAAAAATTGTATTATAACATAAACAAATTAACACTTGACGAAGAAATAGGAAATATATACTAACTCGAAATATGGCGATACTTCTGGACAATTAAGTAAAACATATGTCTGGGCTGCCCGCCATTCTTGATCAGTTAAGTATCGTTGCTTACACGGTCCACTTGGTCGACCAAGATAATTAAAAATTGAGAATGAATTCAAATTGGGATCGACAGGACCTTCATCATTCCTTCCGGATTTTCGTCTTTTGGTCTGAACGTGAGGCTCAAAATAATATGATGCAAAAGTTGTTACTTCCTCCACAATATATGCATTCACAATAGAGGCTTCAACATGTGCCTTATTTTTCACTTTTTTCTTCAAATGATATAAGAATCTGATTGTAATATAACAAATTGTATTAGAAATGAATATATAAAAAAATTAAACATTTTTATGCAATATTAACGAAGTATAGAATATGCGAATTATACCTTTCAAAAGGATACATCCATCGATAATGAATCGTCCTCCAACTTCCTCATATATGGCAAGTGAACCAAAAGATGTTCCATTGAATCAAAAAATACAGGCGGAAAAATCCTTTCTAAATTGCACAAAATGATTGGAATGTCTCTCTCTAACTTCTCCATGTGTGAATATCCCAAAACTGTTGAGCATATATCATGAAGAAAAATACTTAACTCTGTAATGGCACCCCAGACAAAATTCTAAGAGTTCTTTAAAGGCAATAGAATTAGTCTTTCCATGAATATATGACAATCATGGCTTTTCAAACCCATCAATTTGCATTCCTTCATATCGACACATCTCCCAAGATTAGAAACATACCCATCAGAAATCTCAATGACTTCAACCATTCACAAACAACACGCTCTGTTCCTTATTCAATGTATAAACCGCTTTGGTTTCGGTCCTCTACTATTTTCATCAACATCAAGGGTGGGTCGCTATAAATGAGTCGATATCTTTTCTTGCATTCAGATTATCTTTTGTTTTTCCTGATATCCATCAACGTATTTATCGATTATCAAAAATATTCTCTCAATATGCATAACATCGAGATTACGATGAATCAAATTACTCAAGTCTACTACCTCTCCCAAGATTGGTAAGATGGGACTCCGTGAAATCCAGCGCGCATCAAGATGATCGGGTAATTCCAAAACCTACCTGGTAAACTTACTCGCCAAGAGTCGCCAGCAGCGCAATACGTACCGGAACCAATGGCGGAGGTGTTCTTTCAATTCGATTCCTAGTGAATTCATCTTTATTCCTTCTGAAATTATGATTTAGTGGTAAAAATTGTCTGTGACAATCAAAATAACTTGGCTTCTTACCATGCTTCAATCTAATCGACTTTGATCTCTCCATACATATTGGGCATCCTAAGATCCCTGCAATACTCCAACCTGATAGCATACCATAAGCCGGAAAGTCATTTATGGTCCAAAGAAGAGCAACCTTCATTACAAACATCTGATTAGTATAAATGTCGTACGTAGGAAAACCTTCATCCCATAGTTGTTTTAGCTCTGCAATCAATGGTTGCATATAAACATCTATTAACTTCTTCGGATTTTTTGGGCCAGGCACAACCAATGTTAAAAACATATACGGTGTTTTCATGCACATCCCAGGCGGAAGATTATAAGGAGTTAATATAACTGGCCAACAAGAATAGTGTCTTCCTGATTTACCAAATGGAGCAAATTCGTCAGCACAGAGATCTAACCTAATATTTCAAGTCTCCTTTGCAAAATCAGGATATGTTCTATCAAAATTTTTCCACGCCTCTGCATCTGATGGATGACACATTAGTCCCTCTTCTGTTCGATGATTTGCATGCCAAGTCATGTGTTCAGCAGTTGTCTTTGATGCATAAAGCCTTTGTAACCTAGGAGTTAAAGGCAAATAAAACAACTGACTATATGATTTACGTCGTTGTTGCCTCCTACTAGTGCTCTTGTACCTATATTGATTACAGAATTTACAAACATCCACATCTGCATCATCTCCCCAATATAACATACAACCATCTCTGCACACATCAATTCTTTCCACTGGGAGACCTAATTCTTTCATCAGTTTTTTCATACTGTACAAATCATTGGGCAGTATATGATCACGCGACAATGCCTCTTCAAAAGCTTGAACAAAATTATTAAAACACTCTTCAGACACATTATGCTCTGCCTTGACATTCAACATTCTTGCCGTGAACGATAGTTTAGTGTGAGTCTCACAACCAGCCCATAAAGGTGCATCTGCAGCACTTAACACCTCCTAAAATTTGAGATATGCTTCATTATTCATATTCTGACCGATATCTGTTACTTGCACCTCTTCCAAGGGTGATGCATTAGTAACCATTTGCTCAATTGTTGGAGGACAACTTGAAGTTGCACCTTGTGATTGGGGAATCAAATTCGGGCCCGCTACATCATATATCATCCTCTGATATGGATTTAATTGATTATAATCACTTTGATCCCTAGAGACTTGTGTGTTGTGTCTATCATAAACTTCATCAGATATAAATGGTTCACCATGACATGTCCAGTTATAGTAATTTGCAACGAATCCAAATCTACAAAGATGCTCTGAAACTTTGCTAGACGGTAAAAATCTACCATTGTGACACTTTCTGCACGGACACCTTATCTGATTACCATCCATAAACTCAACATTACTAGCTGCGAAATTTAAAAACTCTTGCAACCCACTCATAAATTCATCAGTTAAACCCCGACGTTCAGGTAAATTCCTATTATACATCCAACTCCTTTCACGCTGCATTATGTCTGTTTTCAATCAATTATATTAATATAAACTCCTAGAAATTACAATAATACGAATATACAGTTAGTTCACATATGAATTCACTATGTTTAACAATCTTTAAACATAATCGAAAAAAGACAACAGTTGTAATGGGTTGCAGATGTTGGATCGAAGCGGATCGCTAGAGGGGGGGTGAATAGCGATAAAAACTTTTCTTTTAAATCGTTCGATAGACAATTAAACGCAGCGGAAATGTAAATAAAAACTAAATGAGACAAATAGTTTTTTTACTTGGTTCGTAGCCTTCGGCTACTACTCCAAGGCCCTAACGGTCCTAGACCGTGTACGGAGGGCAATTCACTAAAACACTCCTCCTCGTTGGAGGTAGGAGTTTTACGATTACAAAAGCCTTCGAAGCAAAAAGATAGAGAGACAAACCCTCTCTTCTATTAAAGTAAAATGCAACGAAAAGCCTTGATTAAAAAGAATTGCAATATTGAAAGCAATAACAAATTAAGATTATACCAACAACTAAACAAAAGAAACTTTAAGCTAGGGTTGTTGGCAGCACTTCGTTGTTGTAGAGTCGTCGGAGAGTTGCAGCGTAACGGAGGCTTTTGAGCACTTAGAATTGAGGATGAAACCCTAGGTTTGGCCCTCCTTTTATAGCCTTTAAGCCCCTCAACGAATGGGTCTTCAACCAATCACAAATGGGAACAAAACTCCTTGAAAAATGGTGATAAAGCTTGACTCCTCGGTGATTTTTTTGACCACACAGTTGAATTGGCCGGTTGAACTGATGGCCAGGATTTTTGACTACAATAAAGAGTTAGCTCAAAATATAAGTGGATTCGACGGCCACTTGCCGTCCGATCTCAACATAGACCTTCCATGGGAAGTCTTGGGTCGGATCGTCGCCTAAGATCATCCCCGTAAAGAGGATACGACCTCACTTACGCTCGCACACACGAGCTTACCTCGATACTTACGTGTCGCTTTTGCTTCTGGCCTTCCACTCGATTCCTTCGGCTCCCTCCGAAGTAACTCGAGTGTCGCCCGACCACCGCGGCTTCCTCCGGGTGTCGCTAGCCTTCAGCTCCAGCATTGAGACTTTTCTGCACACTTGATTTAGCTCGTGAGATAACAATATAAGCTTAACTTTATATCGTTTACTATAATCAAAACTTAGGTTCGACTTAGGTGCCCACTGCACCAACAATCTCCCCCTTTTTGATTTATGGCAAACCCACATACAAAGTTAAGACAAAAATAAGTATGAGATTATGCATGAATGAGTAGGAGTATATAAAAATTCTTTTTCAAGTGCTCCCCCTTGAGGAATCCTCCCCCTTGACCGAGGGTGAGTACTTGAGAAAGGGTTTTAACTCTCCCCCTTGATATGTGCTACTAAGAAAAAGAATTAAGTAACCGAAATTACTTAATATTGGCCATAGTGTTTAAAATAAGTTTTAAGTTAAGAAACCAAATGATTTCTTAACCTTGGCCTTTTGTTAAAAGTTTAAATAAGTTTTCAAAACTTAAGTTAACTTTTGGTTTAATTATGAAGTAAGAGTTAAGTTATCAAAAAAAAAATTTTGACCCCTTAACTTTTGTCCTTTTTCTCCCCCTTTTGCCGTATATCGAAAAGAGTAAGGGGTGTGTGGAAAATAAAATAAATGTTAAATTTAAAGTCCAAGCATGTTCCACATTTTTATTTTTAAAAATAATATACTGAAAATAAGTTCATCTATAAAATGTTCGACTCATATTTGGCTTGATTGATATGAAGGATCAACCAGTCCTGGTCAGAGTCGGTTAGTATGTATGATTATACTCCGTGGTTCATAGCGATGCACTAGCTCTACATCTGGAACCAGGAGTAAGGTCCTAACATCTCACGCCCATCTACGTGGCTAAGTACACAAACACATTAGTCCTATGTGTTGTGAGATGTATTGGCTCCTTAAATCTATAGGTGCATGATATCTAAGGTATGTCCTATGCTAGTTCCATGAAAAAAAAAGTAAGAAATAGTAGTAAGAAAATATAATTTGCAAGTTCCTATTCTATTACGCACATGCCTAATCTTCGTCTCAAGAGACTAAATTCGGCTTCGGGTAGTGGTTTAGTAAATATATGCCTAGGTTAGATTTAGTCAACATATTCGAGTTGTATGGGCCGTTGGCTACATGTTCTCGAATGAAATGGTGTTTACCTCTATATGCTTTGTCCTTGAATGGCATATAGGGTTCTTAGTTAGATTTATCGAACTTATGTTGTCTACAAAAATTTTAGTTTTGGTGAAGTCCAACCTAAAGTCTCGGAGAGTGTGCTTCATCCAAAGAAGGTGAGTTACACACACTCACCCATCATAGCGTATTGGCCGGTGGTAGATAAGGCAACACAATGTTGCTTCCTCTGCACCAACTCACTAGACTTGAGCCGAGTAGTTGACAGACAACCACTCGTGCTCTTTCTATCGAGTTTACTACTGGCATAATCCGAATCAGATGGTGGATTAGTTGAACTCGTAGATCTAGGGTGCAAATACCAGCGTTAAGTGTACCCTTAAGATATCTAAGGATCCTAGGGTTAGGTGAGACTCCTTAGCACAGGTTTGAAACACAGGCGCACATACTTCTATCAATAGGATGTCAGTCGACTGCGATTAAGTATAGGAGACTTCTATCGCTCCTATAGTACTTTAAGTCAATGGACTTACTTTCTAGGTCTTCTCCTATGTTAACATTAATCGCCATTGGGGTGTTTATTATCTTAGCGTCTTGCATTCCAAATCTTTTAATTAACTCCTTAGTGTATTTTTTGTTGATATAGGTATATACCATCCTTAGTTTGTTTAATTTGTAGACCTAAAAGAAACTTAACTTCGCCTACAAGTTCATTTCAAACTCACTTTCCATGAGTGAAAGCGAACTCGTTTAGTAAAATTTGAGTTAGAGGTTCCAAAAATTATATCGTCTATGTAAATTTGAGCTATGAATATTTCTTTACCTAAGGTTTTTACGAAGAGAGTTGGGTCAACTAAGCCTTGGTTAAACCCTTTTGACTTAAGATGGATTGAAAGTCTCTCGTACCAAGCTCGAGGAGCTTGTTTAAGTCCATAGAGAGCTTTCTTAAGTTTTAGAACATGGTCGGGTTTATCTAGATTTTTGAATCCGGGGGGTTGGCTAACATAAACTTCTTCTTTAATGTATCCATTTAAGAATGCCGACTTAACATCCATTTGAAACAGCTTAAATCCTCGATGTGCGGCATAAGCTAGCAACATTCGAATGGATTCGAGTCTAGCTACTGGGGCATAGGTTTCGTCGTAATCTAAGCCTTCGACTTGACTAAATCCTTTGGCGACTAACCTAGCCTTGTTTCTAACTACTTCACCTTTATCATCAAGCTTATTTCGAAACACCCACCTTGTTCCAATTATCGTTTTGTCTTTAGGTGGTGGTACTAATTCTCACACTTCATTCCTAGTAAATTGAGCTAGCTCTTCTTGCATTGCAATAATCCAATCGGGATCAAGAAGAGCTTGTTCAATTGATTTGGGTTCTATCTTTGAAATTAAGGAAATTTGACTAAGGTTCCTATAGGATGCTCTAGTTCGAACTCCTAGATTAGGATCTCCTATCACTTGATCGATAGGGTGGTTAGTGAATCCTAGATTGGGTTGGGTTTGTGTCACCTAATGGCAGTCTCAATGGGGTGACTTGGTCAACATTAGTTTGGTTGAGTCATCTATCACTTGATCAATAGAGTGACTTGGTTGACTTAGGTTAGGATTAACACTAGACCTGATCTCCGGATCAGAGTTAGGTCTAGTATGAATCGGCTCGCTAATTGGGGTTGCCGGGGGTTTTGTAGGTTCATGTCCTTCATCAAATACTACATTGATAGTCTCCTCGACTCTAAGGGTGTCGTGGTTATATACTCTATAAGCTCGACTTGTAGTCGAGTATCCTAGAAAGATTCCGGTCGTGGTCTTGGATGTAAATTTCCTAGGTAATCCTTAGTGTTTAGGATATGTACCTTACACCCAAATACCCTAAAGTACTTGATGTTAGGTATTTTATCGTGATAAATCTCGTATGAGGTCTTAAGGTGCCTCTTTACCATAAGGATCCTATTTGACATAGCATGTCGACGCTCACGCCGCCAAAACCTATCGGGTAGGTCATATTCGCTCAACATGGTCCTAGCGCTTCTTGTAGAGTTCGATTTTTCCGCCCACTAGGCCATTTTGTTGAGGGGTCCTAGGGCAAGAGAATTCATGGTGGTATCCGCTTAGGTTACGTAATCGGTGAACCTTTGATTTTCGAATTCACCACCCCTAAGTCTTTTGATTTTAAGGTTTTTTGATTCTCGATTAATTTGAATAAATTGATTAATTGATCTAGGTATCATTTTTATGTTTGATGAACCTAACCTGTAAACTCGAGTAGTCGTCAATTATGACTAAGCAATATTGACTTTCATTGAGTGACTTGGCTCCATGTGAATCGAATAGATCCATATGCAGGAGCTCAAGTACACTTGAGGTTCGTTCTTGGTTAGTTAACTTGTGTTGTGTCCTAGGTTGTTTTCCTTGTTGACAAGCATTACAGATTTTATTAACTAAATTGTTGAGGTTGGGTAAGCCTCGACTAGGCCACTCGACTCATCTTATGGACGAGTCTTAAAAGTAGTGACCGAGTCGCTTGTGCACAACCATGATTCCTCTTCCCGTGTCATAAGACATTTGGTGAGGATTTGATTAAGTTAATTGTATAAATATTATTTGTCCTAGTTCCTTTGAGTATTGTTTTAGCTGTTTTATTTGTTTTAATTACACATTCATTTTCTAAAAATACGACCTTATAGTTATTGTCACATAATTGGCTTACGCTAAGCAGGTTATATTCAAAATTCTCTACAAGTAATACATTTTTAATAACAAAATTCGAGTTAAGCTCGATATCACCTGATCCGAGGATTTTGAGCTTGCCGTTATTCCCAAAGGCTACCGATCCTTGTCGCTTGAATCAAGCTTGAAAACTTGAGCCGATCCTGGTCATGTGTCGAGTAACCATCGCCCAACATCCATTGATCCTACACACAAGGTGGTTGGATTGGATGTTAGATTATTATATATATATTTTAAAAAAATTGGTTGTAAGTTGTTAAACCTAGGTCATCTCACCGAGTCTATATTATCAATCATTTTATTCTTATGTGTTTTTTGTGATATTACTTCCAATTATGTTGATTAAGTGCATTTATGTTCAAGTAATTTTATGTTTGTTTTGGTTTTAAACCTAGGCTTGTCAAGTTTACCTTTCAAGATCATGGCTTCCAGTCGTGGCGAGGCAGGGGCCTTCTTTTATCGGATCATCGACCACTTCCTTAGACAAAGCCATTTTCAAGAACAAGGATTTTAGTTGATTAATTGAAAAGAGGCTCCCCGAGGCTCCATCTTTTCGAAGGATTTTAGTTGGTTATTTGAAAAGAGGCTCCCCGAGGCTCAATCTTTTCGAAGGATTTTAGTTGGTTATTTACGTGTTCTAAGTGAGTTCACGAAAGAAAAAAAACAAAAAAAATCTAAGCATACAATTTCTAAGTTAAAACACAAACATGTTTTGATCGCTCCCTAGACCGCTGAATCGATTCGGTCCTATCCACATAGTGGATTTGGTCCTGGGAACCCAAAGACGAGTTGGATCCTAGAGTTGAAATCAAAGTGGTCTTAGGGACCCATGCTTGGACACATTTTTTATATCTACTTACGATTGACATACGATTTATTGGTCGTGTTTGAGCTAAACCCTAGTCCGCCTTGTTGTACACGGCCCTTTATGATCCAAGTAGGAGGTCAAGTCCTTTGATCCCAAAGTAAACCTTTCCAACGTATTCCTAAGATCTTCGACTTGACTTTTCAAGAGTGAGTTCTCAACTTCGAGTTTTTCAACCCGAGTTGAGTCCTTCTCTTGAACTCGACTAGTCGAAGAGGTTAGGAGACCTCGTGTTTGAGGAGTTTAACTTCTCAACCAGTGGTCTCGACCTTGACTGATTTAACTAATTTCTAGACAAAACCTAAACTATGCAAAGTATTAAATAAAGTTCGACTCACTTTAAGGGTATCTTTTGAACCGGATGCGTATCCGTGGCTTGACTTGAAGGTAGTTCAGAGTCCAGCCATCATCCTCGTGTTCCGACTCAAGTTCTGTGTTCGGCCTCCGTTCCGACTCAATTGATTTCGCCATGAAGACGTGGTCTTCGTTCTTCATGACGCTTCTTCCCATGTCGCGCTGAGGGCCTTCTTATGTGCTTAGGTGCCTTGTGGTTGAGCTTGGGGCATTTGACTTGATATGTCCAAACCGTTAGTAATATATGAGAGATGTCCTAAGACAATCGCTTTATGTATGAACCATTTATATGATAAATGAAGATTCACTATTTGAGTATACATGTTTTATGTATTTGATTGGATCTTAAACTCATTTACTGAATGTCCACGATACGATTCACAGCATGAGAGAATTTGTGATTGGATCACAACCAGTGAGTATCTCTACATGTGTAATTGTGATGTATCTGAATTATCTCTAGTCAATGAATCGATGGATTGACACCATCAATTCGGCCGAGACTAGCACGAGGTATACCCTTGGTGTATCCGCGCACTAATTCTCACCGGGCCGAGACATTGTGATGTCCGAGTTAATCGTGGATGCTAGTTATGGTAACTAGTTCATCGAGTGACCACCGTAAGACTTCATATGGTTCTCTCGCATATATAGATATGTCAATGAAGTTCTTATCGCGGCTTAAGTGCGATGTTCTTCGACTTATGTATTCAAGTCATCTTGATCATGGAGACTTATGCTTTGACATCTTAAGCAAACATCTCTAAGGAGATGTGGACCCGGATGATTGGGTATAAGTCAAGTGATCAAGGTGTTTGAATAGCCTATAAAGGATTCACCACTCCTTGCAGGAGATGTATACCCATGGCCTCTCGCCGGATTGTTACTAAAGTCTGCCAAAGCATTACATGTTTAGAGTAAGGTACTCTTCGATACATGTGAGTAACTAGAACTGTGAGGACGAGGAAATGATACTGGGCTAGGTGTGACGAGTCACTTAGTGGGGATCGACACTATAGACCATGTCCCGAACCAAGTGGGTATAAGATGAGTGAAGGGAATGGGGCAATTTAATCATTCGAGTACCAAGGGTTTCGTAAATAGTTCGATCAACCGCTGATCTTTTCTGCTAATCGGGGATCATGATGTACTACTAGGTGCCACTCATGATCGCTCTATAATTAATGGTTAATTATAGACGCCAACATAAACCGAGAACCTATTTGGTCACACGACAACGAGTGTAATCCAAAGGATTTAAAGCTTGAGAATGGGATTCTGCATCGAGAGAACTAGGTTTGGTCGACCAAACATAAAGCGAGCATGAAATCGCTTCACTGCAATGGAAGCGTGATGGGCCGCGGTCTTATGAAGACATAATGGATGGACCAAAATGGTTTGGTTCTAATCCAATGGAGGAGAATAAACCAAAGGGTTTGGTTTATTTTAAACTAATGAACCAAACCATTGTTGATCGATGCGTCGCAACGTAGAAGTAAAAGCAATACGTATTTTAACTTATCTTAATGGAGCGGGTTAACGGGCCTAATGGTTATGATCCAATAACCATTAAGAGAATTAGTTGACCCCTTGAAGGATTTGCCAACCCTAGGCCGCCGCCTCTCCTCCTCCAACCGCGCCCCCAAGGAGCCTTCCTTCCGCCGCGCCGCAGCTGCTGCCGTTGGTGCTCCGGTGATCTTCCTTAGGTGTGGCGATAAGGTGAGCACTTGGCTTCCTTGTTTTGGCCGGCGCCTACTACTTCACCAAGCTGTCCAGTTTTCTGGACAGCTTCTTCTCCTCTCGCCGGAGCGCCGCTTGACGACGGTTAGAGCTCCGACAGCGGCTAACTACCGATTCGATCTCCGTAATCCTCTGAGGTGGAGGACAAAGGATTTGTCAAACGGTTGACGACTACCTCTCCGGAGAAGCGAGTGGTGAGGACTCGCTTTTGGATCCGAATTTGGATTCGGATCGTGATCATCTCTCGAGCACGTCGTCTTCAACACGAGGCTACTAACCCGTACGAAGACGAAGCTCGTGGCTTAGCGAAGTCATCCCGAGGAACTCGGCGTGGATACGGATAGAGACGATTCTAGCGAGGATCGTTCCGGTTGATGTCGTTTCCGCTACACGTCATACGAAAGGTATAACGTAGATAAATTTCCTTTTATTGCAAATTTAAATTTACGGTTATGTCTACACTTGTTGTAATATGCATGCGTGTGTTGTGTGTGTTGTAATAAATGTAGATTTATTATTTTTATTGCTTCCGCTGTTCATGTTTACGTAAAACATGATCGAACACACACACGCCATGTCAAAAACCCAACAAAGGGTATCGAGCCTGTGTTGTGTTTCGACATAATCGTAAAATGGTTTTACGATAGTCATAATGTATTTCTGGAAATTTTCTAATTTTGGAAATTTAGAAGTATTTATGGAAATTTTTCAATTTTGGAAAGTCTAGAAGTATTTATGGAAATCTTCCACTTTTGGAAAGTTGGAAGTATTTATGGAAATTGATATTTTCCATAAATAAAATATTTGATTAGATTCAGGAAATTTGTTTCCTAATTTAATCATGATTTGATTTGGGAAATCAAATCTTAAAATATTTTATTTCCATAAGTAGTTTTAATGATTTAGGAAATTGGTTTCCTAAATAGATTTTCCTTAATCAAATAATTCCATGAATAAAATATGTGAATAGATTTGGAAATTTGTTTCCTAATTTAATTATGATTTGATTTGGAGAATCAAATCTTAAACATATTTTATTTCCATAAATAGTTATGACATATAAGGAAATATATACATGACATAATTGTATGTCATGTAATTGCATTAGATGCATAACATTATGTCATGCGTGTCGTGACATGTAGATGTATGTCATGTATGTCATGCCATGTAGATAATAGTTATTTGCATGCAAAGAGGATGAGACATAAAAACCCTTAAACAATATTAAAGCCTACACCTTCCATTAATATGGTTAGAACCAGAGTTCCGCTTTCTTGTTTGGGTTGTTGGACTCTCTCCAAACCCCTCGAACCCGAACATGTTCAAACCATGGAATAGTTTAATACTAATATGGTAAGAGTGAGGTCAATCGTTAGCTTTGGTTGTTGGACTCTCTCCAAGCTGGGCTAATTGGTTGAATGCGCTCTAACCATATTAAAACTATTTCTCGATTAATGGGTTGGCTTTAACCTGGAGCATCGGCTTGTTGGACTCTCTCCAAGGTCGATGTAAAGGGAGGTGAAGTTGGGTGCTATGCATATGATGCATACTTGTTAATGTGTTAACAACCCAACGTATGTGTGAACATTCAATTAGTTGATAGCACATTGTGATAGTTGCATATACGTGATATGCAATCGGTATAGATGATACCTACCGTCGTAGTTATGAATGGCTTGTTGGACTCTCTCCAAGGTTGTTCATAACTATGATGGATATCAACCCATTCGGAGATGGACCTACGATCTCCCGAAGTGATTTTGGGGTGTTTGAAATTCGAAAAATGAATGGGATTTATAAATGTATATTGATGCATTTTAAAATCATTTTCTCATATATGCTCGTTTTGTATTTCTAAGATTGATCATGATGTCTTTGAATTTGCGTTCCATTTTGGATTCGAATAAATTGACTGGGTCGAACTTCTTGGACTGGCTTAGAAGCTTGAGAAGTGTTCTAAAGGTTGAAAAGCTTGCAAATGTCCTCGGCCTCTTCCGCCTGTCCCTAGTGACGATGCAACTCTGGACCAATTGTTGGCCTATCAGAAACATGTGAGTGATTCTGAACAAATGAGTTGCATCATGCTAGCCGCGATGGAACCCAAGCTACGAAAGCAGCATGAGCATATGGATGCTCATATCGTAGTCCTTCATCTTTGTGAATTTTTTGATAAGCAAGTGAGATTCGAAAGGTTAGAAGTCTCCAAGCTCCTCTTCACCTCTGAGATGCAAGAAGGTTCATCTGTGGTACTGCTCAACATGCTGAAGACTGTGGAGCCTTCTGAGAAGCATGAGCAGGGGACGGTGTTGTTAGTTGATTCCTCGAAGAAAGGTTCTAAGAGGGAGTCAAAGGAACAATAGAAGGGGAAGAAGAAAAAGGCTAAAAAGGCAGAACCAGCTCAAAAGGGCACTTGCCATCATTATGGCATGTAGGGTCATTTGCGAAGAAAGTGCAAGATTTATCTTGAGTCCGTGAAGAAGGATAAGACATCGGATGCCCCATCTTCTTCAGAAATCTTCTTTATTGATTGTCATTCTATTTCCTTAGACACTTGGGTATTGGATACTGGGTGTGGCTCACATATATGTAATGACATACATGGGCTAAGGAATAGAAGAAGACTCGTCAAGGGAAAGTCAAATTTACGTGTTGGGAATGGAGCAAAGGTTGCTGCACTCGCCATCGGAACATATTTGTTGAAACTCCCTGCAGGACTTGTCTTAGAACTGGACAATTGCTTTTATATTCCTTCGTTGATAAAGAACATCATTTCTATTTCTTGTTTAAATAGAAATGGTTTCCATTTGACGTTTAGTAACAATTGTTGTTACATAACTTTGAATGGGGTTCTTTATGGACGGAACTTTAAGCAATGGTGTTTATACGCTTGGACGATATCAAAGGACATTTGCAATATCGAAGCGAGCAACAAGCGTGCTCGAAAGGATAATCAAATAGACTCCTATATGTGGCATTGTCGTCTTGGCCATATAAGCAAGAAACGCATGTCCGAATTACATCGATGTGGAATTCTGGAATCGTTTGAATTGGATTCATACGATACATGCGAATCATGCTTAAAAGGCAAGATGACTAAGTTACCTTTTACTGGAAAAGGTGAACGAGTGGGAGAGTTACTAGGTCTAATACATACATCGATGTATGTGGACCTATGTCAACTCAAGCATTAGGAGGCTATAGCTACTTCATTACCTTCACCGATGATCACTCACGGTTTGGGTATGTGTTCTTGATGAAACACAAGTCTGAAGCCTTTGAAAGGTTCAAAGAATTCAGAAATGAAGTAGAGAAACAACATGACAAAAGTATTAAAATACTTCGATCGGATCGAGGTGGTGAATACTTAAGTCAAGAGTTTCTTGATTATCTAAGAGACAATGGCATATTGTCTCAATGGACTCCGCCCTATACACCACAGCATAATGGTGTATCTGAGAGGCGTAACCGGACCTTGTTGGACATGGTCAGGTCAATGATGAATCATGCAACTCTTCCCAAGTCCTTTTGGGGCTATGCACTTCAGACAGCTGTTTACTTGTTAAACAGAATGCCTACCAAGGTAGTCTCAACTACTCCATATGAGATATGGAATAGTAAGAAACCTCATGTATCTTACTTGAAGATATGGGGTTGTCCCGCTTATGAGAAGCTGGATCAGACGCATAAATTGAATGTTAAGTCTGATAAATGTCTATTTATTGGATACCCTAAGGAAACAAGGGGTTACCAATTCTATCATCCTGTGGAACAAAAGGTGTTTGTTTCAAGGCATGCTGTGTTTCTAGAGAAAGAGTTTCTCTTGCAAGAAAATAGTGGGAGTGTCGTCGAGCTTGAGGAGGCTCGAGAGACTCAAATAGACATTGATGAGATACCTAGTGAAGCACAACAGCCGACAACTCATAGTGATGAGCAATCGGTCGACTTATTGTAACACCACATCTTCGTAGATCCGCAGAACACGCAATATTCCCGAGAGATATGGATTTCGTAAGTGAATCGAACGACGTGTTACTCATTGATGATGAGGAGCCTACCAGCTATGAAGAAGTGCCGATAAGTTCGTAAAGGGATAAGTGGCTTGGTGCCATGAAGTCAAATGGATTCCATGTATGAAAACCAAGTTCGAACTCGTCGACCCACCAAGGCATAAAGCCTATAGGGTGCAAGTGGGTTTTCAAGAAGAAAACCACATGGATGGTAATGTGATTACCTATAAGGCTAGATTGGTGGCGAAAGGATATCGCCAAAAGCAAGGTGTTGATTATGACGAAACCTATTCCTCAGTAGCTATGCTTAAATCCATTCGATGCTCCCGCCATAGCGGCTCATTATGATTATGAGATATGGCAGATGGATGTGAAAAGCGGCTTTCCTTAATGGAAACTCGCCGAGGACGTGTATATGATACAACCCGAGGGTTTCACATCGCTGATAAAACCAAGGTATGCAAATTGCGTACGTCCATTTATGGATTGAAGCAAGCATCCAGAGTCGAATATCCATTTTGATGAGACAATCAAAAAGTTTGATTTCACAAAATCCGCATTTAACCTTGTGTGTACAAGAAGGTTAGTGGGAGGCAAATGTTCCTAGTATTATATGTCGATGACATATTACTTATAGAAATGATGTTTCAATCTTACATACTAAGGTTTGGTTATCCAAGACATTCTCCATGAAAGACTCGGGAGAAGCAATCTACATCCTGGGATTAAGATCTATAGAGATAGATCGAAACGGTTGCTTGGTCTTCGCAGCCTACATATATAGACCGAAAGCAAAGAGGTTTAGCATGTCGAATCCAAGAAAGGTTTCTACCCATCGGCATGGGGTACACCTTTCAAGTCTATGTGTCCGCGCACGTAAGATGAGAGGATTTGCATGAGTAAGATTCCCTATGCATCCGCAATAGGATCTATCATGTATGCTATGTTATGTTACGAGGCCCGATGTATCGTATGCCTGAGTGTCATGAGCAGATATACCAGAATGGATCATTGGGTGATCGTAAGACGATCCTTAAGTACTTGAGAAGAACTAAGGATGTGTTCCTAATATATGGAGAAGGGTACATGGTGATACGTGGGTATACGGATGCCAGCTCCGGATAGACAAGGATGATTCCATGTCTCAGTCTGGGTATGTATTCACCTAGAATGGAGGCGCAATAAGTTGGAAAGGTTCCAAGCTACTATAGCGGATTCTCGCCACTAAGGTAATACATTGCCTTCGAAGCAAAGAAAGGAAGCGGTTTGGATCAAGAAGTTCATCTCTGAACTTGATGTGGTCTCATCAATGATCTAAACATGTGCTTCGCCGCTATCATCTTATCAGAGAGATCATCAGTAGGAACGAAATACAAATCGAGAAAATTCCCACTGAAAGGAACTTAGCGGATCCTTTGACTAAGGCATTACCTCAAAATACGTTTGAGGGTCATGTTAGAGCTTATGGTATTGGATACCGTAGCGATTGGCATTAGGCCAAGTGGGAGTCTGTTAGTAATATATGAGAGATGTCCTAAGGCAATCGCCTTATGTATGAACCATTTATATGATAAATGAAGATTCACTATTTGAGTATACATGTTTCATGTATTTGATTGGATCTTAAACTCATTTATCAATGTCCACGATACGATTCACAAAGATGAGAGAATTTGTGATTGATCACAACTAGTGAGTATCTCTACATGTGTAATTGTGATGTATCTAATTATCCCTAGTCAATGAATTGATGGATTGGACACCATCAATTCGCCGAGACTAGCACGAGGTATACCCTTGGTGTATCCAAGCAAATGATTCTCACCGGGCCGCGAGACATTGTGATGTCCGAGTTAATCGTGGATGCTAGTTATGGTAACTAGTTCATTGGAGTGACCAACCGTAAGACTTCATATGGTTCTCTCGCAGATATAGATATGTCAATGAAGTTCTTATCGTGGCTTAAGTGCGATGTTCTTTCGACTTGCGGTATTCAAGTCATCTTGATCATGGAGACTTATGCTTTGACATCTTAAGCAAACATCTCTAAGGAGATGTGGACGGGATGATTGGGTATAAGTCAAGTGATCAAGGTGTTTGAATAGCCTATAAAGGATTCACCACTCCTTATGCAGGAGATGTATACTCATGGCCTCTCGTCGATTGTTACTAAAGTCTTTGGCCAAAGCATTACATGTTTAGAGTAAGGTACTCTTCGATACATGTGGAGTAACTAGAATCAGAGGACGAGGAAATGATACTTGGGCTAGGTGTGACGAGTCACTTAGTGGGATCGACACTATAGACCATATCCTCGAACCAAGTGGGTATAAGATGAGTGAAGGGAATGGGGCACGAATCATTCGAGCTGCTGAAGGGTTTCAGAAATAGTTCTGGATCAACCGTTGATCTTTTCGGTTAATTGGGGATCATGATGTACTACTAGGTCCCACTCATGATCGTTCTATAATTAATGGTTAATTATAGACGGCCAACATAAACCGAGAACCTATTTGGTCACACGCACAACGAGCGTAATCCAAAGGATTTAAAACGAGCTTGAGAATGGGATTCTCAGACCGAGAGAAACTAGGTTTGGTTGGACCAAACATAAAGCGAGCATGAAATCATTTCAGTCGCAATGGAAGCGTGGATGGGCCGAGTCTTATGAAGACGTAATGGATAAACCAAAATGATTTGGTTCTAATCCAATGGAGGAGAATAAACCAAAGGGTTTGGTTTATTTTAAACGAATGAACCAAAAGTTGGTTCGGTTCGTTTTAACTTAAAATAAACCATCATGGTTTGGTTTATTTTAACTTATCTTAATGGAGCGGGTTAACGGGCCTAATGGTTATGATCCAATAACCATTAAGAGAATTAGTTCTATAAAAGAGGGCTTAATGGATAATTAAGCCCTAATCCAAAACCCTAGCCTCAAGAGTTACCACCCTTGAAGGATTTGGCGCCAACCCTAGGCTGCCGCCCTCTCCTCCTCCAACCGGCGTCAGAAGGAGCCTTCCTTCCCCCTGCCGGCCGAGCCGCTGCCGGTTGGTGCTCCGGTGATCTTCCTTGGGTGTGGCGATAAGGTGAGCACTTGGCTTCCTTGTTTTGGCCGGCGCCTACTCCTCCACCAAGCTGTCCAGTTTTCTGGACAGCTTCTTCTCCTCTCGTCGGAGCGTCGTTTGGACGGCGGTTAGAGCTCCGACAGCGGCTAAACTACCGTAGATTCGATCTCCGGTAATCCTCTGAGGTGGAGGACGAAGGATTCATCAATTGGTTGACGAATACCTCTCCGGAGAAGCGAGTTTTGAGGACTCATTTTTGGATCCGAATTTGGATTCGGATCGTGATCATCTCTCGATCACGTCGTCTTCAACACGAGGCTAGTAACCCGTACGAAGACGAAGCTCGTGGCTTAGCGAAGTCATCCCGAGGAACTCGGCGTGGATACGGATAGAGACGATTCTAGCGAGGATCATTCCGGTTGATGTCGTTCCCGCTACACGTCATACGAAAGGTATAACGTAGATAAATTTCCTTTTATTGCAAATTTAAATTTACGGTTATGTCTACACTTGTTGTAATATGCATGCGTGTGTTGTGTGTGTTGTAATAAATGTAGATTTATTATTTTCATTGCTTTCGCTGTGTTCATGTTTATGAAACATGATCGAACACACACACGCCGCGGTGCCGGAAACCCAACACAAACCTGTTACACTCATAACACCTAATATTAGAACTTTTAGGCTTACCTTGGTTGGGTCGAGTCATGGTTCGCTTTCGTCCCTTGGCTATCCTTCGAGCTAGGTTCATTAGTTCGGCAGTCAACTCCGGGTCAATTTCTTCTTCGGACTCGTCTTCCTCCTCGGTTGGTAGTGGCTTGCTTGCGATTTTCTTCTTCTTTGAACCTGCAAACAAGGTTATACCTTTCTCGGGTTCCGAGTTAGACTGCTCATGAAGTTCAAAATCGGAAAAAAGTTCATCTAATCTAAGTTTAGAAAGGTCCTTGGAAACCTTGTAGGCATCGACCATGGATGCCCACAAGGTAGTCCTCGGAAAAGAGTTTAGAACATACCTTATAAGGTCGCGGTTTTCGACCTTTTGCCCGATTGCGTGTAGGTTGTTGACGATGTCCTGGACTCGGGCGTGAAGTTGCGTCGCGGACTCGTGTTCCTGCATTTTTAGATTATATAATTTATTGAATAAGAGGTCGCGCTTACATACCTTGGCTTCATCGGTCCCTTTGTGTAGCTCCACTAGTTTTGTCCAAAGATCTTTTGTGCTTATGAAAGGGCCGACGCGATTTAACTCTTCCTTGGACAAGCCGCATTGGAGGATTTGTGTTGCCTTGGCATCGGCTTCGACTTATCGTTTTGTTGCAACGGTCCATTGATCATAATCCAAGGAGTCACCCACTTCATTAGTCGGAAGTGTGAAACCCGTTTGGATTATGATCCACATCTCGATTTGGGTTTTGAGAAAGCATTCCATCCGACCTTTCCAGTAAGGGAAATAATCTCCGTTGTAAAACAGAGGTCGGACGGTGCTAAAACCCTCGAGATGGGCCATTAGAACAAAAAAACAAGGAGACTAAAAAGACCTAGCAAACATAAAACACGAAAGTACCAAGACTTGCGTCTTGGATTAGTAGTGTGGGAAATAAAAAGAAACAAACGAAAAATAGAAAGTTAAGCAAAGAAATAAGAAACTAAATAAAAAGTAAGTACTCACAACCTTCGATGTCCCCGAAAGGCTACTAAACGTCGATTTTTGAGGATGAAAACAACTTGTTATGGGGGTAAACCCTAGTAAGAAGTGTAGATCTCTGCGAGGGCTTCGATTTGGTAGGTAGACCGTGTCGTGGATCAACTTGTACGAAAAGTTATGCCCGTTTGACCGTCGGCTACTCCAAAAGCGAATACTTGCAAAACAAAACCAAACGAAGAGTACCAAGACTTCGTCTTGGATTAGTAGTGCGGGAGGAAAATTTAAACGAACGAAAAACAAATCTGTAAAAAATGTTAGATTGGTGGTTTCACCAAATCTAAGCGCCCCCGGCTCTGATACCAATTGTTGGATCGAAGCGGATCGCTAGAGGGGGGGGGTGAATAGCGATAAAAACTTTTCTTTTAAATCGTTCGATAGACAATTAAACGCAGCGGAAATGTAAATAAAAACTAAATGAGACAAATAGTTTTTTATTTGTCTGTAGCCTTCGCCATTACTCCACGGCCCTAACGGGCCTAGACCGGGTACGGAGGGCAATTCACTAAAACACTCCTCCTCGTTGGAGGTAGGAGTTTTACGATTACAAAAGCCTTCGAAGCAAAAAGATAGAGAGACAAACCCTCTCTTCTATTAAAGTAAAATGCAACGAAAAGCCTCGATTAAAAAGAATTGCAATATTGAAAGCAATAACAAATTAAGATTATACCAACAACTAAACAAAAGAAACTTTAAGTTAGACTTCGCTGTTGTAGAGTCGTCGAGAGTTGCAACAGAACTGAGGCTTTTGAGCACTTAGAATTGAGGATGAAACCCTAGGTTTGGCCCTCCTTTTATAGCCTTTAAGCCCCTCAACGAATGGGTCTTCAACCAATCACAAATGGGCACAAAACTCCTTGAAAAATGGTGATAAAGCTTGACTCCTCGAGGCTGATTTTTGACCACTGCTGAACTGGCCTTGAACTGATGGCCAGTGATTTTTGACTACAATAAAGAGTTAGCTCAAAATATAAGTGGATTCGACGGCCACTTGCCGTCCGATCTCAACATAGACCTTCCATGGGAAGTCTTGGGTCGGATCGTCGCCTAAGATCATCCCCGTAAAGAGGATACGACCTCACTTACGCTCGCACACACGAGCTTACCTCGATACTTACGTGTCGCTTTTGCTTCCGGCCTTCCACTCGATTCCTTCGGCTCCCTCCGAAGTAACTCGAGTGTCGCCCGACCACCGCGGCTTCCTCCGGGTGTCGCTAGCCTTCAGCTCCAGCATTGAGACTTTTCTGCACACTTGATTTAGCTCGTGAGATAACAATATAAGCTTAACTTTATATCGTTTACTATAATCAAAACTTAGGTTCGACTTAGGTGCCCACTGCACCAACAGCAGATTCTGATGGTGTATGTGAATGTTTATGAAATGGTAATGTGTCATATCCTTGAATTTTATCATACTTGAAAACTTATATTATATATGTTACATGAGTTGAATGTTTGCAAAATCAGGATATAATAACATATAATATGTTTCCATATATTACTGCATTTAGTATACATTATCCTTTGTTATAAAAAGACATCTCACTATCTTATGCTAACCACCATGGCATTAAGGTGTCAATGAATTGGACCCAGGCATAAAAATCTGCAAGATTATGGTAATATCATGGAGCCCCAGTATGATTTTGAATGGAATGCATCGGGCGCAATTAACTTATACCATACCACTCTAATACCACTCTAGATCAACACAGAAAATTAACAATAATATAAATTTCAATATAAAAAATAACAATGATTTAAAACGATGAGACTCGCGGTGCCGGGCAGGAAGGCGCACGGCGGCCGGGTAGGCGGGGCGGCGGCGCGAAGGCCTACGGCAGGGCGAGGGCTTGGGCGCTGCTCGGCCCAGGGGCCTGGCGGCTACGGGGGGCACGCGACCGGACGAGGGGCGACGGCAGCGAAGCGCGGCTTGGGCACGGCCCACGGGCCAGCCGGCGGGGCGCGACGGTCGCTCATGGCATTGGGGCACGCGCACGACGAGGGGCGACGCGCTTACGTACGCCGGCCCAAGGCGGCGGCGGCTGGCGGACGGTGTGGCGGCGTTATCGACGAACGGCCGCCGTGGTGGGCGACGGTCGGTGGCGCGCCTCGGACGGCGGTGGTCGGTCGGAACGCAGCTGCGGCGCGAGAAGGGAAGAAGACCGGCGAGAGGGGAAAGATAGGGTTCGGGCGCGACGCGAGGGGAAGGAAAAAAATTAGGGCATTGAGGTAAAGTTAAATAAATTTTGCAACGAATCTTTGGATTCGTTGCAAATTTTTTATAAAAAAAAAATTAAACTTTTTAAAACATTAAGTTTATTTTGTAATTTTAATTTAGCAACGAATCCTGGATTCGTTGCAAAAAATTGCAACAAATCCGTGGATTCGTTGCAAATTTGCAACGAATCCTGATTCGTTGCAAAAAATTGCAACGAATCCGTGATTCGTTGCAAAAAATTGCAATGAATCCTGGATTCGTTGCAATTTAAAAAAAAAATTTAAACTTTTTAAAACGTTAATTTATTTTTTAATATTAATTTTGCAACGAATCCTGGATTCGTTGCTATTTTGCAACGAATCCACGAATTCGTTGCAAAATATTTAAAAATAAACTCGTTCAGCAGAACTTGTTTTCTATTTTTTTTTAATAAATTAAATATCTGGGACGAATTCTGAATTCGTCACTAAATTATGCGACGAATTTATTTTTCATCGCAAATTGCCGACGAAAATTTATTTCGTTACAAATTTGCGACGAAACCTAAAATTCGTCGCTATATTTGTTGCAGATTTGCAACGAAAATAATTCGTTGCCAAATTTCGTCGCCAAAAAACCATTTTTTTTGTAGTTTGTCCTCTTGAGTTGTATCTGATCTATAACTTCTACCTCTTTGAATTGGTTTGGATCCTAATGGCTATCATTAATATTCTATTTTGGTGCATTATATTTAGTGTCCATCAGAAATGCATATATAACTACTTTAATTGATATTGATCTGTTACTGAATGATGATTAGGTAGTGGATATATAGAGATGGCACGCGAATATTTTTATCTACTTTGATCCAAATCTATGAAAAAAACTCTAAATTTTAAATAAATAATATTTATTACTCTTAAAATTATAATTATGTTTTATTTATTATCAAAAATATTATTTATTGTAAGATAAAATTAAATCATTAATTGCTAACACATCAACCTTAGATATTTTCTTATTTAATTTTATTTATTATAAATGTGCTAATCTTTAAATATTTTTATTTTTGTTTTATTAAAATTTATTTTGGAAATAATCTTTCTTGTTTTATTATTTATTTTTCTCACCTTCATTAATTATTTTGCTGTAAAATAATTTTTAAATAAGCTTCAGTTATCAATTTTTAAAGTGCATTTCTTTTTCTTTTTTTTTGTCAAGCGAGCTAGGTCAGAAAAAACCAGCGCAACATTTTGGTATATGTAACTTCGCTTCGATCGACTCTAATTCTAAAAACCACTTATATATGGTAAAAGAAAATCCTAAAGATTATTTTAATTGAACTAGCATGATATTATTAATAGTCTAAAGCAAATCCTAAAGATGTCTGATCATTAATATTTTAGACATTTAGAAGAAACAATGTACTAGTTGTTGTTTTGCAGATCTGTTGCTTGTTTTAATTTAAGTGCAATATCAACGGATAGCAACCAAACCATTTCTGTTCATAATAATTAAAATCTCTAGAACAGAAGATCGACGTAACCTAGCTAGTGAAACTGTCTTCGACACAAACAAGAATTCTTAATATTTGCACTTCATATTCTGAGTCGACAAGTGCTCTATAACTGATTGTGATAACATGCAAGATATATATATAAATTAAGTCCTTGTTTATTAAAAGATATTCACTTCCCCCTCTTCTTCGCTAGCTCTGATCATCTAAGTCTGAATATTGTTGCTCATTTCCAAGCTCGAGCATATATGCTGGAAATTAATGAACTTCATTTTGGATTTCTGGGTCCAATATAATTCTTGGTTGTCGCTGTAATTGTCAATCTAAGTCGACCAGAGCTAGAGGTGGAACCAGTTCTTGCATGCTGCTTTGTGAAGAATGAAGATTGCAATTAAGTCATAAAATATAAAAAATTACTTGTATTTTTAGCTACGTACGCGCGACTTTTAAGAAATTTTTTGACCGATCATGATTTATTTTATATGTCCCGATTGGGATTAGCTAGTCAGAAGATGATGAGTTAGGAACACGGGATAAAATTATATTAAATCCATTCATTCATTTATTTTTTCGGATTAATATTGATATTCCACGAAGGAATTCAACAACTAAAAAAAAAAATGCTATTGATATAATATATAACTATGCATGCGAGCAACAGCAAGTGGATATTCCAGTGCATCTGCTAGGAGCACTCAAACCGGCATCAGCGCACACGACGATGCAATCGCCAATTTCGATGCAAAAGCTTTTCTCGAAGCAAACTTCGCCTGCAAAATTTTGACACGAATTAAACATATTAATATCTAGCTATTCGGTTCAGAAATGAATGACGTACCGCCATAACTGGGGACAATATCAGATTTGGCCACCATGAGAGGAGAGAAGAAGGGCGACGCCCAGAAGGAGAAAGCAGTGCTGCTTGGAAGCCATTTCGCCCAAGGTTTTTGTGCCTTGATAATGTTTGTGTAAGTTTACGATGATTAATTATATATTTATAGCGTGGGGAGGAAATCTTAATCGGAATCTTCCAATTTTGTTTTTGTTTTTGTTTTTTATTTTTTAGAAATAAAATTTAATATAAAGGAACATACAGCCGGACTATTTTTTAATTTCATCCGCATTCTAATTTTATAAAATGTTTTATATAAAAAAAAATTAAACTAATGCACCTGTTAGTCAAGTGTAGGACATCTCAAGAGATTTACTGTTTATGTTCATCTCGCCTCACCTCCGATATAAATATAAAATTTAGAAATTTTTGTAAACTTAAATTAATTTATTCCAATAATTAAACTTCCTATCGAGGGAGAGGAACCTTGATTTAAGGACGAGTATTCAACTAAAATTGAAATAATTAATATTTTTTACCAAGCGAATCGACTGAGTTTTACTATTGAAACCGAATAAATTTAATCGATAAAAAAACAATTAAGTAATTCAATAATTAAATTAACTATTTTTTTCAATTTTTTTAAAAAATTATTATAACTTTATAATAAAATTTAATCGGTTTAATAAAAAATTCAAAATTAAAAACATTTTTATTATTTAATAAATTTTTTAAATCAATATAAATATTTTTTAATTTATTCACTATAAGAAAAATGATATTTAGCGACGGATTAATTTCGTCGCTAATATATAAAATTCGTCGTTAAATGATAATAGCGATGATAAAATATCGTACGTCGCTATAAGATTGTCGCTAAAAGGATTTAACGACAAATTATTTAAATTTCATTGTTAATATTAAAGACAAAACAAAATCGTTGCTAATCTAACATTAATCGTCACCATATTGATATAAGACAACACTACAAGAAAAAAAACTCATAGACAATGCTTTTTATTCGTTGTCTATGTGGCTGTAAAAGCGTTGTTAAAGCCACTATTGTTAAAACTCCAAGTGTCCAACTAATGACAACGAATAAAAAAGCGTTGTCTTTTCTAAAAAAGACAACGTTTTTACAACGGATAAAAAGCGTTGTCTTTTTTAACAAAGACAACGTTTTTGCAATGGATAAAAAGAGTTGTCTTTTCTAGCAAAGACAACGTTTTTGCAACGGATAAAAAACGTTGTCTTTTTTTTTTTTTTGCAAAGACAATGTTTTTGCAACGGATAAAAAACGTTATCCAAGTTAAGTTTACAAAAGTAAAAAACCTACATACTGGACATGCATATTTGTTCCAACCTATCTTGCTTCTTGGATTGAATCTTTCTGGATTGCATCTTCTCGAATATATGAGTATCCTTGGCAAAACAAAAATCTCACTTTCTTTCCACATTCATCTGTGAAGAAGAAAATTATTATATTATAATTAAAATGATAAATACAAATCTTGCACATATTCCTAACAATTTATTCATAAGAGATGTAGTAAATACACAATGTCAATCTAAGCTACAAGATTTCTAAAAAATTCAAATAGATTTTCCAAGGGAGCAATTATACACCCTAAATCATATGTGACTAAATTTGAATCCCTAAAGAAACTATCATGTGGTTAATTTTCAACACAAAGAATATATGTCCTCCCTAGTGAACTTCAGTAAAAACTATACTCAAGACAAGGATTGTGTATACATTCGAAGACAAATTGAAAGCTATTACTTCAAACTACTCGATATATGTAAAAGAACTATATCTCATGCATTTTGAACTAGGTTTCATATATATATTTACCAATGTAGTGATATATCAACTTCTATACCAAAGTGTTCAATTAATAGTGGACAATTTTAGATTCTCAAGAAAATAGCAGAATCAAGATTAAAAAATATATCCATTAATGATATAAATTCATTGAATAAAACACCAAAAACTAGAGGAATAAATTCATGGAAATACATGAAATTTTTGGTAAACTCCAGAAATTGGTAAAACTTCATAAACAATGGCTACCAATGCATGTATATTTGTAGGCTTCATAAATTTTAGAGTACATTATTGACTGATTGAAGAGGTAAAGAAAAGGCCATGAAATAGTTTAAAGAATATTATTGCATTTACAGTACATCATAAACTTAGGGAGACAACCTTAAGAAGACAAATGAATTTTGAATGCAGAAGGAAAATTTTAGAGTACTATTTTTTTTCTGATAATTATCTCCGATGAAAAATTTCTCCAAATCTTCCCAATGGCTCTACAAGACAAGCAAGAAAACATACATATTTAATGAGTTTATCTCGAATAGTATTGAAATAATATTGATACTTGGTAGAACAGACTTAAAGTAAAAGAGAACAAAGACATACAATCAACATAAGAAAGAAACAAAAGTAGAGAAAAGGACTGCACAACATATTAGTAATATATGAGAGATGTCCTAAGACAATCGCCTTATGGTTAAACCATTTATATGATAAATGAAGATTCACTATTTGAGTATATATATTGTTTTCATGTATTTGATTAGACTTTAAACTCATTTACTGAATGTCCACAATACGATTCACAGCATGAGAGAATTTGTAATTGGATCACAACTAGTGAGTATCTCTACATGATGACTGAATTTTCGGGATACATTGATCGAATGGCGTGTCGGACTTCATCTCTTACCGGGAGGATGTACATACAAGAAATACTTGATGGGAACCCCCAAGTGTGCTTTTACAATTTCCGTATGTCAAAACATGTGTTTGTGAATTTTTGTAGAGCAGTAAAAGAAATGAAGCTAGTGAAAGATGGACGAAAAGTTACAGTTGAGGAAGGTGTTGCTATGTTCTTACTAATCATCAGGCACAACACACGACATTGAATATGTGCAGATCGATTTCAACATTCATTCTACACTAGTAGCAAGTGGTTCAAACGAGTTCTATGAGCTGTTTGTACATTGGGCACATATATTATTCGACCATATGAATACAATGGTGGTCATCCTCACATATTGAACAATCCAAAGTGGTTTCCGTATTTTAAGGTACATATTGTATCCTAATGTGTCTAGTTACATTAACAATATATCGTTACTAACACATTATGCATTTTTAGAATTGTCTTGGAGCAATTGATGGGACTCATGTGTCGGCATGGGCATCGACATATATTCAGACATCATTTCGTGGTAGGAAGGTTATTGTTACACAAAATGTGATGCTTACATGTGACTTTGATATGCTTTTCACATTTATGTATACTGGTTGGGAGGGGACAACAAATGATTCCAGAGTATTCATAGACACACTAACAAGGCATGAAAATAATTTTCCTAAACCTCGTGGTGGTAAGTAACAGATAAAACTCTATATATATATTCATTTATGTTGGTGTATTACATCATTAATATGGAAAAACTATCACAGATCAATTTTATCTTGTTGATTCTAGTTACCCAAACATGCTGGGGTTTCTCGCTCCGTATCGAGGTCAACGCTATCACTTGAGAGATTATCGGGGGCAAGGCAGACCTAGAGGGAAGGAAGAGTTATTCAATTATAGGCACAATACATGTCGTAATATTATAGAGCGGTGCATTGGGGTGCTAAAAGCAAGGTTTCAAATTTTAAAATATATGCCAAACTATCCCATTACTAGGCAAAGATTAATTCCGGTTGCATGTTGTGCGGTGCATAATTTCATACGTCGACATCATGCAATGGATAATTTGTTTATGGAATACTCTTCTGATGATATGATTATGTCTGGAGTTGAAGGAGATTTTGGTGATCAAGAGTCGATTCAAATCGATCCCAGCCAAATAGCTCAGATGGGACATGTACGTGATGAAATTGTAAGTCATATGTGGAATGATTATGTGGAGCATCATCCATAATCAGTTTTGTATTTATGTTTAATATATATGAACATGTGAAATTAAAAACAATATGTTAGGTCATATGTATTAATATATTAACTATTTTGCTTATAATTTTTCTCCAAAGCGTAATTTTTGGAGTAACTATTTGTACTTTTGTCTATTAATGTAATATATCAGTTCTAAATAGCATATTTTTAGGCCTGCAAGCTCTCGCTTCCGTGGTACTATATTCTATTATCTGCAAGTGTTTATTTTTCTATATTCTGGTATCCACAATGTTTAATTCAAATTTTTTTAATCTTATCAGGGTCTAGTATCTGTTGTTGTAAAATACCACGAATAAAATTTTTCGAAAAGATTAATATCCCTATTATTCGCAGTTAGAGAACTTATTTTAGGAATTAATTTAAACCATGGTTAGGGATTTAATTTAATCAAACCTTGGTTTAATGGTCAAGGGGGTTAATTGTTAAATACTGAAATTTTAAAATACTAAATTAAATGGCCAAAAATTATGAAAATAATCTTAGAAATTATTTTCAGAATTTTTGAAGAATTTTAGGAATTTTTCCAGAATTTTTCTGGAATTTAACGGAGCTTGCAAGAGATATTTACGGGGTATTTACGGAGATAAGGAAAACCGGCTTTTAAAGGGCCTATTTGAAATATCAATTTTGGGGGATTAATGGGTTTGATTTAATCCTATGCTTAAATACCAAAACCTAGGTTAGGGTTTAATTAAAACCTAAGTTAGAAAACTTAATTTTATCTATTTCCCTTTTTCTTTTTCCCCGCCGCGACTCCTTCTTCCCTTTGGCAGTTTCTCTCGCGTGAACTCTCTCCGCCGTCGACAGATCCTCTCGCGCGAGCTCTTCACCGCCGACGGTCTCTTTTTCGCCGACGACCAGGCTGCCGCCACTCACAGCCGCACCTCGCCCTCTTCCTTTTCTACGCGTGCGCGCCTGCTGCCCTCGCCGTTGCCCCTTTCATCGTCGCGGTCGACAGCCCAACGCCGCCACACCAGATCTTCCCGACGCCTCTCCTTCGCACGCGCCGACCTCCGTGCCAACGGAACCGTCGCCGTTTTGTCCCCCTCGGTGCACCAGCAGTCTTCGTCGCCGCGCACAACATCGTCCGCGCCGATGCCTCTTTAGCCGTCGCAGCCTTCTCCTCCCTCACGGTTTCTCACGCGCTCGTCATCCACAACCGCCGGCGCCGCATCCACCACTGGGAAGCACATGTTCATGGCCCAGTACCTCATCGACTCATGTGGCTTCGACCAGGAGAAGGCCATCAAGGCCTCGTGTAAGGGATCGATATGGCCGGCTAGAGGGGGGTGAATAGCCCTCGTACGTTGGACGTCGTAAATTGCTCGTCTACAAAAACGTTAGCGCAAGCGGAATATACAACTATAAGTAAAGACAAGCAAAATATAAACAAGCAATACAAACACCGAGATATAACGTGGTTCACGGCTACGCCGCTAATCCACGGTCCGATTCGTCCACGGTGAATCACTCCGCCAAAACCAATCACTATCGGTCTCTCCTTTGCACAAAGCTAGGTGGAGGTAACCTTTACAACCAAGATCACTCTTCTTACAATAGGATTGAAGTAAAGACAAGTAAGAAGAGTTTAGAGCTTGTGGGGCACTAGGAAGATTGTTTGGAGTATGAGCATTAGCCTCTCAAAGGCTCACACCCTCTCTTTATAGAGGGCTAACTTCTTCCCGTTGCCGCCATCGATCCGCCCTTCTACAACGGCCTCAACACGCCGATCCCGACTGCTGTAGTCCAACGGAACTCTGGCAGCGATGATGGACCTCATCACCGATCACGACCAGAGTCGACTTCGGCCACGAGGTTCTCGCGGGCGAACCTCATCTATCGATCGCCGCCGCCAGCCGATCGATGGTCTTGGTCGACCGCCCACGATGGCGATCGATCACGCCACAATCCGAATCGATACCACCGAACTCACTGATTTCGAGCGATCGCTATGACATGGCAATCGACTGGTGTCGGGAAAACCCATCCGACACTTGGCCAAATAACCAAGTTTCACCTAAGAGCTACCCTTCCCCGGGTTACAATCGCTCACTCTCATTTCTCGGAGTCCCTCGCCTTCGAAGTTCTCTTCGTTCTCGGCCACGTCCCTCGGCAGCATCAGGCGCACGGCTCTGCAATGCTCCTTCGCGTCTCTTGCCTCCAAGTCTACTTCCTCCGGCTTCACTCCAAGCTTCTCGTCCGGCGGTCCCTCGGATGCTCCAAGCGCACGGCTTCCGCAAAGCTATCCTTCACCGACTCAAGGCACGAGTCATGAGATGTGAAACTCGCCACGGCTCCATGTGCTAATTACTAAGTCCTGCACGACTTCAACGCACATATCACATCAACATATCAAACTAACTTAAACCCTTTGCCACACCATCAAAACCATATCACGGCAAGAGATTGCCCTAACAATCTCCCCCTTTTTGATGTGTGGCAATCCGTTTAAGTTAGGTAAAAACATTTGATATAAATTCTAAGGTAAGAAAGCATGTAAAGATAAACATGATATAGCAACATGCAACTCCCCCTTAATCCATGAAACTCTCTATGCAAATTTTCTCCCCTTATCATATATTTCTCCCCCTACAATATATTTCTCCCCCTAATGTGATTAACTTAAACATACTTATTTCTCCCCCTTTGACACCATCAAAAAGATTAACACTAAGTTATAAGCTCATGGCATCAAGTATAATGGAGGAAAAATATGTCAAGTTGATTTAAAAATTGGGTACCATTTGTTGATGGCATCAAGTATATTTCTACCACTTGTTGGTGGCATCAAGTATATTTCTACCACTTGTTGGTGGTTTGCAAACTGAATTCGCCTTCAATATCGCTATGGCACGATGAGATCGCAATAAAGGAAACCAAATTTCTGATTTTCTGGATGAATTTCAGAAATGCATTATAAATTCCAGAAAATTTGAAAAATCATGAAATTTGGGGAACATATCTCTTTTAAGTATATATATCAAGGAAAAATAGTTTTTCATGAAAACTCATTATATTTTCTTGTTTTTGCCAAAAATCCAAAAGTTCTAAAAGCCACTAGGTTTTTGATCATTCTAGTATCAAGTTAGCTACCTAGTTTTGCATCCAATTGTTTCAAAACATGAATACATGTATTTTAAGGTAAGAAATTGTTTTGAAAACATATGAAATATCCAACCATGATCTTTGGGCAATATGTCTATTTATTAAACATAAGTCTTCCCCATGATTGGTCTATTATTGCTATTTTGATACTTTAAATGACCATCTAAATGCCATAGGCATTAGTGGACATTTGTATCATCCTAATATCTCACCCATGCTAAGTTTGCAATCAAGTTAGCCTATAGTGAGTGTGAGATGCATCCTAGGGGGTATTTGTATATACTTAACCCATATATTCATGCAATTCTATCATGGTTAAGTATCAACCTAACATCCTACATGATCATAATGACATATATGAATGAATTCTACATTATGATCATGAAACTCATGTATCCATCAAATAATAGTCATGCATTAGGTATTATATGATGATAATAAGCAAATTATCACCTAAAGCATGATTTAAACCTATTTCTAGTGATAACGTGCCAAATTTCAAAATTATAAATCATGATTTAAAACATACATAGGAATTACATCAATCATCATGATTTAAGCATTATTACCTATTTATGGGTACGTTATCATCACCCAACACTATCTAAAAAATGTTGTCCCGTCATCCTAAGTCAACCAAAATATGATATAGGTCAAGTTCATATGGTTGACTACCCTAGGGTTATTCTAACCCTTAAGGATGGATTTTGGAACCCAAAATAAATTCTTTCCTATTGGGTTCACTAAATACTCCTTGGGGATCCATTTTCTAGCTATTGCTTTCTTTTTATCTTGTCCCCTAGCTATTAGGCATTTGTAGGCCTTTTCATTTTTCTTTTCCTTGTAGCCTAGGCCTTTCTTGTTGAAACTAGCTCTTTGGCTCCCTAAGATCATATTCAATGTGTTGGAGCCAATAGTGAATTTCTCTAGGGCTTTGGTTAAATAATCTACCTTTTCCCTTAAGGCCCTATTTTCCTCTATGCATGCATCATTAACATCCAAAGGCATATAAAGATCATGTGAGCATGCATCATCATGGCAAGAAGAAATATTTTCATTTTCATTTAAGCATGCTTTTTCTAATTTTTGTTCTAGGTCCTTAATTTGTTCAAGCATGCATTTATTTTTCTTCTTTGCCCTAAATAAATCCTTAGTTAAACTAGAAATCATAGAAACTATTTTACTAGGTGAGAGATTGGTTACCATAGTTTCCATGTCCTCTTCTTCTTCGGATGATGAGGATGTAGAAGCTCCCCCTTCATTTGAGCTCTCCCCATTTGAGCTTGATTCTTCATTTTCGGATGAAGAGCAATCCAAGTCATCAAAGGCCATCAAGGCCAAATTGGTGACAAAGGCATTCTCCTCATCCGATGATGATGAGGAGGATGAGGATGGGTCATCCCAAGTCCTTGCCTTGAGAGCCTTAGCCTTTCCCTTCTCCTTTGTTTTCTTCTCCTCTTCCTTCTTTTTCTTGCTCCCCTTTTTCTTCTTCTTTTCTTCTTTCTTTTTCCTTTCTTCCTTGCTCTTGTTTAGGAGAGGACAATTGTCCCTTATGTGCCCTTCTCCTTGGCAATTGTAGCATATAACCTTCCCCCTTGGTCTTCTCATCCTATCATTAGATTTATCAAATCTAAAATTCTTAAATGCACATCTTACCCTCCTCACCATATAGGCTTCTTCGGTGCTATCCATGGAGGAGGAGGAAGACGCTTCGTCATCGGAGGAGGAGGGGATTTCCATCTTCTTCTTCCCCTTACTTGCCAATAGTGCTATTCCTCTTGAGGGTTGAATTCTAGGCTCCTCTTGTATTCCCTCAAGCCTAGTTTCGTGAAGCTCCATCGTTGAGAAGAACTCCTCCAAGGTGCTCACTTCTAAATTCTTTGAGATATAGAATGAGTCCACCATGGAGCTCCACTTTGAGGACCGGGGAAAGGCATCTATGGCCTTCATTACCATATCCCGGTTTGATAGCTTCTCACCTACACTTGTTAGCCCAATTAAAATTTCTTTAAACCTAGAGTGTAGTGAGGTTACCTTTTCTCCCTTTTCTAGTTTTATATTGGATAGTTGGGAGCGGAGGAGGTCTCTCCTTGCTAGCTTGGCCTCAGATGTGCCTTCATGGAGTTCTATAAGCTTCTCCCACATCTCTTTGGCGCTAGCACATTCTCCGATCCGGTTGATCTCTTGTTGAGGGAGCACATTGTAGAGATGGTGCTTGGCTTTGGAGTTTGCAAGGTGCTCCTCTCTTTGCCTCTTGGTCCACCTAGATTTCTCTATTGGCTTCCCTTCTTCATCCCTAGGCAAAACGAACTCGGATTCCATTGTAATCATTATATCAAAATCCGTTTCGAAAAATACCTCCATTCGCTTCTTCCACCACGCGAATTCTCCTTCAAACTTCGGAGGATGGATGTTGGAGCCGGCCATTTTTGATGTAGGGCTTGTTGCGGCGGTTAGTCCGGTGACAAGCAACCTGGGCTCTGATACCACTTGTAAGGGATCGATATGGCCGGCTAGAGGGGGGTGAATAGCCCTCGTACGTTGGACGTCGTAAATTGCTCGTCTACAAAAACGTTAGCGAAAGCGGAATATACAACTATAAGTAAAGACAAGCAAAATATAAACAAGCAATACAAACACCGAGATATAACGTGGTTCACGGCTACGCCGCTAATCCACGGTCCGATTCGTCCACGGTGAATCACTCCGCCAAAACCAATCACTATCGGTCTCTCCTTTGCACAAAGCTAGGTGGAGGTAACCTTTACAACCAAGATCACTCTTCTTAATAGGATTGAAGTAAAGACAAGTAAGAAGAGTTTAGAGCAGGGGGCACTAGGAAGATTGTTTGGAGTATGAGCATTAGCCTCTCAAAGGCTCACACCCTCTCTTTATAGAGGGCTAACTTCTTCCGTTGCGCCATCACCGCCGCCTTGGCAGTCGACTGCCGTTACTACAACGGCCTCCGAACACGTCGGATCCCGACCGTTGTAGTCCAACGGAACTCTTGGCGGATCGGCGATGGACCTCATCGGGCCGATCACGATCAGAGTCGACTCGCCTACGGCCATTACGGCCTGTGGTCGAATGCATCTCTATCCCGACGCGCGCCGCGCGATCGATGGTTGTCCGATCGCCCACGTATCATGATCACGCCGCAATCCAATCCGGAGTATACGATCGAACTCACTCGATTGAGCCGACCGCCATGACATGGCAATGATCGGGTGTCGAAAACCCATCCGACACTTGGCCAAATGACCAAGTTTCACCTAAGAGCTACCCTTCCCCGGGTTACAATCGCTCACTCTCATTTCTCGGAGTCCCTCGCCTTCGAAGTTCTCTTCGTTCTCGGCCACGTCCCTCGGTAGCATCAGGCGCACGGCTCTGCAATGCTCCTTCGCGTCTCTTGCCTTGAAGTCTACTTCCTCCGGCTTCACTCCAAGTTTCTCGTCTGGCGGTCCCTCGGATGCTCCAAGCGCACGGCTTCCGCAAAGCTATCCTTCACCGACTCAAGGCACGAGTCATGAGATGTGAAACTCGCCACGGCTCCATGTGCGAATTACTAAGTCCTGCACGACTTCAACGCACATATCACATCAACATATCAAACTAACTTAAACCCTTTGCCACACCATCAAAACCATATCACGGCAAGAGATTGCCCTAACACCTCGCAGCTTCTCAACGACATCCAATCCTGGCAACAGCCTGACTCCGTCCTTGCTTTTCCTCAGTTAATTTGAATTTGTGATTTTGGCAGTGGTTTCCTACGGACTGAACGAATTGGGAAGGAGTGACGCCGGCGAATAGGGCAGCTTTAAGGAAAGGGCTGCCGGTGGAGGTTCCTAGGGCTGGTAAGCTTGATTTACCCTCCTTTCATTTGTTAATTGTTGGATTTTGCTAGGCATTAATGTATGGTGCGTGAATGGAGGGTTCTGTTTAGGAATCATTGATGGTACGGTTGTGTGAAGAGATGTGTGGCTGTGAGTCTATTGTAGTTGAGCTGTGAACGGTCGTACAATCGTGGGCGGGAGAATTAATGGTTGTAAATAGCTGTGAGGGCTATGATTTCGGTGAATGGGTTTGAGGGGCTGTGAGGGCTGAGATGTTCTATTTTGGATGGCTATGATTGGGTTTGATGTCGATTGTACGATTGTAATTGGTAGGTTAAGTGAGTTGGGAATGGTTTAGATGTGTTTTGATCGATAATGAAACTATTTGGGTTTGGGTCCGGCCTGTGGATGGTGGATTTGATGGATTAAGTAGTTAAGTCGTCTATTTTGGGTTTCGTGGTGTGAAGGTATTAAATACACAAGTTGAGGGTCAGTAGAGGGGTTCTAATTTGTATTCGATAAAGGGATGCAAATATAGAAACTATATAGTAGTAATTTAGCACGTTGTCGTGTGCTTAACAATAGTTATGCTATATGCAGGTTTCGGTCACGAGGCAGGTCCCCGGTCGTGACGATCTGGTTCTTTTTGGCGGATATTTTATCAGGCGGGTATTTTGACTTATCTTTTAGATATAGTCAAGTTGGTATGCTAGTTAGGATAGCTTTCAATAATTTTCATGTTTATATGCCTAGTATGTTTTGTGCCTATTGATACATGCATTGGATAGGATATGATTTTTGTCTTCCCTGTTTATTTGGATTATAGTTACTTGGATTATGGATATGTACATATTGATTGTACATATTATTCGAATAGGTATTTTGAGTAGGATTTACATGCTTTAGTATCATGCATCATTTTTGCATGATTGCATGCTGGCTGGAAGAGGTTCCATTATTGTTGAGCCCGCAGCCAGTTACATGGCCTGCACACACTGTCACTCATGGGTTAGTGGTATATCAGGAGGGTGTGTGCAGTTGCTCTGTTAGGCTCCGCTGGTCCACTCATGGGTAGCGATGAGGCAGCGTGGTAGCGGACAGGAATCCCTCCTCTGGTCTACGACACCGGAGATGAGAGCTTAGCTCCCCCACTCTGTTTGGGGCAGGAGGATAGGTGTACTCCGACAGCATCCTGTCCACTCGGTCACTCAGGAGCATTGATGGCAAAGTGCACAGTTGTCATAGCCCTACCCACTCGGCTTCACCATCGCGTGTGAGGCGACTGACTGGCGTCAGGGGTGACCATGTTATTTGCACGGCATGCATTCTTGCACGGTTCGCATTTGTATTGTGTTTGCTGCATTTTATTGATGCCTTGGATGTTGCATATGATTGTCATGCATACAGGATTCATATTCCTATATGGTGATGACTTTATCTCTTATAGTAGGGCACATGCTCCTATATCAGGGTAGGAGATTCAGGTGAGTACAGTCCTTCTGCATTTATTTCTTGCTTACCATATATATGAGACTGTACTGACATGATTAGTATTGTTAGCTATTTCTTGCTATTCATATCTACTATACCCGCTAAGTTCTTTGAACTTACCCCGTTGCTTTACTTCTGTTTCAGGTTGAAGCTGTCACGAGAGTCCAGCTGCCAATCCCCCTCGTCAAAATGGATAGGTCTTATGGTTTTGGTTTTTAACTAGATGAAGTGTGTAGGACTTGTGTTTGTTTTGGTTATGTACTTGTGGAGATATTTGTTGTGTCCTTATGGACTGTTCTGGATTGGATTTTGGTTGTATGCTCCTGCTCAGATGGCAGAAGGGGTAGGTCTCGAGGTTTTAGATCTTTTATTTATTTTGGTTGATGGCCTGAGGCCTAATTATTACCTGCGTGTGTTGATTGGATTCCAGTCGTGTTGACCGATGTATAGTGGTCGTGTAGGCCTTGTATAAAAATTGGTATTGTCACCCGTACAGGGGAGATGCTGTCGGATTGTTGTCTGGCGGGGACTCCCTTGGGGCGTGACAATTTTATTGGTATCAAAGCTTAGGTTTCCGAGTTCCCTAGGGTCTTTGGGTTTTTGGAGTTTGCCAAGTTTGGCAGGTTAACTGGGGTATTTTCGGAGTTGTACGGATTTTCGATGATTTTTATGTTTCGGAAATTCGAGGTATTATTGACGAGGTCAATATGGGGGATTTGGCGGCGATAGGACATCTCCAGACGGCTAACAGGTAAATAAATTCTAGAAAATTTTCTAGATTTAGTATATATTTGTATTGGTTATATTCATTATGCGGTTTACTTAGGTAGTATCATGCTTTGTCTAGTATTGTTTTAACCTGATATCTGTTAGACTGTTAGATTTTTAGGTTGCTGGTTTATGGTTAGCATATGGTTATAAATTGCTATTACTGCTATAGGTAGCTAGTTATCATTGTGATATAAATGATTAGATATTATTGGTAGATGTTTACCTCTTACTTTTTGGACTAGTATTGGGATTAGACTAGTTGAATAATATGACTAAGATGGGTAAATTCGTAGAAGGTATATATAGAGGTTCTTTGACTCTCTAGATCATAGTGCATGATGACATGATTACATTGCTTACGTGGTTTATGGTACATATAGGCATCTGATGCTTTATTTAGTATTGCCTTGACTTTGCTCTGGCATGACCCTTTAGATATACCCTAATTAATTTCGGCTATTGTAACGACCAGGCCCCTGTTGGCGGAATTCGGTGACCCCTATTGGTCAACGACCGTCGCCCCTGTTGGCGGAATTCGGTGACCCCTATTGGTCAACGACCGTCGCCCCTGTTGGCCTGTCGTTACTCACCTGGACTTCCCACCCCTGGAAGTGGGTTTTTGCCTTCCCCAGGATTCGAACTCTAGACCTCCAGGCTAAGTACTAAAGTTTATGAATCCTGGTAACCAAGTGATCGGGGATCGGTTGCAGATTCATAAACATGCTGCTGGAGGTAATCTGACTGAGGTGAAGTCCATGTGATAACGACTTAAGCGGCATCACAATAGAGTCTGCCGCGACGGCGATAACAATAAGTCACGGCGCCAACGGCTCGCTACAATAAAAAGCGCCTTTTATTGTAGCACCGGGCCTGGCGGAATCGGTGACCCCTATTGGTCAGCGACCATCGCCCCTGTTGGCGAATTCGGTGACTATTGGTCAGCGACCATCGCCTATTGGCGGAATTCGGTGACTATTAGTCAACGGCCGTCGCCCTGTTGGCCGTCGTTACTCACATGGACTTCCCACCCACGAAGTGGGTTTTGCCTTCCCGTGATTCGAACTCTAGACCTCCAGGCTAAGTACTAAAGTTTATGAATCCTGGTAACCAAGTGATCCAGGGGCGATGGTCGTTGACCAATAGGGGTCACCGAATTCCGCCAACAGGGGCCCGGTCATTACAATAAAAAGGCGCCTTTTTATTGTAACGACCGTCGCCCCTGTTGGCTCGTCGTTACTCACCTAGACTTCCCACCCCTGGAAGTGGATTTTTGCCTTCCCCAGGATTCGAACTCTAGACCTCCAGGCTAAGTACTAAAGTTTATAAATCCTGGTAACCAAGTGATCAATAGGGGTCACCGAATTCCGCCAACAAGGGAGACGGTCGTTGACCAATAGGGGTCACCGAATTCCGCCAACAGGGGTCCGATCGTTACAGCTATTGATTGTCATTGGTATGACTATGCTGTCGTTTATTAGACAGCGTGTTATGTGTTTATATGGTTATGTGTTTTTGCGGTGGATACCATGATTAAGACTAGTAGAGATAGAATAACTTAGATAAGGTTATTTGGTAGGAGCGGATCTCAGGAATGAAACAATATTAGTAGAACCCTAGGTGTGGAAACCCTAGGCGTAATAACCCAGATGTGCATATTGGTATGTGATTATACATTTACTATTTCAGCTGATATGGCGGTCGGATTAGTAGAGGTCATATGATTAGGATGCGATTAAATCCTTAGAGGGTATATAACGTTGTTCATATTTACCGACTGTCAAAAATATCACCCATTCGTGGTTGAGGAAAGTTACAGTAGAGTTTCCCTAAAGGGGCTTTTGTGTATTTGAGGTCGAATAGGTCTCCCATGTATAGTTGAGATAATCTACTGTAAGGTTATACTCTTACGTTATTCATTCAGAGTTGGTGATAATCGGATTCGTATGATGTCTGTAGCAAGATAGCTACTTTACATCTTAAGTACCCACGAGATCTATTCGTGGTTGCATGTTGTAGCATGCATGATTGAACTGGTAGAATGATATAATTTAGGCTTAACCCTCTTGAAGGGCTTGATAGTAGATTTGTGGCCTTTATTGGCTTTAATAGGCGTTTCCTGTTAGCTGGGACGAAACCTTATGAGCAATCGTCTCGACGTGGTTGTTAGTGGACTTATGATTTTTAACGACCATGATAACTATTCATGTTAGAAGGGTTGGAACGCTAGACTTAACCATCTCGACTTATTTATTTATAAGTCGATGATCTTTACCGACTTTGGTAGACATTTCGTATTAGAGGTGTTGAAACCCTCGCTTGATCACCTCAATGGTTTTAAGTGTAGATCGATGATCTTTGTCGACGTTGAAAGTCGATTTATGTTGGATGTATTGGATAACCCAAGGCTTAACAACCTAGGATAATCGACTGTCCACGCGACCTATTGGTGGTAGTATGCTAGTGCCTGTAGTCGATAACTAGATATCTATATACTGCCTATCTATCCACGAGTCCCATTCGTGGTAGCATGTAGTTGCACGTAGACAGTGCTATTGATTGTCGACCCACGAGTTACGTTTGCGGTAGCTCATAGATAGTTTTCTTTGTATTACCTCGAGAGCCACGAGGCTTTTGTCGTGGTATCTAGATGTGCACTGCTTGTTGCAGTGGTTGTGTATGTTGCGGGTATATTTGTTATACCGCTGATCAGGATAGTTGTAGACTGATATTGGTACTCTAAGGGTTGGGTTACTCTAGCTTGTTCCTTGTGACTTCCATTATGTGCATTATGATTATGCACTATTGTTTATACATCCACAGAGTGGTTGTACTCACCCCCTCCTCACTTATCCTCTAGGTTAACTGATGGAGGACGTGTCCTGTTGACGTACCTTTGTGTCGCTCAGAGAGTTCCTTGTTGTGCTTGTCTCCCTGCATCGTCGGGATGCCGCGTTATTTACTTTATCGGTGTTGCATTTTGATTATGCACTTCGATTTGGTCGCACTTGATGGTCAAAACTATTTTTAGTAATACGTAACTGTATATGTTTAGTCGTGCATGCATGCAGTTATTAAAATACTAGTATTTCTATGATTATTTCGAGGTTTTTACCAGATTTGGTCCATGTATTTCGGGATATTGTCACTAAGGGGCTCCTCTGTCATTTGGATAACGGATATGCCCCCAGGACGTGACAAATTTATTGGTTTGCGATTTTGATTTGTGGGTTTGTGTTTCGAGGATTTTATTTTCCTTGGATTTTTGGGAGTTCTCGTGTTTTGGGACCAGGCAAGCTGAAAGATATCTCTGAGCTATAGGAAAAGTATTGCCTTTAGTGGTTACTGTACTCTAGTGGTTAGGAAAAGTATTGACTTAGGGAAATGACCCTACTCATGGTCGTGGACGAGGTCGATGATGTATTGACCTTGCGGAACCTAACGATGATTTCAGAAGTACGGACTCTTTAGAGGTGCCGACTAATATCGAATTGGGAAGCTAGGGATTTGGCCTGCTAGCCACCCATTAGGAGGACAAGGAGTAAACCCTCGGAGAATATCAGTCCCTACTAATAGTGATTTGGTTATGGATTAGGCGTGTATACTTACACTGGTCAAGACGATGAAAGATCGTTTTACCTTATTATAGGACGTGTGGGATGGGATATTTATCTGTCCCAGTATTTCTTCCAGAGAAGATCCGGAACTCTTTGTTGAAAGAGAGAGGGACCTTTGAGGTTATGCATCGATTAACGATGATAGAATGCGGTAGTTGTCGAAGGAAATGAATATCCTTCATTGTGGATAGAGGATCTATTTAGATCAGCTATAGAACACCGGTATATACTCTAGGATTGATTTATGCCTGGTGGATTGATATTATAGTGACATGGTGTCATACAATTATCATTGTCATTGTGATGTTTGGTATATCATTTACCTAGAGTAAAGAGAATGCAGGTGTGTAGCGATGACAATTTCATACCTGGTATGAATTGTTTGAGCTTTTGATTATCTTATTAGACTTATTGACGACTTAGTCGTCCAGGGATTTGGGAAGTCGTGTATTCTGGACACGATTAGATCAGTTGTGGTTGTTGGAGTTGCGTAACTTGCCACTGTTGATGGTGGTAGTTGGAGTTACACACTTGGCCACCATAGATGGTGGTTTTTCTTGGTATTGGTTTAATTATTACCATATATATGGATAGGATGCTCTAGTGGTACTACATTGCTGATTGGTTGGATCAGGAAGGTGATGGAATTTACTTGGTCTGAAGCTTGTGAAACTAGTTTCAAGGCTTAGACGATGGTTGACTTTTACGCCAGTGTTGCTTAATCACTCTGGTGTGGATGGAAGGGTAGTGTACATGGATACATCATTTCGAGGATCGGAGCGATTCTGATGCTATTGAATAAGATGTATCCTAAGCTTACGGCAATTAAAGGATTGCGAGATAAGCCGTCATATATATGACGTGGACTTCGTAGTTATTATGTTGTTTTGAATAGGTGATGAGCAGGAATGTTCATGGAGTTTTGGCTAGCTACTGGATAGCTACTATAGAGTAGCTAGAACACAAACGCTGGTAACAAGGAAGTTTGGTCGCTATAGCCTCCCATGCACTTACAGAGTGTGTGGTGGAGTGGATGTTGGACGGTAGATGGACTACTGTCTCTGACTCCGAGGAGGATAATGGTTTCCGATAGTGACAATTTAATTGGTTTCCGGAGTTGTATTAGTTTAAGAAACAGATGCTTCAGGAAATCCCGATTCCGGAATGGAATTGGAAGCATATTTTTATGGATTGTGTGGTGGGTTTTCCTAGGACACATCAAGGCCATGACGCGATTTGGGTAGTCGTTGACCGACTAACCAAATTCATGCACTTCTTAGCGATTCGGAAGACTAACTCTTTGGATTGTTTGACAGAGTTATATTGTCGGGATATCATCAGATTGCATGGTGTCCTTTGAGAGTTATATCAGATAGAGATCCCCGGTTCACGTCTCGGTTTGTGCAGTCTGCGAGTCTTAGGCATGCAACTGCTTTAAATCGCATTCCATCCTGCGGATAGATGGGCGATCTGGCGGACCATTCAGACACAAGAGGACTTGCTGAGGTCCTGTGTGAGGATTTCGAGGGCAACTGGGAGGACCACTTGCCATTAGTGGCAGTCGCCTACAACAACAGCTATCATTCGGCTATCCAAAGGGCCCCGTATGAAGCATTGTATGGTAGACAGTGTCGTACACCTACCCTCTGGGAGGAGGTTGGGGAGGCCTAGTTGCTAGGACCCTAGAGAGCTCAGCATGAGACAGAGTTGGGTCGTACTATCAGACGTAGGATGGCAGAGGCGCAGGATCATAAGAAAAGTTATGCAAATCGGAGACGGAGACCTCTGGAGTTCTCTATTGGTGACCAGGTAGTCCTGCGAGTCTCACCCATGAAAGAGGTGAAGAGATTTGGCCTTCATGGTAGGTTAGCTCCAAGGTACTTTGGGCTTTTCGAGATTTTGGAGAGGATCGGAGCAGTCGCTTACCGACCAGCGCTACCACCGTCTTTGGCTGGTATTTATGATGTGTTTCATGTGTCCATGCTGAGGAAGTATGTGCCAGACTCTACACATATTCTATCAGATGTGTAAGGTTCCATTCAACCTGATTCTACTTACGCAGAGATTCCGGCACGGATTCTGGATCACCAGGAACGATAATTGCGGAATAAGATAGTGCGATTTGTCAAGGTCGGGTAGAGTCACCTCACAGATGAGGAGACAACTTGGGAGCTTGAGGAAAAGATTAGAGCTCAATACCCCACTTAGTCACTTGAGGTGTGTGACTTGTCTCCAGATATCTGAGATGGTTGTTGTGACATCTCGAACTCATACATGAGCAAGAAATTTGGGGACCAAATTTTTATTAGTGGGGGAGAATGTTAAATACTGAAATTTTAAAATACTAAATTAAATAGACAAAAATTAGGAAAATAATCTTAGAAATTATTTTCGGAATTTTTGGAGAATTTTAGGAATTTTTCCAGAATTTTTCTGGAATTTAACGGAGCTTGTAAGAGATATTTATAGGGTATTTATGGAGATAAGGAAAACCGGCTTTTAAAGGGCCTATTTGAAATATCAATTTTGGGGGATTAATGGGTTTGATTTAATCCTATGCTTAAATACCAAAACCTAGGTTAGGGTTTAATTAAAACCTAAGTTAGAAAACCTAATTTTATCTATTTCCCTTTTTCTTTTTCCCTGCCGCGACTCCTTCTTCCCTTTGGCAGTTTCTCTCGCGTGAACTCTCTACGCCGTCGACAGATCCTCTCGCGCGAGCTCATCACCGCCGACGGTCTCTTTTTCGCCGACAACCAGGCTGCCGCCACTCACAGTCGCGCCTCGCCCTCTTCCTTTTCCACGCGTGCGCGCCTGCTGCCCTCGCCGTTACCCCTTTCATCGTCGCGGTCGGCAGCCCGACGCCGCCACACCAGATCTTCCCGACGCCTCTCCTTCGCACGCGCCGACCTCCGCGCCAACGGAACCACCGCCGTTTTGTCCCCCTCGGCGCACCAGCAGTCTTCGTCGCCGCGCACAACATCGTCCGCGTCGACGCCTCTTTCGCCGTCGCAGCCTTCTCCTCCCTCACGGTTTCTCACGCGCTCGTCATCCACAACCGTCAACGTCGCATCCACCACTGGGAAGCACATGTTCATGGCCCAGTACCTCGTCGACTCATGTGGCTTCGACCAGGAGAAGGCCATCAAGGCCTCGTAGCTTCTCAACGACATCCAATCCCGGCAGCAGCCCGACTCCGTCCTTGCTTTTCCTCAGTTAATTTGAATTTGTGATTTTGGCAGTGGTTTCCGGCGGACTGAACGAATTGGGAAGGAGTGACTGTGAAATACTAGAAAATTTAAAATATTAGATTAAATGGTCAAAGAATTAAGAAAATAATCCTGGAAATTTTTCGGGAATTTTAGGAAATTTTTCGGAATTTTTCTGGATTTAAACGGAGTCCGTACAAGGTATTTACGGGGATAAGAAAAACAGGCTTTTAAAGGGCCTGTTTGGTTTATCTGTATTGAGGGGTTAATACATTTTATTAACCTAAGTTTTTAGTTTTATTTCCTTTTCTTTCCCCCCCCCCCCCGCCGCGCCGACACCTCTTTCCTCCTTCGACAGTTCCCCTCACGCAACTTCCTTCCGCGCTCGCATCTCCGCCGACGATTGCTTCCTCGCCGCAGCGGCCACAGGATGACCTCTTCCTCGCCGCCGTGGCTACAGGATCGCCGCAAGCACTGCCTTCTCTGCGCGCCGGCCGCCGTTCTCCTCTTCCTCGCCGACCACAGCCGTGCGCGCCGGCCGCCGTAGCCACTGGATCGCCGCGAGCCCTCATTCCCCTTCGCCGGCGCCGCCCTTCTCGCATCTGACCGCCGCCCCGACGGCCCTCTGTGTGCTAGCCGACGCCGCAGTTCACCGTCCGACGCCGAGGGCTCCGCTGTTCGCCGTCCGACAAGAGGCCGCGGCGCCGTCGCTGTTCACGCGAACGCATCGCGCACTCTCCTTCGTCATTGCTCGCGCCGCCTCCATCATCTCTCTCCCTGACTTCTGCCCGCCGCCTGTTGCTTTCCGGTCAGTGTCCGGCGTCGCTCCTCTCCGTTCATCCTTGCGCGCACCTGCTGTAGGGGGTCGCCGCTGCGTGCTGATGTGGGGCGGAGGCTGTGATATCTACGGTGGTCGCCGGAGCTAGTGAATTAGGGCTTCCGGTGTTGGGGGGGAGGCTCTCATCACAGGTATAACTCGAATTAACTTCTTTTGTCTGTTGTTGGTTGATTCGGGGTAGATTTCCTTCAGAGGAATAGATTGTTAAGGATTGTCGGGGGGCTTGTGGGTGTTGTGTGACTGTGAATAGGGGTGTTGCCGGCTGTGAGTTGAGGGTTAGTCGACTTTCCAACTGTGATCAAGAAATTGTCGGTTGTGTGGCGGTGAATAAGGCTACTCTTGGCTATGAAAGAGCCGAGTGGAACAAAGTGTGGATCAGATTCACGGTATGAAATTTGAGGTCTATTTGTGAAGTCCTATGGGTGAGCTGATGTGGGGCTGTGATTGATTGTTTGGAATTACATACAGGATGATTTTAATTTAATTACAGGTTATTGACAGTGGTTGTCTGTACTTTGGTTATATGATTTGGGTGTGGGTTAGTTCTTAGTGATCTATAGTTGGCTGGGTTGTTGATTTTGGTGTGATGTTGATCGGTTCTGTAATTATGTATGGAGGATGGATTAGGTTGAAGAGGATAATCAAATCAGTCTAGTGGATCGGATATGAGGTCGATGTAGGATTCGATTTGATTAATTGCAAGGATATGTTCTTGGATTGAGGAGTTAATCACAATTTGTGATCTACGGGTTGAGGGTCTACTTGGTGATACATAGTAGTAATTTAGCACGTTGTCGTGTATTTGGATTTGATGGATTTACTCTGGATTAATTGGTTATGGAAGGAATCGATTAAGTATTCGATTTGTCGATGAATGATATTTTGTGCTTAACAATAGTTATGCATTATGCAGGTTTTGGTCACGAGGCAGGTCTCCGATCGTGACGATCTGGTTCTTTTGCGGATATATTATCAGGCGGGTATTTTGACTTAACTTTTAGATTAAGTCATGTTGATATGCTAGTTAGGATAGCTTACAATAATTTTTCATGTTTATATGCTTAGTATGCTTTTGGTGCCTACTAGATACATGCATGTGATAGGATATGATTTTATCTTCCCTGTTTGATTTGGATCATAGTATATGGATTAGGGATATGTACATATTGATTGTACATATTATTCGGATAGGTATTTTGAGTAGGATTTATATGTTTTAGTATCATGCACCATTTTTTCATGATTGCATGCTAGTGACGAGTTCCATTATTGTTGAGCCGCTGACTAGTTACATAGCTGACCTGCTTGCCACTCATGGGTTAGTGGTACATCGGGAGGTGTGTGCGATTGCTCTGTCGAGCTCATTGTCGCTCATGGGTAGCGATGAGGCAGCGTGGTAGCGGGCAGGGATACCTCCTCTGGTCTATGACACCGGGAGATGAGAGCTTAGCTCCCCCACTCTGTTTGGGGCAGGAGGATAGGTGTACTCCGACAGCATCCTGTCCACTCGGTCACTCAGGAGCAGTGATGGCAGAGTGCACAGTTGTCATAGCCCTACCCACTCGGCTTCACCATCGCGTGTGAGGCGGTAAGCAGCGTCGAGGGTGACCATGTCATTGCACGACATGCACTTTTACCGGATTGCATTTGTATTGTGTTTTGCATTTTATTGATGCCTTGGATGTGCATATGATTGTCATGCATCATCTGAGGATACATGTTTATATATTGTCAGACTTTATTACTTCTAGTCAGGCACATGCTCCTATATCAGGGTAGGAGATTCAGGTAAGTACAGTCCTTTTGTATTTCTTGCTTGCATACCCTATTTATGTGAGACTGTACTGGCATGATATTTTTATTGTTAGCTATACCTTACTTTGCATATCTACTATACATGAGTTCTTTGAACTCACCCGTTGATTATATCTATTTCGGGATGAAATTTATTAGGAGAGTCATTGTCGGACCCCACTCATCGTAAATGTTTTATTTGAGTATTTGCTTTATGGTTTGGATATTTTGGTTAGAGGACATGTGTAGGTTTGGAGATTGATTTTGTATTTGGATTTTTGGTGTCCTTATGGACCTTATTCGGATTTTGGTTTGATTGGATTTTGTTGAGTATTCTGGGATGGCGAGAAGGGTAAGTCTATTTATGGTAGATTGTTTATCATTTATTTTTTGGTTGATGGCACGAGGCCAAATTATATAGCTGTGTGTGTTTGGATTAGATCGTGTTGGAGATGTATAGTGGCAGTGTAGGCCTTGTATAAATTGGGATTGTCACCGTCTGAGGAGATCTTTGGGATTTTAAATGCAGCGGGGTCTCCTTGAGCGTGACAATTTATTTGGTATCGAGCGCCTAGGTTTTGAGTTCCTAGGGGTTTTGGATTTTGGAGTTCGCCATGTTTGGCGAGTTTCTGAGGCAATTTGGAAAATTTTGGATTGGTATGGATTTTGATGATTTTTATATTTGAAATTCGAGGATTTATAGCGAGATCAATATGGGGTTTTGGCGTGACAGAACCTCTCTAGCGGCAAAATAGGTATGATGAAAATTTTTATATATTTTTACTTCTAATGTAACATACATGTTCTAGTAGCATGTAATAATTTGCAGATATGAGGCGGGTGGGCGTGCTCACCTTGCAGAGAGGTGGTGCGAGGTAATCACGAAGCAGTGAGATCTCTGGTGAGGAGTTGCGAAGGGTCTAGAGTTTTAACTCGTATGGACTTCGTAGTAGTAGACACCAAGGTGACGAGTTCTTAGTAGTGTTTATACTCCAGGTTAGATTTGGCTATGTATTTGGTGGATAACGGGAATATAACATTTAAGTGTGTTGGTCACTATTTGTAATTGTAGATGGAGTTGACCACTAATGACCTGTTCAGTTAGTGAGTCTTGAACCTGTGTCGAAAAGGTGAATTTCCTTTGAGGGCTGATTGATACCGAGTAAGAAAGCAGGGGTCAAGTCGTCATATTTGTTGTGGAAATCAAGGGACTACAGTGTTAGGTATTTTCACTGATTTTGCTAGTCAGATTATTACCCCGAGGGGTATTGGACAAGGACTGTATACTATTGTTGATGCAGACATTGGAGGTTTCAGTTATGAAGTTCCATAGGGATTTTGATCCTTGAGCTGCTTGAGCCTAGATTGATAACATTGAAGGTACTGATAAGTACCTAACTGGTATTTATATAGGAGTGGAGATAGTTTCTTACTATTGCAATGATCAAGTTGTTACTTGGTGGAATATGTAGAAAAAAAAATTATTTGAGGAAATAACCCATTACGGGACCATGGGTTCAGGATGTTTTCGAGAGACAGTATTTCCCCATGTTATTTTGTATGACTCATTGTTGGGGAATTCGTGAGCCTTAAGTGGAGTGATAAATTGTTAATGGATTTCACTATAGAGTTTATTAAACTTGCAGAGTTTACCCCCACTTAATGGCTCAAGATAGTGATTGAGTTGTTTTCGATCACCCACGATTTATTGGCTTACCTTTGGATTAGGATAGTTGGATCTTCCATCAGTTCCTATCGGGAGGCATTAGGGTGAGTCATATTTATAAAAATGACTGCAATAAGTGTCTCAAGAGAATAGTGTAGACAATCTATGTGATAATAACCTACACTTCGGATAAGGCAACGGTAGAAGTCGTGAACATGCTCTTCTAGCTAAATTCACGTGGAATTAATTCGTTTCCACGTTGATGCTCGATATTGATTATGTTTGTGGCTAGAGATGGTAACTTGATGTTGATGATGGGGGTTTGCAACCTCTTGAGTGATTGAGGATTTAGTTGGAATTTTAGGTTGTTTTGGTGGTGATCAAGGCTCTGTCCCAGGAATGAAAGATGGATGAAACACTTCAATTCTCAGCGGAAAGCAAGCATAGAGATTAAAGCTTTCTCCTCAGATTTATGTGACTATCAGAAGTGGTTTGTGCACTTGTGGAGATATGAGGCTGGTTGTATGGTTCTTGAAGAACATGATAGGAAGAGGTGTATACACCTAGATTCATACAGTTACCAGATTCTTATTCTAGGTCACTGTGAAATAGGGAATCCGTTAAGAGCAGAACTTGGATGAGTTTGCATCTTTACTCGAAAGGAATTGTAGATGGTTGAAGGATTGATCATTGAGGTATTACTATAGTTTACTTTACTTGATGATATATTGAGGGATATAGGTGTTTACATATATCTGTGGTTAAAACATGTACAGATAGGATTAAAAGGATTTCTATATTTGGATCATGTGGATTAATAGTGTTTCCACCGACAGGTGAGATGTTGAGATGATTACTGTGATGATTATCAGAGGGGTATGAAAATGATTTTTGATGTTTAGAGGTTGATTGATGGAAATGTTATATTATGGTGGGAGAGTTGACTTAGTTGTTTTATAGTTGACTTGGTTGATATGATGTGGATATCTGGATATTATTTTGGAGGTTATGATTGTGACATGATGTATAAGAATGTCTCTCGGATACTATAATAATTCGAGTAATCGGATGTAGTGTTGGATGAACTTCTAGGCTTGCCCTTTGTATAGACAAGTAGAGTAGCGATCGGAGTGATTTGAAATAGTTTAGATATCGAAGATCCCTCTTGTGAGATAATTTATTTTGATCTTGAGGTAATGTTATTTCTGAGCCTAAATGTTTGTACTTATGGTGTTGGTTGAGGGCTAGTGTAAAGCGCACAAGGTTGTTGAAGCTCGTGATATACTCAAGCGATGCCATTCGATTGGTGGCGCCAAATTCGAGTTGCTTAGATACCGTCATCGATCGGTCTTTCAAAGTTGACAAGGTTGATGGTGCCGAGAGGTATTTGTTAGAATGACGATTTTTCCAAGGGATAAATTAGTTGGTATAAGTGTTGCCTAACACTATAGGAATTGGAAGAATCTAAGTTCCAATTATAGGAGGTGTTAGATGGGATATTTATTTGTCCCGGTATTTTATTTCTTAAGAGGCTCTGGAACTCGTTGTTCAAAAAGAGATGGACATTTGAGGTTATACATCGATTATCGATGACGGAATGCGGTAGTGGTAGAAGGAAATGATTATCCTTCATGGTGGATCGAGGATCTATTTAAATCAACTATAGGGCACCTGAGTATACTCTAGGATTGATTTATGATTGATGTGTTGATATTGTAGTGACAGGATGTCACACAATTATCAAAGTCGTAGGGATGATTGATATATCATCATCCTAGAGTAAAAAGGATGCAGGTGTATAGTGGTGACAATTTCATACTTGGTATGAATTGTACGAGGTTTGATTATCTTGTTTTACTTATGACGACTTAGTCATCCAGGGATTTGGGAAATCGTGTATTCTGGATACGATTGGATCATTTGTGATGGTGGCAGTTGGAGTTGAGTACTCGGCCACTGTAGATGATAGTTTTCTGGTATTGATTTGATTATTACCATAGATAGGGATAGGATGCTCTAGCGGTATTACATCGCTGACTGGTTGGATCAGGAAGGTGATGGAATTTACTTGGTCTGAAGCTTGTGAAACTAGTTTCACGGCTCAGACGATGGTTGACTTTTACACCAGTGTTGTGTGATCATTCTCGGGTGAAAGGAAAGCTAATTTATATGCGGATGCGATGTTTCAGAGAATGGAGCGATTTCGATGCTGTTGATCGAGACGTATCCTATGTTATGTCAAATGAGGAACTACAAGATGGGTTGTCATATATATATGACGTGGACCTAGCAGGAGTTGTTATGTTGTTTTGTAGAGGTGAGGAGCAGAAATGCTTATGAGGTTTTAGCTAGCTACTGTATAGTTGCATTTGAATTTAGGAAGAGTTACTATTGATTCAGGAACAACAGATAGATTCCTGTTGTGATGATAGAGAGCATCTACCATAGAGTTGTACTTTTGCTCTACCGGTTCGGAATTAGTGATATTGGAATTTGTATGTAGTAGGTGGCTAGATAGCTACCTAGCATCTTGACTGACTATGAGTCCCCAGCGTGGTAGCATGTCGTTGCCCGTAAGTAGTGCCTTTTGCATTACCCCGAGAGCCACGAGGCTTTATCATGATATTTTGAGAAGTATTGCTAGTAGATTGCGGTAGGTTCTATATGTTGAAGATGTATAGGATTGTATCCAAAAAATAGTAAGTATTGAAACGTTCTCCATGGTGGAACGTCATGTGGAACTTAGTTGATTTGGAAGTCTGGTGTTCAGTGTGTCAACTAGTAAAGGTGGAATGCTAATAATCAGCAAGGTTCTGTACCAAGAGGGAAGTTGGAGCCTAGTATGATGGACAGTGTTGGGAGATTATTTGGAATTCAGAAAGGACTTAGTATGATTAGCTAAGTCCGCTTATTTTCTTCCGATCCATACGATAAGTTTGTTGGATCGCTGGATAGGTTATACTGTGGAGATTTCCAGTTCAGGGAGTATCTTTGGGTATTATATGTGATAGCGATTCAGGATTTACCTTAGGATTATGGTAAAGTATTTAACAGGTCACGGATATCGAGCTCCACTCTGGTACAGCTAGGTACTTATTATAGGTGGTCGATATAAAGATATTATTCATACTTTGGAAGGGCTACTAGAAGCAGGTGTGATTTGATTTTTAAGGGATATCAGTAACCCCACTTAGTCACTTGAGGTGTGACTTGTCTCCAGATGCTTGAGATGGTTGTTGGGACATCTCGTACTAATATACGAGTAGGAAATTTGGGGACCAAATTTTTATTAGTGGGGGAGAATGTGAAATACTAAAAAATTTAAAATATTATATTAAATGGTCAAAGAATTAAGAAAATAATCCTGGGAATTTTTCGGGATTTTTAGGAAATTTTAGAAAATTTTAGGAAATTTTTCAGAATTTTTCTGGATTTAAACGGAGTCCGTACAAGGTATTTACGGGGATAAGAAAAATAGGCTTTTAAAGGGCCTGTTTGGTTTATCTGTATTGAGGGGTTAATACATTTTATTAACCTAAGTTTTTAGTTTTATTTCTTTTTCTTCCCCCCCCCCTCGCCGCGCCGACACCTCTTTCCTCCTTCGGTAGTTCCCCTCGCACAACTTCCTTCTGTGCTCGCATCTCCGCCGACGATTGCTTCCTTGCCGCCGCGGCCACAGGATGACCTCTTCCTCGCCGCCGTGGATACAGGATCGCCGCAAGCGCTGCCTTCTCTGCGCGTCGACCGCCGTTCTCCTCTTCCTCGCCGACCACAGCCGTGCGCGCCGGCCGCCGTGGCCACTGGATCGCCTCGAGCCCTCGTTCCCCTTCGCCGGCGCCGCCCTTCTCGCATCTGACCGCCGCCCCGACGGCCCTCTGTGTGCTATCCGACGCCACAGTTCACCGTTCGACGCCGAGGGCTCCGCTGTTCGCCATCCAACACGAGGCCGCGCAGCCATCGCTGTTCACGTGAACGCATCACGCGCTCTCCTTCGCCGTTGCTCGCGCCGCCGCCATCATCTCTCTCCCTGACTTCTGCTCGCCGCCCGTTGCTTTCCAGTCAGCATCCGGCGTCGCTCCTCTCCGTTCATCCTTGCGCGCACCTGCTGCCAGGGGGTCGCCGCTGCGTGCTGATGTGGGGCGGAGGCTGTGATATCTATGGTGGTCGCCGGAGCTAGTGAATTAGGGTTGCCGGTGTTGGGGGGAGAGGCTCTCATCACAGGTATAACTCAAATTAACTTCTTTTGTCTGCTGTTGGTTGATTCGGGGTAGATTTTTTTCAGAGGAATAGATTGTTAAGGGTTGTCGGGGGGCTTGTGGGTGTTGTCTTGGTATGAAGCGAAGTGTTCTTATTTGTGAGTTGAGGTTAGTCATTTATCCAACTGTGATCAAGAAATTGTCGGTTGTGTGGCGGTGAATAAGGCTACTCTTGGCTATAAAAGAGCCGAGTGGAACAAAGTGTGGATCGGATTCACGGTATGAAATTTGAGGTCTATTTGTGAAGTCCTATGGGTGAGCTGATGTGGGGATGTGATTGATTGTTTGGAATTACATACAGGATGATTTTAATTTAATTCTGAGGTTATTGTGGTGGTTTATGCAGTACTTTGGTTATATGATTTGGGTGTGGATTAGTTCTTAGTGATCTATAGTTGGCTGGGTTGTTGATTTCGGTGTGATGTTGATCGGTTCTGTAATTATGTATGGAGGATGGATTAGGTTGAAGAGGATAATCAAATCAGTCTAGTGGATCGGATATGAGGTCGATGTAGGATTCGATTTGATTAATTGCAAGGATATGTTCTTGGATTGAGGAGTTAATCACAATTTGTGATCTACGGGTTGAGGGTCTACTTAGTGATACATAGTAGTAATTTAGCACGTTGTCGTGTATTTGGATTTGATGGATTTACTCTGGATTAATTGGTTATGGAAGGAATCGATTAAGTATTCGATTTGTCGGTGAATGGTATTTTGTGCTTAACAATAGTTATGCATTATGCAGGTTTTGGTCATGAGGCAGGTCTCCGATCGTGACGATCTGGTTCTTTTGCGGATATATTATCAGGCGAGTATTTTGACTTAACTTTTAGATTAAGTCATGTTGATATGCTAGTTAGGATAGCTTACAATAATTTTTCATGTTTATATGCCTAGTATGCTTTTGGTGCCTAATAGATACATGCATGTGATAGGATATGATTTTATCTTCCCTGTTTGATTTGGATCGTAGTATATGGATTAGGGATATGTACATATTGATTGTACATATTATTCGGATAGGTATTTTGAGTAGGATTTACATGTTTTAGTATCATGCACCATTTTTGCATGATTGCATGCTAGTTGGACGGGGTTCCATTATTGTTGAGCCCGCATGACCCGATTACATAACTGCACACCTGCGCCACTCATGGGTTAGTGGTACATCAGGAGGGTGTGTGCAGTTGCTCTGTCAGGCTCCGCTGGTCCGCTCATGGGTAGCGATGAGGCAGCGTGGTAGCAGGCAGGGATCCCTCCTCTGGTCTATGACACCGGGAGATGAGAGCTTAGCTCCCCCACTCTGTTTGGGGCAGGAGGATAGGTGTACTCCGACAGCATCCTGTTCACTCGGTCACTCAGGAGCAGTGATGGCAGAGTGCACAGTTGTCATAGCCCTACCCACTCGGCTTCACCATCGCGTGTGAGGCGGCTAACTGGCGTCAGGGGTGACCATGTCATTGGCACGGCATGTACTTTGCACGGATTGCATTTGTATTGTGTTTGCTACATTTTTATTGATGCCTTGGATGTGCATATGATTGTCATGCATACAGGATACATGTTTATATATTGACAGGACTTTATTACTTCTAGTCAGGCACATGCTCCTATATCGTGGGGAGATTGGTAAGTCTGATCCTTTTGTATTTCTTGCTTGCATACCCTATTTATGTGAGGCTCTTGGCATGATATTTTTATTGTTAGCTATACCTTACTTTGCATATCTACTATACATGAGTTCTTTGAACTCACCCGTTGATTTATATCTATTTCAGGATGAATTTTAGGAGAGTGCATTGTGGGACCCCACTAAATTTGGGTATTTGCTTTATGGTTTGGATATTTTGGTTAGAGGACATGTGTAGGTTTGGAGATTGATTTTGTATTTGGATTTTTGGTGTCCTTATGGACCTTATTCGGATTTTGGTTTGATTGGATTTTGTTGAGTATTCTGCGGGATGGCGGAAGGGGTAATCTATTTATGGTATTTGTTTATCATTTATTTTGGTAGATGGCCTGAGGCCAAATTATATAACTGCGTGTGTGTTTGGATTCCGGTCGTGTTGACCGATGTATAGCGGTCGTGTAGGCCTTGTATGTAAATTGGGATTGTCACCCGTACAGGGGAGATGCTGTCGGATTTTCGTCTGGCGGGGTCTCCTTCGGGGCGTGACCTTGATCACTTGGTTATCAGGATTCATAAACTTTAGTACTTAGCCTGGAAGTCTAGAGTTCGAATCCTGGGGAAGGCAAAAACCCACTTCCAGGGGTGGGAAGACCAAGTGAGTAACGACGAGCCAACAGGCGGCATGCCGTCGAGCCGATTCGCCAATAGTCGGTCGTTCTGATGGCGTCGTGAATAGGGTAGCTTTAAGGAAAGGGCTGCCGGTGGAGGTTCCTAGGGCTGGTAAGCTTGATTTACCCTCCTTTCATTTGTTAATTGTTGGATTTTGCTAGGCATTAATGTATGGTGCGTGAATGGAGGGTTCTGTTTAGGAATCGTTGATGGTACGGTTGTGTGAAGAGATGTGTGGATGTGAGTCTATTATAGTTGAGCTGTGAACGGCTGTACAATTGTGGGCGGGAGAATTAATGGTTGTAAATAGCTGTGAGGGCTATGATTTCGGTGAATGGGTTTGAGGGGTTGTGAGGGCTGAGATATTCTATTTTGGATGGCTATGATTGGGTTTGATGTCGATTGTACGATTGTAATTCGTAGGTTAAGTGAGCTGGGAAAGGTTTAGATGTGTTTTAATCGATAATGAAACTATTTGGGTTTGGGTCCAGCCTATAGATGGTGGATTTGATGGATTAAGTAGTTAAGTCACCTATTTTGGGTTCGTGGTGTGAAGGTATTAAATACACAAGTTGAGGGTCAGTAGAGGGGTTCTAATTTGTATTCGATAAAGGGATGCAAATATAGAAACTATATAGTAGTAATTTAGCACGTTGTCGTGTGCTTAACAATAGTTATGCTATATGCAGGTTTCGATCACGAGGCAGGTCCCCGGTCGTGACGATCTGGTTCTTTTTGGTGGATATTTTATCAGGCGGGTATTTTGACTTATCTTTTAGATATAGTCAAGTTGGTATGCTAGTTAGGATAGCTTTCAATAATTTTTATGTTTATATGCCTAGTATGTTTTGTGCCTATTGATACATGCATTGGATAGGATAGGATTTTTGTCTTCCCTGTTTATTTGGATTATAGTTACTTGGATTATGGATATGTACATATTGATTGTACATATTATTCGGATAGGTATTTTGAGTAGGATTTATATGTTTTAGTATCATGCACCATTTTTTCATGATTGCATGCTAGCTGGAAGGGGTTCCATTATTGTTGAGTCCGCAGCCAGTTACATGGCCTGTACACACTGCCACTCATGGGTTAGTGGTACATCAGGAGGGTGTGTACAGTTGCTCTGTCAGGCTCCGCTGGTCCACTCATGGGTAGCGATGAGGCAGCGTGGTAGCGGGCAGAGATCCCTCCTCTGGTCTACGACACCGGGAGATGAGAGCTTAGCTCCCCCACTCTGTTTGGGGCAGGAGGATAGGTGTACTCCGACAGCATCCTGTCCACTCGGTCACTCAGGAGCAGTGATGGCAGAGTGCACAGTTGTCATAGCCCTACCCACTCGGCTTCACCATCGCGTGTGAGGCGTATTAGCGTCGGGGTGACCATGTATTTACGGCATGCATTCTTGCAGTTCGCATTTGCATTTGTTTGTGTTTATTGATTTTATTGATGCCTTGGATGTTACATATCTATATGGTGATGACTTTATCTCTTATAGTAGGGCACATGCTTCTATATCAGGGTAGGAGATTCAGGTTAGTACAGTCCTTCTGCATTTATTTCTTGCTTACCATATATATGAGACTGTACTGACATGATTAGTATTGTTAGCTATTTCTTGCTATTCATATCTACTATACCCGCTAAGTTCTTTGAACTTACCCCGTTGCTTTACTTCGATTTCAGGTTGAAGCTGTCAGGAGAGTCCAGCTGCCAATCTCCCTCGTCGAAATGGATAGATTTTATAGGTCTTATGGTTTTGGTTTTTAACTAGATGAAGTGTGTAGGACTTGTGTTTGTTTTGGTTATGTACTTGTGGAGATATTTGTTGTGTCCTTATGGACTGTTCTGGATTGGATTTTGGTTGTATGCTCCTGCTCAGATGACAGAAGGGGTAGGTCTCGAGGTTTTAGATCTTTTATTTATTTTGGTTGATGGCCTGAGGCCTAATTATTATCTGCGTGTATTGATTGGATTTCGGTTGTGTTGACCGATGTATAGTGGTCGTGTAGGCCTTGTATAAAAATTGGTATTGTCACCCGTACAGGGGAGATGCTGTCGGATTTTTGTCTGGCGGGGACTCCCTCGGGGCGTGACATTAATTGGATCTAGGGTTGGCTTATAGGGTTTTAAAATCGGATCCGACCCAAATTTTCAAACCCAACCCGGTTCTCATTAAGGCCAAGCCGTCTCCTCATTAATTCTCGTCATTTTCTCGCCCGAGCGTTACCTGCGTTCTTATTTTCCCTCCCATCGCGATCTATCTTCTCGCGACCATTTTTCTTCCCCGCCGCGGTCGATTATCTTCTCTCGCAATTCCTTCTTCGTGTGATTCCCTTTCTTCTCAAGACTTCACCGCCCGTGCCATCTCTCCGTCCGCGGCCAACTCTCCCTCTCCTCTGCAAGTGGAGACCGACCACCCTCAACGGTGCCCACGAATGCACTAGTGGTGGAGGAGCATGCGGCTGGAGGCTGTACCGGTGGTCGTCGGAGCTAGGTAAGGGTCCATTTTTCCTTCTTGCTTCGGACAAGATCTGAGTTCTTGATGTGGTTTCCTTCGTTGAGCTTGATCCATTGATTTAGGGAAGCGGGGGTGAGAATCGATTTTCTTCGACGAACAGAGTGATTGGGGGAGGAGTACTGCCGACGTTGCTTCAATTTGCTGGTAAGCATGATCCATCTCTTTCCTTTCCCTACTATCCAGTGTGATTTATTGCTGCCGATGGTGCCTACCGGAGGGGTGGCTGTGTGGCTGTGAGCAGGGGGTTGTGTGTGTGTTGTGGAGTGGGCTAGTGTTGGAGATGTGGTCGGCTATTCTTGAATGGAGGGTTACGGTGAGGATGAGGCAGTAGAGGAGAACCGTATAGAGGTTCTGTTTGTGCCATGTATATGGTCTGGGGGTTGGTCGTGTGAGCTGGGAAGGAGTTGTGTGGCTATGAGCAGGGAATGGCCAACTGTGATGATGAATTGGTATATGGGGTTTTGTGGAGAGGAATCGATGAGGGTTGTTCCGGTGAATAGAACAGGCTGGGATGGCTGTGCATGAGCTGTGATGTTCTGTGTGTGATCTATAAAATGGCTGTGAAGGGCTGTGATAGAGCTGTGGACGACGGATCAAGGGTTTAAGTTGTCTATTTGGGTTTTCTTTTATTGTAGGTTGTAAAATTGGGTGTTGCAAAGAGCGGGATGTTTGAGTTCGTGTGAATAAGTTGGAAGTCCAAGAGAAGGAGCTAAGTTGGTGTGAATTGACCATGAGTGATTTGGGGGTTTTCCTAATTCATATTCGATAAAAAGGATACAAGTATAGAAAATGATATATTAGTAAATTTAGATATATTATCGTATACTTGTACATAACCATAATTGTTGATTGTGCAGGATGTGGATACTGTAGAAGATTTGACGCCGCTAGAGGGGGGGGTGAATTGCGCGTGTTCCATTCGATGATGGAATTCGATCGTGATCGTGTCTACAAGTTTTGTTAGCGCAGCGGAAATAGAAAAGTAATAACGATAACGAAATACACAACACGCTAACACAATGATATAACGTGGTTCGGAACCACACGGTTCATACTCCACGGATCGGGTTCTTACGAACCCTAGCGATGCCACAAACACCACTAATCAATAAACTCCTTCTCGACAACAAGTCGGAGGCGGAGAAACCTCGTACAAATGTTTACAACAATAAACAAGTAAATACAAGAAAATACAATATGAAATACAAATGCAAGTAAAGGAAAAACACTTTACAAGAGCTTTGGATTGCTTGATCTTTGATTGCCTTGAACTAGCTTTGAAGGACTGGAAAGCACCAACTTCCCCCTTCAATTTCGCTATCTTTTCCTCCAACCCGAGCTCCTTATATAGCTTCAACCTGTGCTGGAAAAGGTCCATCAGTCGACTGATCGGGACCATCAGTCGACTGATGCTACTGTTGTCGTGAGACAACGGCTAGATCCACGTTGGATAAGTCCAACGGAACCATCATCAGTCGACTGATTATGACCATCAGTCGACTGATGGAGTCCTCACTCGACCAGTCGAGTTCGACTCCGATACGTGGCTGAATTCACGAGCACCGATCGGTGATGAGCCGCTCGCGCTCGTCTCGGATCGAGTGAGACTCCATTTTGTGGAAATTCGAGCATCGGTCGATCACATGATCGATCATCGGTTGCTCGTCCATCGATCGCGCCTAATAGTGGCGATCGCTAGGCCACTCTGCAGAACCCTAGTTGACTTGGTCGGTCGGCCACATGGCATGGCATCGACCGCACACTTCAAACATGAGGTTTTAACCCAAGTATGGTCCCCCCATACTTGATAGACCACCCTTAGCCTAGACCTAAGCCTTCTAGCCACCTCCATCAGTCTCACGCCTCTCGGATCCCTCCAAGTCATCCATGACTTGTTCATCCATCGCGCTAGCCTCCAAGTGCTTCCCTCGGCTATGTCATGCTAACGGTGTCTACACCGCCAAGGCACATTGGACTTACGCCGCCAAGACTCCGCTTGGACTTTACGCCGCCAATACCAAACCCTTGGACTTCTCAAATGCCAAGACTCAAGCTTGGACTTTCCATGCCAAGACCCATGCTTGGACTTTTCATGCCAAGACCCATGCTTGGACTTCTCTCAAATGCCAAGCGTCCCACTTGGACTTACCCATGACTTGGACTTTCCCATGACAATTACATTGTCATATGTTTTTGTCGAAATATCAAAACATCACTCGAGTCAAACTCGAGTCCTGGTCAATCGTGACCTGGGCCGATTGCACCAACAGATACGAGGCAGAACCGCGACCGTGAGGATTTCTTTAGTTCGAGCATTACATCAGGTGGGTAATTTCCTACCTGGTCAGGTAGATGTAATTGCATTCAGATTTAGACATAGATATGGGCATGTTATATGTTCATATTATCTTGACTCTGCTCTTATTATCCTGCGCTTGATACTTTATCATTGGCTGTTAAACTCTATTGTTGTTATCTATTTTACTTCATCATGTTTAGGAGTTATAGATGTGATGAAAGTAAACCTAGGATTGCTTAGTTAAGAGCATATAGTGAAGTACAGATGACGACCTGATTGTAAATTGGGCAAAAAAATCATTTGTGGGTAGGTAATGTCTTGAACGTAGGGTTAATTCTAATACCCTTAGGTTGTATGTTTACCACCGATCATGTGTTGTGTAACTGGTTAGGTGGATTGTGATTAGTGTGTCGCTATGGACCGGTGGTCCCAACTTGATATGATCAGTCGAGTATGACTCTCTACAGGATAGAGAGTGCATCGATCAGTTGAGTACGACTCTCTATTGGATAGAGAGTTATGATCAGTTGAGTACGACTCTCTACAGGATAGAGAGTCTGTTGATCAGTTGAGTACGACTCTCTGCAGGATAGAGAGTGCGTTGATCTAATTAGTATGACTCTCTGTAGAATAGAGAGTCTATGGTGGATGTCTGTATGTGAGACATTGCATTCATGTCATTTGCATGCACGCTGGCGACGAAGTCTTCCTTGTGGTTGAGAGTGTCGCCAGTCATCCTGCCTCCACGGTTATTCATAGGAGGAGTAACCGGTGTGAGGGTAGAGCATTGTGGTGTCGCACTCTATCACTATAGATGGTGATAGTTTGATTTGCGTATCGTAGTCCTGCGTGTGTGACACTCGACCACTCATGGGTAGTGACTGTCAGAGTGGCCAACAGCAGGGACCCCCATCGTGTAGCTTGCTCTTTACTCTTATATGCTACTCGATCATACTGCCCACTCGGCCACTCGAGAGTAGTGGTTGGTGTTGAGTTGGGACAGTTGTCATGCTCGAGCCACCGATGCCACCTTTAAGCTTTAGCGTGGTGACATGACCATGCATCTTTGCATTGACTTATGACATTTTTGCATATTACCATATATATACATATATGCATGTGTATATATATATATATATATATATATATATATATATATGGATGATTGTGATTAGTATACATATATAGATGCAGTCTATATATATATGCTTATTATGATGCTACATTTGTATGTACTATGCTTGTTGCATTTGTTTGTACATATTCATACATGCTATTGCATTTTCTGTATGGTAGTAGGTCGGTACTTGTATACTTGTTGGTTATTCACTGTGATACCCTCGACCCATATCAGGATGTAGTATGAGTTAGTTCTATTCTTTATACCTTATGTTGTGGATATGTGCTCAGGTCGGATAGGGGTAGCGTAGCATACGTTCAGGTATGTTTGCATTTCATATTGACTTTTGGTTAGAAGGTATATACATGGATATGTTATCATGCTAGTGATACCTGTAGATTTTTCTGTCGAAATACATGTGATATTAATATATACATGTATATCTATTACCTGCTAAGTTATACTCACTACCACGGACCCTGGGTTTTTCTGTCACCCAGGTAACAGGTTGAAGTCTTTGTGACGGCTTGGAGCTGCGCCGGCGATCCATCCCATCTCCGTTTGTTTCCGAGTCTCCCGAGGATTTTTGTTTCTGTTATGGATTTTGCCCTTTGTCATAGACTTTGGTTTATATATGGACTTGTCTTTATATCGTGGACTTGTTTTGTGTCGATGTTTTGTTTACAGTTTAATATTGTGGACTTATCAGGTGGTGTACACCTGTGTGCTTTGGGTTAAATGTTTGTATATGTGTTTATGTTTCCGCTGTGTGTTTGATAGCTTTATATTTGCTTATTATGTTGTTGTTGTGGGCCTACGGGTCTTGTATTAACCCTAAATATTGCAACGTACAGAGGAGATGTCGTCCGTTTGATTTTCGACACGGCATACTCTCGGGGCGTGACAATTGTAACCTCATCTCTCAGCAAAGAATCAGCAAAATTTATCCAATTGGTTCATTTTTTGTGAGTAATGAGAATCCCATAAGTGAGATAATAGAATAGGAATTATTTTATCCAATTTTGATCTTATACACGATCAGATTATAATCTCACAGTTCTGATATCATATTAGCAATCTGATCTTGTGTTCGCAGGCTGCAGCTGAGTTCATTGGCACATACCATTATCTTTCTATTGTGAGCAGGCGGGGTGGTGTTTTATTGCACTCTAGAGTTTGTTTATGAGCACAACTATTCCATCAGTTGAACCTGAATATTATTTGTATTTTTTAAATATTTTATGTTTGTAAGTGTAAATTAATATTTTGATTCTTTGTTGTTGATATTTCTTAACAATTGTCTTGAGTTATAGTTTTGTTAGTACTATTAAATGCTAAATAATTTTCTGAAGAATGACTCCATCTGCAGCCACAACTAATATGCTATATTTTTTGATACCATGTGCATTGTATGGGATGGATAAAGATAATAATAAACTCAGAATTAGTATGATATGTAGTTGATGTGCAGATGCATTGGTATGCAAGATAGAAAAGGATGTTGTTGACAGCAATACTAGGCATTATATATCATGGTTTAAAGTGTTGATAATGATAGCAATTTTCATTATGTCTAATATATTAACTGTGCTTTGTCCTTTCTATCTATATATTCTCGTATAAGATGGGAAAGTTTGTTATGTGAACTTAAATTGACTCTTATGTGTGCATATCTATTCAATGTTAGATTATAAAAACCATTTTTTTCTACTCTTGGTTCAATAGTGGTTGATTTTGTTACAATGGCATATGATGACCATACAGATGCACATAATCTATGTGGATTCATAATTTATAAAAAACAAACAATGTTTATTACCAGCTCTCAATGTTTATCTTTATTTATTTAATTTTTTATGGAACAGTATTGTATGGTATTGTCGTTTTCTTTTGCTGTAGAGTGCATATCGCACGTTGCTGAGAAAGCCAACGCTCCAGTTATTTATCTATCTACAGATGCAGCTGAAAGCGAAACAAATCTTCTCCAGTCCTTGGTTGTATTAGGCGACAAGCAAATTCCACTAGTCAAGAGGCCAAGTCATAGCAGTGCTGAAAAATGGGATGCTCTTTTATATCGAAATTGACTTGGGGGAGATGGTCAGGTAAACATTTTTTTGGTCAAAAATTTCAAACTTGAAACTCGGAGGGGAGGTGAAAGTTAAAGACACTTTTCTATATGCCCATTCAACGACATTTACAGAGAGCTATTTCTGCAGGTTGAGGCCATGCTGGACAATACAGTTTATGCCATGTCATCAGTATTCATAGGTGCATCAGGTTCGACATTTACTGAAGATATTATCAGACTTCGCAAGGCGAATCGCTTCACAAAGGCGATAAATACCTACTGGGGAGTCAGTGTCGAACTACATTGCTGAAAACAAGTGAAAGAATGAAGACCAGCTACGTGTCAAAGAAAGAACAAAAAAGCCATGGCCTGTATTGTCGTGTTCAGTGGTTGTCTCTATAAATTTTATGTGTAAATTTACTTATACAAGAGCGTTTTCTTACAGACGATCTCAATTTTCCAATTGGAATTTGCTTGTACCATTAGAACCGAGAAGGAAGGCTTTCATTTTTGTGAAGCTTATAGAGGGAGCAAGTAATCAACTGACAATCATATCAAGGGAGACATCGTTTAGGCCCCATGAGTTATGTTTTATGAACTGATGAGAAATGAGACAACACCAAGGGTGAAAAAAATTTAATAAAATATTGAAATACACTTGATATATTGAAGTTTCCACCTCAATGGGCTAGCATTAAAGTGATCAAATTTGCTCTAGGAGCACGGTGCAACGGCAAAAGTCGAGAGACGTCTTATAGGATAATACAATTCGATCCTCTGTAGTGATATCATTTGGTGACAAATTTAAGAAAAATTTATTTGGATGTCTCTGGAACTCAGAAGTTTGTCCGGTGGACATAGTACGACTTCGACATTGGATTGTCATTCAAGGATGATATAACTGCGGAGTTCGAACTGAATCATAAAAAAGTTGCGAGTATTTTTATGATTTACTCTTGATGACCAGTGGAGATCCCTTGGGTTCAGACTCTAGAGCAAAAGTCAGAGTATGATGTTTCCTCATTTTGATAAACCAACTAAGAGGAAAGATGTTGGTAGACTTGAAGAGGAAGTATGCATTGTACTTTTTTAGTCATAGAATGAAACATGTTACAATCACCGATTGGAGTAATATTCCCATGTCGGTTGAAATTTTCTATAGATTTGACTATGTTTTGATTTTTCTTGGTCAGTAAGTTGAGTTGGACTAGATTGGAGATTGATTTCTTATTAAGCTTGTTGAATATTGTCCGATCCAATTTTAATAAAAATGGTGCTCACGTTTTTAAATCTACATGATTCATTTAATTGATTGACCGTGATTGACCTTCCTCTCAATTCTATGGGATGAAAGGACCGTTAGGTTGACGATTCCAATCTTTATAAGGGTATACTTTTTTATATATTATTTTTATATTATATTATTTTATATTATTTTATTTGTATAAACTTAAAAAATAAAAATTAGATTGAAAATAGAAAATTTATACATTTTCTAATTTCCTTTTCTAGAAAATGAAAATACAACATATCATACCAAACACATTTTCTATTTTCTAAAAATTATATTAGAAAACACAAAAACAGAAAATGAAAATGAAAATTAAAAAATGGAAAATTTTCTACGAACCAAATGCCCCCTTACTTTCCTCCTTTTTCTTCTTTCACATAATTTGCTTATGAATCATTTCTGCAATTTGCCTTTATATGCCCATATCTTTTGCAACCATAACACTGAACAGAATTTTTATTCCATCTTTCATCTCCGATAAATTGCCTCTCTTGTCCATTAAAGTAATCTCTTCCTCTACCTCTGTCGCATCCTCTATTATGAAAATCTCCTCTTCCACGTCCTCTTCCAATGGAGTCCTCTTCTTTTTTTTCTATCTCTTCTCAACTAATCTATTTCGCCTTGCCTCATGAGCTTGCAAATAACCCATTAATTTATCAAAGGAGAAAATAGATAAATCTTTCAACCCTTCAATTACAGTTACTATGTAATCTTACTTTGGAGTCATGCTTCGTAAAATTTTAGAAACAATAATAGCATCAGTAATGCTTTCTCCATAAGATTTCATTTGATTGACAACTGAAATTACTCTAGATAAGAGTAAAGTTTCATTACCCTTCATAAGCAAGGCCTCAAACTCACTTCGAAGAGTTTGGAGTTTCACTGCAATCACTTTGGAGGAGCCTTGAAATTCTTTCTGTAATGTTTCTCATGCTTCTTTTGAAGTTGTGGTAGTTGCAATCCTTGAGAAAATTGTTTCATGTATTGCTTGTTGAAGAAAGAACAATGTCTTTGAATCTTTTTTCCTATTCTCCCTTAATCGGCTTTCATCGACATCCTCATTGTTGAAGCCTCTTTCTATTAAATCCCAAAGATCTTGAGATCTAAATAGAGTCTTCATTTTAATACTCCAAAACTCATAGCACTCTCCTTTGAAAATGGGAACAAGAGATTGAGATACTCCATTGATTGCTATCGAAACTTAGGATACCTTGAACTTGCTCTAATACCACGGTTAGAAAAAAGAATAGAGAAGCAAGAGGAGGTGAACACTAAACAAGAGGTATCATAATTTTTCACTAACTTTTTACACACCCAAGTAGCCTATTTATAGGTTATTTACACAACTACTAACTCCCCAATTATCTCCCACTAACTCTACTACTCTTAAATACATGACCATTTTTTTTATCCACTATCACCATACTTCAAATACATTGAATCTAGACAATCCATTATCACCACTAATTGTCACTAATATTTTGAATCATTTATCAACAAAAGCTGCATGATTTCAAGACCGGCATGCGGCATCCATAGCAACTCTCATGGCCCCAATAGCAGTAGCCTTCTTCGTCCTAGTAAACTCGATCGAGTAGGCTGTCATTGTACGTACATGAGAACGGCCATCATCGGAGCACTCACTGGCGCGAACACTTCGATCGTCGTCTCTGTGACGACTGAGCTATTCGGTACCAAACACTCCGCATCAACCACAACATCGTCGTGGATCATCGCCAACATTCCTCCAGGCTCCTTCGTGTTCGGGTACCTCGCGGCCCTTCTTTATCAAAGAGGAGTCGAAGAATCGAAGGGAGCCATAGTTGGAGGGGCTCTGCAAGCTTTAGCAGAACCTTCATCCGCTAGCTAGGGCGTCACTTCTCTGCACAATTTTGTACATGAGAACTAGGAAAGTTTGCTGATAACTAATATAAAATCATACATTATACGTAATTTTTCCCTTCATATTATTGCAAGCTTAATTAAGAGTTTGAAATTAAAAGAATTGATGCACTAGCTTTGAAGAATTTTGCTCTCGATTTTAACGTGGAGCAAAGTTACAGAGTTGTGGAGGAGATAATCAAAATGAGCATGCAGTTACTGAATACTGTTAGTATTGAGGAAAGAAAAGCTGATTATTTGTTCTAATCAGATCCACAACGATAAATTATGAAGTGGTTGTCCTCTTGAGCTGTATCTGATCTATAACTTCTACCTCTTTGAATTGGTTTGGATCCTAATGGCTATCATTAATATTCTATTTTGGTGCATTTAGTGTCCATCAGAAATGTATATATAACTACTTTAATTGATATTGATCTGTTACTGAATGATGATTAGGTAGTGGATATATAGAGATGGCACGCGAATATTTTTATCTACTTTGATCCAAATCTATGAAAAAAAACTCTAAATTTTAAATAAATAATATTTATTACTCTTAAAATTATAATTATGTTTTATTTATTATCAAAAATATTATTTATTGTAAGATAAAATTAAATCATTAATTGCTAACACATCAATCTTAGATATTTTCTAATTTAATTTTATTTATTATAAATGTGCTAATCTTTAAATATTTTTATTTTTGTTTTATGAAAATTTATTTTGGAAATAATCTTTCTTATTTTATTATTTATTTTTCTCACCTTCATTCATTATTTTGCTGTAAAATAATTTTTAAATAAGCTTCAGTTATCAATTTTTAAAGTGCATTTCTTTTTCTTTTTTGTTGTCAAGCGAGCTAGGTCAGAAAAAACCAGCGCAACATTTTGATATATGTAACTTCGCTTCGATCGACTCTAATTCTAAAAACCACTTATATATGGTAAAAGAAAATCCTAAAGATTATTTTAATTGAACTAGCATGATATTATTAATAGTCTAAAGCAAATCCTAAAGATGTCTGATCATTAATATTTTAGACATTTAGAAGAAACAATGTACTAGTTGTTGTTTTGCAGATCTGTTGCTTGTTTTAATTTAAGTGCAATATCAACGGATAGCAACCAAACCATTTCTGTTCATAATAATTAAAATCTCTAGAACAGAAGATCGACGTAACCTAGCTAGTGAAACTGTCTTCGACACAAACAAGAATTCTTAATATTTGCACTTCATATTCTGAGTCGACAAGTGCTCTATAACTGATTGTGATAACATGCAAGATATATATATAAATTAAGTCCTTGTTTATTAAAAGATATTCACTTCCCCCTCTTCTTCGCTAGCTCTGATCATCTAAGTCTGAATATTTTTGCTCATTTCCAAGCTCGAGCATATATGCTGGAAATTAATGAACTTCATTTTGGATTTCTGGGTCCAATATAATTCTTGGTTGTCGCTGTAATTGTCAATCTAAGTCGACCAGAGCTAGAGGTGGAACCAGTTCTTGCATGCTGCTTTGTGAAGAATGAAGATTGCAATTAAGTCATAAAATATAAAAAATTACTTGTATTTTTAGCTACGTACGCGCGACTTTTAAGAAATTTTTTGATCGATCATGATTTATTTTATATGTCCCGATTGGGATTAGCTAGTCAGAAGATGATGAGTTAGGAACACGGGATAAAATTATATTAAATCCAATCATTCATTTATTTTTTCGGATTAATATTGATATTCCACGAAGGAATTCAACAACTAAAAAAAAAAATGCTATTGATATAATATATAACTATGCATGCGAGCAACAGCAAGTGGATATTCCAGTGCATCTGCTAGGAGCACTCAAACCGGCATCAGCGCACACGACGATGCAATCGTCAATTTCGATGCAAAAGCTTTTCTCGAAGCAAACTTCGCCTGCAAAATTTTGACACGAATTAAACATATTAATATCTAGCTATTCGGTTCAGAAATGAATGACGTACCACCATAACTGGGGACAATATCAGATTTGGCCACCATGAGAGAAGAGAGAAGAAGGGCGACGCCCAGAAGGAGAAAGCAGTGCTGCTTGGAAGCCATTTCGCCCAAGGTTTTTGTGCCTTGATAATGTTTGTGTAAGTTTACGATGATTAATTATATATTTATAGCGTGGAGAGGAAATCTTAATCGGAATCTTCCAATTTTGTTTTTGTTTTTGTTTTTTATTTTTTAGAAATAAAATTTAATATAAAGGAACATACAGCCGGACTATTTTTTAATTTCATCCGCATTCTAATTTTATAAAATGTTTTATATAAAAAAAATATTAAACTAATGCACCTGTTAGTCAAGTGTAGGACATCTCAAGAGATTTACTGTTTATGTTCATCTCGCCTCACCTCCGATATAAATATAAAATTTAGAAATTTTTGTAAACTTAAATTAATTTATTCCAATAATTAAACTTCCTATCGAGGGAGAGGAACCTTGATTTAAGGACGAGTATTCAACTAAAATTGAAATAATTAATATTTTTTACCAAGCGAATCGACTGAGTTTTACTATTGAAACCGAATAAATTTAATCGATAAAAAAACAATTAAGTCATTCAATAATTAAATTAACTATTTTTTTTTCAATTTTTTTAAAAAATTATTATAACTTTATAATAAAATTTAATCGGTTTAATAAAAAATTCAAAATTAAAAACATTTTTATTATTTAATAAATTTTTTAAATCAATATAAATATTTTTTAATTTATTCACTATAAGAAAAATGATATTTAGCGACGGATTAATTTCGTCGCTAATATATAAAATTTGTCGTTAAATGATAATAGCGACGATAAAATATCGTACGTCGCTATAAGATTGTCGCTAAAAAGATTTAACGACAAATTATTTAAATTTCATTGTTAATATTAAAGACAAAACAAAATCGTTGCTAATCTAACATTAATCGTCACCATATTGATATACGACAACACTACAAGAAAAAAACTCATAGACAACGCTTTTTATTCGTTGTCTATGTGGCTGTAAAAGCGTTGTTAAAGCCACTGTTGTTAAAAGTCCAACTAATGACAACGGATAAAAAAGCATTATCTTTTCTAGAAAAGACAACATTTTTACAACGGATAAAAAGCGTTGTCTTTTTTAACAAATACAACGTTTTTGCAATGGATAAAAAGAGTTGTCTTTTCTAGCAAAGACAACGTTTTTGCAACGGATAAAAAACGTTGTCTTTTTTTTTTTGCAAAGACAATGCTTTTGCAACAGATTAAAAGTGTTGTCTTTTAGTATAGACAATGCTTTTTGCAATGGATAAAAAACGTTATTGTTTGAAATAAAATATTTTTTTTATCAACAAATAAAAATCGTTGTCTTTTATATCTACAAAATTGTTGTCTATTATATTACACGATGAACTACTTAAGTAAAACCTTATAAATAACACCAATTAAAATATCATTAAAGTACAACTAATCAATCTTTTTACAATTGAAATATAAATGTATCACAAATAATGAAAAATAGAAAGTGTAAAGGCATAATCCACAAACTTTGGATCCAAGTTAAGTTTACAAAAGTAAAAAACCTACATACTGGACATGCATATTTGTTCCAACCTATCTTGCTTCTTGGATTGAATCTTTCTGGATTGCATCTTCTCGAATACATGAGTATCCTTGGCAAAACAAAAATCCCACTTTCTTTCCACATTCATCTGTGAGGAAGAAAATTATTATATTATAATTAAAATGATAAATACAAACCTTGCACATATTCCTAACAATTTATTCATAAGAGATGTAGTAAATACACAATGTCAATCTAAGCTACAAGATTTCTAAAAAATTCAAATAGATTTTCCAAGGGGGCAATTATACACCCTAAATCATACGTGACTAAATTTGAATCCCTAAAGAAACTACCATGTGGTTAATTTTCAACACAAAGAATATATGTCCTCCCTAGTGAACTTCAGTAAAAACTATACTCAAGACAAGGATTGTGTATACGTTCGAAGACAAACTGAAAGTTATTACTTCAAACTACTAAATATATATAAAAGAACTATATCTCATATATATATATATATATATATATATATATACCAATGTAGTGATATATCAACTTCTAGACCAAAGTGTTCAATTAATAGTGGACAATTTTAGATTCTCAAGAAAATAGCAGAATCAAGATTAAAAAATATATCCATTAATGATATAAATTCATTGAATAAAACACCAAAAACTAGAGGAATAAATTCATGAAAATACATGAAATTTTTGGTAAACTCCAGAAATTGGTAAAACTTCATAAACAATGGATACCAATGCATGTATATTTGTAGGCTTCATAAATTTTAGAGTACATTATTGACTGATTAAAGAGGTAAAGAAAATGTCATGAAATAGTTTAAAGAACATTATTGAATTTACAGTACATCATAAACTTAGGGAGACAACCTTAAGAAGACAAATGAATGTTGAATGCAGAAGGAAAATTTTAGAGTACTATTTTTTTCTGATAATTATCTCCGATGAAAAATTTCTCCAAATCTTCCCAGTGGCTCTACAAGACAAGCAAGAAAACATACATATTTAATGAGTTTATCTCGAATAGTATTGAAATAATATTGATACTTGGTAGAACAGACTTAAAGTAAAAGAGAACAAAGACATACAATCAACATAAGAAAGAAACAAAAGTAGAGAAAAGGACTGCACAACATGTTAGTAATATATGAGAGATGTCCTAAGACAATCGCCTTATGGTTAAACCATTTATATGATAAATGAAGATTCACTATTTGAGTATACATATTATTTTCATGTATTTGATTATACCTTAAACTCATTTACTGAATGTCCACAATACGATTCACAGCATGAGAGAATTTGTAATTGGATCACAACTAGTGAGTATCTCTACATGATGACTGAATTTCCGAGATACATTGATCGAATGTCGTGTCGGACTTCATCTCTTACTGGGAGGATGTACATACAAGAAATACTTGATGGGAACCCCCAAGTGTGCTTTGACAATTTCCGTTTGTCAAAACATGTGTTTGTGAATTTTTGTAGAGCATTAAAAGAAATGAAGTTAGTGAAAGATGGACGGAAAGTTATAGTTGAGGAAGGTGTTGCTATGTTCTTACTAATCATCGAGCACAACACACGACATTGAATATGTGCAGATCGATTTCAACATTCATTCTACACTAGTAGCAAGTGGTTCAAATGAGTTCTACGAGCTGTTTGTACATTGGGCACATATATTATTCGACCATATGAATACAATGGTGGTCATCCTCATATATTGAACAATCCAAAGTGGTTTCCGTATTTTAAGGTACATATTGTATCCTAATGTGTCTAGTTACATTAACAATATATCGTTACTAACACATTATGCATTTTTAGAATTGTCTTGGAGCTATCGATGGGACTCACATGTCGGCATGGGCATCGACATCTATTCAGACATCATTTCGTGGTAGGAAGGTTATTGTTACACAAAATGTGATGCTTACATGTGACTTTGATATGCTTTTCACATTTATGTATACTGGTTGGGAGGGGACAACAAATGATTCCAGAGTGTTCATAGACGCATTAACAAAGCATGAAAATAATTTTCCTAAACCTCGTGGTGGTAAGTAACAGATAAAACTCTCTATATATATTCATTTATGTTGGTGTATTACATCATTAATATGGAAAAATTATCACAGATCAATTTTATCTTGTTGATTCTAGTTACCCAAACATGCTGGGGTTTCTCGCTCCGTATCGAGGTCAACGCTATCACTTGAGAGATTATCGGGGGCAAGGCAGACCTAGAGGGAAGGAAGAGTTATTCAATTATAGGCACAATACATGTCGTAATATTATAGAGCGGTGCATTGGAGTGCTAAAAGCAAGGTTTCAAATTTTAAAATATATGCCAAACTATCCCATTACTAGGCAAAGATTAATTCCGGTTGCATGCTGTGTGGTGCATAATTTCATACGTCGACATCATGCAATGGATAATTTATTTATGGAATACTCTTCTGATGATATGATTATGTCTAGAGTTGAAGGAGATTTTGGTGATCAAGAGCCGATTCAAATTGATCCCAGCCAAATAGCTCAGATGGGACATGTACGTGATGAAATTATAAGTCATATGTGGAATGATTATGTAGAGCATCATCCATAATTAGTTTTGTATTTATGTTTAATATATATGAAAACAATATGTTAGGTCATATGTATTAATATATTAACTATTTTGCTTATAATTTTCCTCCAAAGCGTAATTTTTGGAGTAACTATTTGTACTTTTGTCCAGTAATGCAATATATCAGTTCTAAATAGCATATTTTGAGTCCTGCAAGCTCTCGCTTCCATGGCACTATATTCTATTATTTGCAAGTGTTTATTTTTCTATATTCTGGTATCCACAATGTTCAATTCAAATTTTTTTAATCTTATCAGGGTCTAGTATCTATTGTAACCTCATCTCTTAGCAAAGAATTAGCAAAATTTATCCAATTGGTTCATTTTTGGTGAGAAATGAGAATCCCATAAGTGAGCTAATAGAATAGGAATTATTTTATCCAATTTTGATCTTATACACGATCAGATTATAATCTCACAGTTCTGATATCATATTAGCAATCTGATCTTGTGTTCGCAGGTCAGAAATGAGTTCATCGGGCACATACCATTATCTTTCTATTGTGAGCAAAGCGGGTGGTGTTTTATTGCACTCTAGAGTTTGTTTATGAGCACAACTATTTCATCAGTTGAACCTGAATATTATTTGTATTTTTTAAATATTTTATGTTTGTAAGTGTAAATTAATATTTTGATTCTTTGTTGTTGATATTTCTTAACAATTGTCTTGAGTTATAGTTTTGTTAGTACTATTAAATGCTAAATAATTTTCTGAAGAATGACTCCATCTGCAGCCACAACTAATATGCTATATTTTTTTATACCATGTGCATTGTATGGGATGGATAAAGATAATAATAAACTCATAATTAGTATGATATGTAGTTGATGTGTAGATGCATTGGTATGCAAGATAGAAAAGGATGTTGTTGACAGCAATACTAGGCATTATCATGGTTTAAAGTGTTGATAATGATAGCAATTTTCATTATGTCTAATATATTAACTGTGCTTTGTCCTTTCTATCTATATATTCTCGTATAAGATGGGAAAGTTTGTTATGTGATCTTAAATTGACTCTTATGTGTGCATATCAATTCAATGTTAGATTATAAAAACCATTTTTTTCTACTCTTGGTTCAATAGTGGTTGATTTTGTTACAATGGCATATGATGACCATACAGATGCACATAATCTATGTGGATTCATAATTTATAAAAAACAAACAATGTTTATTACCAGCTCTCAATGTTTATCTTTATTTATTTATATTTTTATAGAACAGTATTGTATGGTATTGTCGTTTTCTTTTGCTGCAGAGTGCATATCGCACGTTGCTGAGAAAGCCAATGCTCCAGTTATTTATCTATCTCTGATGCAAATTTAAAGCGAAACAAATCTTCTCCGGTCCTTGGTTGTATTAGGTGACAAGCAAATTCCACTAGTCAAGAGGCCAAGTCATAGCAGTGCTGAAAAATGGGATGCTCTTTTATATCGAAATTGACTTGGGGGAGATGGTCAGGTAAATATTTTTTTGGTCAGAAATTTCAAACTTGAAACTCAGAGGGGAGGTGAAAGTTAAAGACACTTTTCTATATGCCCATTCAACGGCATTTACAGTGAGCTATTTCTGCAGGTTGAGGCCATGTTGGACAAAACAGTTTATGTCATGTCATCAGTATTCATAGGTGCATCAGGTTCGACATTTACTGAAGATATTATCAGACTTCGCAAGGGCTGAGAATCTGCTTCACAGTGCGACGAATACCTCTGCCAGGGGGAGTTGCCGAACTACATTGTTGAAAACGAGTGAAAGAATGAAGACCAACTGCGTGTCAAAGAAAGAACAAAAAAGTCATGGCCTGTATTGCCGTGTTCAGTGGTTGTCTCTATAAATTTTATGTGTAAATTTACTTGTACAAGAGCGTTTTCTTACAGACGATCTCAATTTTCCAATTGGAATTTGCTTGTACCATTAGAACCGAGAAGGAAGGCTTTCATTTTTGTGAAGTTTATAGAGGGAGCAAGTAATCAACTAACAATCATATCGAGGGAGACATCGTTTAGGCCCCATGAGTTATGTTTTATGAACTGATGAGAAATGAGACAACACCAAGGGTGAAAAAAATTTAATAAAATATTGAAATACACTTGATATATTGAAGTTTCCACCTCAATGGGCTGGCATTAAAGTGATCAAATTTGCTCTAGGAGCACGGTGCAACGGCAAAAGTCGAGAGACGTCTTATAGGATAATACAATTCGATCCTCTGTAGTGATATCATTTGGTGACGAATTTAAGAAAAATTTATTTGGATGGCTCTGGAACTCAGAAGTTTGTCCAGTGGACGGAGTACGACTTTGACATTGGACTGTCATTCAAGGATGATATAACTGCGGAGTTCGGACTGAATCATAAAAAAGTTGCGAGTATTTTTATGATTTACTCTTGATGACTAGTGGAGATCACTTGGGTTCAGACTCTAGAGCAAAAGTCAGAGTATGATGTTTCCTCATTATGATAAACCAACTATGGGGAAAGATGTTGGTAGACTTGAAGAGGAAGTATGCATTGTACTTTTTTAGTCATAGAATGAAACATATTACAATCACCGATTGGAGTAATATTCCCATGTCGGTTGAAATTTTCTATAGATTTGACCATGTTTTGATTTTTCTTGGTCAGTAAGTTGAGTTGGACTAGATTGGAGACTGATTTCTTATTAAGCTTGTTGAATATTGTCCGATCCAATTTTAATAAAAATGGTGCTCACGTTTTTTAATCTACATGATTCATTTAATTGATTGACCATGATTGACCTCCCTCTCAATTCTATGGGATGAAAGAACCGTTAGGTTGACGATTCCAATCTTTATAAGGGTATACTTTTTTTATATATTATTTTATATTATATTATTTTATTTTATTTGTATAAACTTAAAAAATAAAAATTAGATTGAAAATAGAAAATTTATACATTTTCTAATTTCCTTTTTTAGAAAATGAAAATACAACATATCATACCAAACACATTTTCTGTTTTCTAAAAATTATATTAGAAAACACAAAAACAGAAAATGAAAATGAAAATTAGGAAATGAAAAATTTTCTACGAACCAAATGCCCCCTTACTTTCCTCCTTTTCTTCTTTCACATAATTTGCTTATGAATCATTTCTGCAATTTGCCTTTATATGCCCATATCTTTTGCAACCATAATGTTGGTGCAATCGGCCCAGATCATGATTGACTATACTCGAGTTTGACTCGAGTAATATTTTGATGTTTGACAAAGTGGTTTGACATTGATGTCGGTTAGTGTGTTGGGGAGATTGTTTATACAATCGATCTAGGTTATAATTGACTAGACTCGAGTTTGACTCGAGGGAGAATTTGATGGTTGATTAGGGTTGACCATGTGATTATGGGAAAGTCCAAGCATGGGTCTTAGCAAGGTAAAGTCCAAGTCATGGGTACTTGGCATGGAAAGTCCAAGTGGGACACTTGGCAATTGGGAAGGTCCAAGTCTTGAGTACTTGGCATGAGAAGTCCAAGCATGGGTCTTGGCAAATGAGAAGTCCAAGCATGGGTCTTGGCAAATGGAAAGTCCAAGCATGGGTCTTGGCATGGAAAGTCCAACATGGGTTGGCAAGGGAAGTTCAAGCTTGAGTCTTGGCATTTGGAAAGTCCAAGGGGATTGATATTGACGGCGTAAAGTCCAAGCGGAGTCTTGGCGGCGTAAGTCCAATGTATCTTGGCGGTGTAGACACCGTTAGCATGATAATAGCCGAGGGAAGCACCTGGAGGCTAGCGCGATGGATGAACAAGTCATGGATGACTTGGAGGGATCCGAGAGGCGTGAGGCTGATGGAAGTGGCTAGAAGGCTTAGGTCTAGGCTAAGGGTGGTCTAGCAAGTATGGAGGCACCATACTTGGGTTAAAACCTCATGTTTGAGGTTGGCAGTCGACTGGAAATATAGACGATTCGACTGCCGTGAGTCGACTTGAGTTCGACTGCTAGTTTAGAGCTGGAATTGCTCTGGCAGTCGACTGCTCATTGGAGCGCCGATCGATGTCGACGGCGATCGACCGCTAAGGGCTCGGCTGGATCGCTAGTTCTCGTCGGCCGATGCTCCGTATGCTCCGAGTCGACTCAACGTGGATTGAGTCGTTGTCTCACGACAATAGTGGCATCAGTCGACTGGGGACTTATGGCAGTCGACTGATCGGCGGAAATCCAGCCCGACGCAAGATAAAAAGGGGAGCTCGTGGAGGATTTCATCATCAGTTCTTGGGGAGCTTTCTTGAGGCGATTTGCAGGTGCATTTCAGGGCCCTTCAACCTCATCCGAGCAACCAACAAGCAAAGCGCTCAAACCCTAATTTTGTAAAGTGTTCTTTACATTTCCTTTGTTTTTGCTTGTATTTCTTTCATTTATTGTTGTAAACGTTTGTACGAGGTTTCTCCGCCTCCGACTTGTTGTCGAGAAGGAGTTTATTGATTAGTGATTGCATTGGCATCGCTAGAGCTCGTTAGAGCTCGATCCGTGGAGTAGGAACCGTTCGGTTCCGAACCACGTTATATCCTTGTGTTTGTATGCTTGTTATTGTGATTGTTGTGTCATTTCTATATTCCGCTGCGTACTAACAATCATAGGCAAGCGAACGCGATCAAATTCCATCTTTGAACGAGCACGACGCTATTCACCCCCCCCTCTAGCGGGCGCACAGGTCCTAACAAGTGGTATCAAAGCCCGGGGCTCTTCTACGGGTTAACAACCCGGAGTCAAGACGCTAAAGGAAAAGATGGAAGTCCAAGGACAATTGGGATGGGATATCATTACCCCAATTCCGTATGCCTTCTATGGACGAGAAGGTTTCAATTCTTGGAAGGCGAGAATTGAAGATTTTTTAATGATGAGAGACCTTGAGGAGTGGTCCGCGTTGATAGAAGGATTTGAATATCCTAAGGGACCAAAGGGAGGGTTTCTCAAGAAGAAGAAGTGGAGTGAGGAGCAACTCCAACAATTTGATAAAAACAAGAAGGTAATCAAATTCATTTTTGATTTAATTCCTAATGACCTCTTGTGTAGCCTAGGTGACTATGTGGATGCCAAGGAGCTATGAAGCGATTTAGCCAAGCTCCATGAAAGTCTATCATCGGTCCAAGAAGAAGGACCATCACCCTCTCAAGCTCAAGAAGAAACATCCAAAGAGCTAGAGGATTCGGAGGATGATAGGGAATCAACATCCGAATCTGAAGAGGTAGAAGCGGTGGAAGAAGTGGAGGAGGCATCCACCTCTAGGATTGAGGGGGAGAGACCATCCACACCGGAGCCGAAACCAATTCAAGAAGAAGTCTCAACCTCCGGGAGGAATGAAGAATCCACTCCGGCACCTACCACTGAACTAGGTAACTCAAACATATCAAGTAATAATAAAATGCATATAATATGTTTTGAGTGTAGGGAGCAAGGACACTACAAGAGTAAGTGTCCTAAAAGGATTAAGAAAGCTCCTCCGATGTCCAAAAGTCAACAAAAGTCAAAGGATGTCGGTTCCCCAAGTCAAAAGAGCAAGGAGCATGTTATATGCTTCAAGTGCAATTCAAAAGGACATTATAGGAATCAATGTCCTAGGGGAAGGAAGAAGACTCAAGAGGGAGCTACACAAATAGGGGGAGCTAAGGCTAACCCTAAGGTATATTTTAGTAATGCTCTTTCTAATTCTTATAGTCAAAAGCATGCTAGAAATAATTTTAGCAATCTTGCTATTTATCAAAAAGAGCATGCTAGAAATAGAGAATATTGCTTAGGAGCTAAGAAGGTCAACTTTAGGAGTAAGGAGAAATTTGGGACTAATGTCCCTAAAAACAACTTATCTAAGGACAAATCTAGGTTAAATAACTCTAGAAAAATTTTACCTAGGGAGACCATTAGAAAGGTGCAAGAACACTTAGGTTTTAACCCTAAATGGACTAGGCATATGCCCATGATTTAAATCAAGACTCTAAAATTGGGCAATTAGAGATTGAAAACCAAACCTTGAGGTCAAGGCTTGAAAAACTTGAAAAGACCCTAAATAAGATACAAATTCAATTTAAAGGGTCTAATGGTCAAAGTCAAAGGTCCAAAAGTCAAAGTCAACACCTAAGACCTAAGAGTCAAAAGTCAACCAAGGGCAAGCAAGGTTTGGGTCACACACCTAAGCCTAAGGTGGCTTACCATAGTGTTCCGTTTGATTATGGAACACAAACTAGGTCTAGGAAGACCAAGGTCAATAGGAAAGTTATCCCTAGAGTTGACCAAAGGGTGTGTCTAGTGGCTAGGGTTTCTAGGAAACCTAGAGAAGCCACTAAGAAGGTTACAAGGGGAGTCACCCTTAGAGTTAACCATGGCAAGATCCAAATGACCAAGGCTTCTAAGCCTAGGAGGGTCATTAGGAAGGTATCTAGGGAGGTTATCCCTAAGGAATACCTAATTAACCCTAGGAGCTCAAATAGGTTTTGGGTTCCTAAGAGCGTGATTGATTCACGCTAGATGGGTTTGGGGTGTGTCAACCTTAATTGGATGGGTAGTTACATCAACCATGACAAAGGTGGCACTTTAGGTTATTTTCAAGGTTATGGTTACCTTGGAAATACATCTGATTTGAATCCTAAAGGTTTTTTAGGATGTGCCAATATTAATTGAGAAGTTTGATAAAATGATCAAATTGACACAATTTAGGTTTAGAGTGTTAGTATGTCATTTTGGGTTTTTGGCATGTGTTGGGGATAGTTTAGGATTATGGCAAAATGAACTTAATCCCAACAAATGACAATTAATATTAAAATTTAGGTATTACTATACCTATATATTTTATTTGTCATGTCTTGATTGTCATATGCCATGTCATGACATCATATTTACCTTTAATCATTTTATATGTCATGTTCATGTTTAGGATTAAGGATTAATGTCATGTGTTTTAGATTTCATATTATGTCATGACATCATGATTATGAGCATATGCTTATTTATATCATCATTAATGTCATAATCATTCATGCATTTAAGATAATTCGATTAAAATTGAATTAAGGACAATGGCATGACTTGGAGTCCCATTTATAAGGGAATCAAGTAGAGTTGCCTTAAAAAAATGCATGAAACCCTAGATTAGGGAGAACAAAACTCACATCTCACATCCAATTGACATGTATGTGTATTTATACACCTTAGATATATGTGAGATGCTAGGATATGAGTTGAGTTCAAGGTGCATAGTTTTTGCATCTAGATGAACTAAAACTCATCTAATTTCAATGGTGGATCATTGGGAGAGCATGTATACAAGTCATGTACATAGAGCCCAAGGAATATGATCCAAAATAAGGTTTTGAAAACATTTTAAAATCATTTTGAAAAATCTTGGTGAAGTCTATCTTTTGATAGCAATCATCATTGATAGAGTTGATACAAGATAGAGCCAAAACATTGAAAATTTCAATGGTTTTGAGTTTTATATCAAACTCACTATTTTATGGGTAAAATAATTTTCAAATATTTTTCACCCATTGTTTTGCTTATAAGTAATGTACGTATGAATTTTCACGAATTTTCAAAATACGTAAAATTACTTATGACTTTTCAAAATTCGATTCTGATAGTTGAAATTCAGAAATTTCAGCTATCGATCGGCGCCTTAGTGGCGGTGATCGATGAGTGGCAATGATCGACATCGTTAGAGTCGACCGTCAGTCCGATTTCAGGTCAACAAGGTTTGTTTAGCCTAATTTCAGCCATTGTAAAGGTCCCTAACCACTCCTAATCCTAGGATATGCTTTGGGAAGCATTATAAAGGGTGGAAATCTATTGGATATGGATTAGGAGAGGTGTTAGGTCAAAGTATCAAATTTAGGGTGTGGAAAGTTCAAGTTTGAACTTTTAACCTTAATTTTGATGGTTTAGAGTTTCTATTGGCTTAGGGACTTCCCAAGGACATTGTTGGTGCAATGGTCAAGGGGGAGCAAGCCTTTAGAGGGAGTTATCCATCTTGGGATGATGGATGTGTTTCTCTTCTTGAAAGGGGGAGAAGTTATTGGGAGAGTATCATCAATTGGGAAAATTGACAGGATTTTGAGAAATCCAATTTGGAAATTGGGAGAGAGTATAGGAGTGTCTCTCTTGAGTGATAAGGGACTTATCACTAGGAAGATGGTAGGCATCCTAGGTATTTTTGGATCAAGGGGGAGATTGTAAGATCTCATTGGGACAATGAGACATTGACCTCCTTGGAAAGATAACCTTTTTGATGTTAGTCAAAAAGGAGGAGAAGTTTTGGGAGAGTATTTAGGATTACCAATTTGGGATAATTGGTAAGGAAATTTGAGTTAGTGGCCTAACTCAAGGTTTATTTTGTCAAACATCAAAAAGGGGGAGATTGTTGGTGCAATCGGCCCAGGTCACGATTGACTAGACTCGAGTTTGACTCGAGTGATGTTTTGATGTTTGATAAAGTGGTTTGACATTGATATTTGACATTGATGTCGGTTAGTGTGTTGGGAAGAATGTTTATACAATCGATCCAGGTTATAATTGACTAGACTCGAGTTTGACTCGAGGGAGACTTTGATGGTTGACTAGGGTTGACCATGTGATTATGGGAAAGTCCAAGCATGGGTCTTGGCAAGGTAAAGTCCAAGTCATGGGTACTTGGCATGGAAAGTCCAAGTGGGACACTTGGCAATTGGGAAGGTCCAAGTCTTGAGTACTTGGCATGAGAAGTCCAAGCATGGGTCTTGGCAAATGGAAAGTCCAAGCATGGGTCTTGGCATGGAAAGTCCAACATGGGTTGGCAAGGGAAGTCCAAGCTTGAGTCTTGACATTTGGAAAGTCCAAGGGGATTGATATTGGCGGCGTAAAGTCCAAGCGGAGTCTTGGCGGCGTAAGTCTAATATATCTTGGCGGTGTAGACACCGTTAGCATGACAATAGCCGAGGGAAGCACCTGGAGGCTAGCGCGATGGATGAACAAGTCATGGATGACTTGGAGGGATCCGAGAGGCGTGAGGCTGATGGAGGTGGCTAGAAGGCTTAGGTCTAGGCTAAGGGTGGTCTAGCAAGTATGGGGGCACCATACTTGGGTTAAAACCTCATGTTTGAGGTTGGCAGTCGACTGGCAATATGGCCGGTTCGACTGTCGTGAGTCGACTTGAGTTGACCGCCAGCTTTAGAGCCGAATTGCTGGCGATCGCTCATTCGAGCGATCGGTGTCGCGTCGAAGCGATCGCTAGTTCTCGCGGTCGAGCAGAACGCTCGTAGCCGACCGCCGATCGACGATGGCATCGGGGATCGCCAATGTTGGCGATCGCTAAGATTCCCGTTGGAACTTGTCCAACGTGGATTGAGTCGTTGTCTCACGACAAGCGTGACATCGATCGGCCCGGGACTTATGGCGGTCGTGATCGGGAAATCCACCAAGCAAGATAAAAAGGGGAGCTCGTGGAGGATTTCATCATCAGTTCTTGGGGAGCTTTCTTGAGGCGATTTGAAGGCGATTTGCAGGTGCATTTCAGGACCCTTCAACCTCATCCAAGCAACCAACAAGCAAAATGCTCAAACCCTAGTTTTGTAAAGTGGTCTTTACATTTCCTTTGTATTTCCTTGTATTTCTTTCGTTTATTGTTGTAAACGTTTGTACGAGGTTTCTCCGCCTCCGACTTGTTGTCGAGAAAGAGTTTATTGATTAGTGATTGCATTGGCGTCGCTAGAGCTCGTTAGAGCTCGATCAGTGGAGTAGGAATCGTTCGGTTCTAAACCACGTTATATCCTTGTGTTTGTATGCTTGTTATTGTGATTGTTGTGTCATTTCTATATTCCGCTGCGTACTAACAATCATAAGCAAGCGAACACGATCAAATTCCATCTTTGAACGAGCACGACGCTATTCACCCCCCCCTCTAGCGGGCGCACAGGTCCTAACACATAACACTGAACAGAATTTTTATTCCATCTTTGATCTCTGATAAATTGTCTCTCTTGTCCATTAAAGTAATCTCTTCCTCTACCTCTGTCACATCCTCTATTATGAAAATATCCTCTTCCACGTCCTCTTCCAATGGAGTCCTCTTCTTTTTTTTCTATCTCCCCCTTTACTTGAGAAGCCTGAAATGTCTTTTCTTCATTCTTCTCAACTAATCTATTTCGCCTTGCCTCATGAGCTTGCAAATAACCCATTAATTTATCAAAGGAGAAAATAGATAAATCTTTCGACTCTTCAATTGCAGTTACTATGTAATCTTACTTTGGAGTCAATCTTCGTAAAATTTTAGAAACAATAATAGCATCAGTAATGCTTTCTCCATAAGATTTCATTTGATTGACAACTGAAATTACTCTAGATAAGAGTAAAGTTTCATTACCCTTGATAAGCAAGGCCTCAAACTCACTTTGAAGAGTCTGGAGTTTCACTGCAATCACTTTGGAGGAGCCTTGAAATTCTTTCCGTAATGTTTCTCATGCTTCTTTTGAAGTTGTGGTAGTTGCAATCCTTGAGAAAATTATCTCATGTATTGCTTGTTGAAGAAAGAACAATGTCATTGAATCTTTTTTCCTATTCTCCCTTAATCGGCTTTCATCGACATCCTCATTGTTAAAGCCTCTTTCTATTAAATCCCAAATATCTTGAGATCTAAATAGAGTCTTCATTTTAATACTCCAAAACTCATAGCACTCTCCTTTGAAAATGAGAATAAGAGATTGAGATACTCCATTGATTGCCATCTAAACTTAGGATACCTTGAACTTGCTCTAATACCACGGTTAGAAAAAAGAATAGAGAAGTAAGAGGAGGTGAACACTAAACAAGAGGTATCATAATTTTTCACCAACTTTTTACACCCAAGTAGCCTATTTATAGGTTATTTACACAACTACTAACTCCCCAATTATCTCCCACTAACTCTGCTACTATTAATCATTAACTCTACTACTCTTAAATACATGACCATTTTTTTTATCCACTATCACCATACTTCAAATACATTGAATCTAGACAATCCATTATCACCACTAATTGTCACTAATATTTTGAATCATTTATCAACAAAAGCTGCATGATTTCAAGACCGGCATGCGGCATCCATAGCAACTCTCGTGGCCCCAATAGCAGTAGCCTTCTTCGCCCTAGTAAACTCGATCGAGTAGGCTGTCATTGTACGTACATGAGAACGGCCATCATCGGAGCACTCACTGGCGCGAACACTTCGATCGTCGTCTCTGTGACGACTGAGCTATTCGGTACCAAACACTCCGCATCAACCACAACATCGTCGTGGATCATCGCCAACATTCCTCCAGGCTCCTTCGTGTTCGGGTACCTCGCGACCCTTCTTTATCAAAGAGGAGTCGAAGAATCGAAGGGAGCCATAGTTGGAGGGGCTCTGCAAGCTGTAGCAGAACCTTCATCCGCTAGCTAGGGCGTCACTTCTCTGCACAATTTTGTACATGAGAACTAGGAAAGTTTGCTGATAACTAATATAAAATCATACATTATACGTAATTTTTCCCTTCATATTATTGCAAGCTTAATTAAGAGTTTGAAATTAAAAGAACTGATGCACTAGCTTTGAAGAATTTTGCTCTCGATTTTAACGTGGAGCAAAGTTACAGAGTTGTGGAGGAGATAATCAAAATGAGCATGCAGTTACTGAATACTGTTTGTATTGAGGAAAGAAAAGCTGATTATTTGTTCTAATCAGATCCACAACGATAAATTATGATGGATGGATCCTAATGGCCATCATTAATATTCTATTTTGGTGCATTAATTATATTTAGTGTCCATCAGAAATGCATATATAACTACTTTAATTGATATTGATCTGTTACTGAATGATGATTAGGTAGTGGATATATAGAGATGGCACACGAATATTTTTATCTACTTTGATCCAAATCTATGAAAAAACTCTAAATTTTAAATAAATAATATTTATTACTCTTAAAATTATAATTATGTTTTATTTATTATCAAAAATATTATTTATTGTAAGATAAAATTAAATCATTAATTGCTAACACATCAATCTTAGATATTTTCTAATTTAATTTTATTTATTATAAATGTGCTAATCTTTAAATATTTTTAATTTTGTTTTATTAAAATTTATTTTGGAAATAATCTTTCTTGTTTTATTATTTATTTTTCTCACCTTCATTAATTATTTTGTTATCTGTAAAATATTATTTATTGTAAGATAAATCACTTATCAATTTTTAAAACATCAATCTTAGATATTTTTCAATTTTGAGCTAAATGTGCTATTTTGGTATACGTTCGATCGACTCTAATTCTAATCTTAAAGATGTCTGATCATTATTTTAGACATTTAGAAGAAACAATGTACTAGTTGTTGTTTTGCAGATCTGTTGCTTGTTTTAATTTAAGTGCAATATCAACGGATAGCAACCAAACCATTTCTGTTCATAATAATTAAAATCTCTAGAACAGGAGATCGACGTAACCTAGCTAGTGAAACTGTCATCGACACAAACAAGAATTCTTTATATTTGCACTTCATATTCTGAGTCGACAAGTGCTCTATAACAGATTGTGATAACATGCAAGATACATATATAAATTAAGTCCTTGTTTATTAAAAGATATTCACTTCATATTGTTGCTCATTTCCAAGCTCGAGCATATATGCTGGAAATTAATGAACTTCATTTTGGATTTCTGGGTTCAATATAATTCTTGGTTGTCGATGTAATTGTCAATCTAAGTCGACCAGAGCTAGAGGTGGAACCAGTTCTTGCATGCTGCTTTGTGAAGAAGATTGCAATTAAGACATAAAATATAAAAATTACTTGTATTTTTAGCTACGTACGCGCGACTTTTAAGAAATTTTTTGATCGATCATGATTTATTTTATATGTCCAGATTGGGATTAGCTAGTCAGAAGATGATGAGTTAGGAACGCTGGATAAAATTATATCAAATCCATTCATTCATTTATTTTTTCGGATTAATATTGATATTCCACGAAGGAATTCAACAACTAAAAAAAAAAAAAGCTATTGATATAATATATAATTATGCATGCGAGCAACAGCAAGTGGATATTCCAGTGCATCTGCTAGGAGCACTCAAACCGGCATCAGCGCACACGACGATGCAATCGCCAATTTCGATGCAAAAGCTTTTCTAGAAGCAAACTTCGCCTGCAAAATTTTGACACGAATTAAACATATTAATATCTAGCTACTCGGTTCAAAAATGAATGACGTACCGCCATAACTGGGGACAATGTCAGATTTGGCCACTATGAGAGAAGAGAGAAGAAGGGCGATGGCGAGAAGGAGAAAACAGTGCTTGGAAGCCATTTCGCCCAAGGTTTTTGTGCCTTAATAATGTTTATAGGTTTACGATGACTAATTATATTTATAGTGTGGAAAGGAAATCTTAATCGGAATCTTCCAATTTTGTTTTTTTTTTAAATTAGAAATAAAATTTAATATAAAGGCACATGCAACCGGGCTATATATTTTTTTTTCATCAGCATTCTAGTTTTATAAAAAAATTTATATAAAAAATATTAAACTAATGCACTTGTTAGTCAAGTGTAGGAGATCTCAAGAGATTTAGTATTGTTTATGTTCATCTCGGCTTCACTCCTCAATCATGATCAATAGATTTGGATAAATATAAAATTTAGAGAATTTTCTAAACTTAAATTAATTTAATTATTCCAATAAAACTTTTTATCGAGGGAGAGGAACCTCGATGAGTATTCAACTAAAACTGAATTAATTAATTTTTTTTACCAAGCGAATCAATCAATCTTTACTATTGAAACCGATTAAATTAAACAGATAAAAAAATCAATTAACTCTTCAATAATTAAATTAACTATTAAAAAAATTAAAGCTTTTTAATAAAATTTAATCGGTTTAATGAAAAAAATTAAAATTTTAAAACATTTTTATTATTAAATAAAAAATAACTTAATCAAAATAATATTTTTTAATTTATTATGAATTTCCAAATCCATAATCAAAACTAAATCAATTTAATCAAAATAATTTTTTTTATTTAATTAAAATGATTTTAAAAAAATAAACTGAATCCAAATTTTCAAATATATAATTTAGGTCAGTCTTTTGTTCTAGTCGAACCGAAATTTTGCTAAATATTGATCTCGATCACTAGTGATCCAAGTGTATTTGTTAATCTAGATGAGGCCTTTTAACCAATTTATAATACAATTGGTGAGCATTTATTGTGAACTTCTAGAAAGCTTCCCAAAAAAAAATGGTTGATTTAATTTGTTATACTAATGCGAATAAATGAAAGTTAAGGGGCGCCTAAGTCGACTAAACTTATTATTTAAACCCCTAAACCTATCAAATTTTGCCGTTACTTTTTTTTTTTAAATAAATTTTTAATAAAAACACTTAATTCGTTTAATAATAAAAAAACTTACATTTTTTTATCTTTTATTATCTAATAAAAAATCAATTTAATGGATTTTCAAAAATTCAAAATTCAAACCGAACTAATTAATGTAATTGAAATAACCTTTTTTTTAAAAAAAAAAATTAACTTACAATTAAATAGAACCGAATTTTCAAAATAATTCGGTTCCCCTTGACTCATCTAATGCTCTCGAGGGACTCATTTTCGTAGACTTGTAGCCCTATTGATCCCAAAATGCAATGGAAAAAAAAAATAAAAATAAAATAAAAACCTCAAAGCCCTATTCATATATCCACACTGACTCTGTAGGATATATGGGAGAAGGAAAAAATAATCCTCCACGTCTTTTGTCCCTTCGATTAATTATTAGAGCTAAAAAAAAAATCACGTATCAAATTAAAGAAACCGTTTGTACCTCAAGCTTGCTCAGACACTCTCATTTTAATCACAAGTAATTAACACTCTCTTTTATCCTTAGAAAAATCATTAACGTCAATAAACACTGCAAGCTAGGTCGTACACCTTATTGATTGGAATTCATATCAGATTCATTTTATAGGAAATAACTAGATGCGCTTAATACTCAAACTAGATGACCGATTCAAGGCTTAAAAAGGAACAAAGGCATTTGATTGGGAAGGAATAACCGGAGAAAAAGAAAATTTAAGCTCTTCTCGCTCTTTCTTAATTTGGTTGACTATTTCAGTTAAATTGAAGTTTTGCTTACTCTTATCTTGATTACTTGGTCATTTCAATTTTTGTTTATTATATATATATATATATATATATATATACTTTTCACTTATGGATGATTTATTTGTGTTTGGAACTTTTATGGTGGTGAAATTGAACAAATAGATTATTTGTTTTTTCACTTATATAAACTAAAAAATATATTTTGATAATTATTAATAAAAAAATAAGTTTGATATTGTATGGTACAATTGTACAAATTAAGGGATTAACTTGTTGATTCGCACAAAATAATTAAAAAAAATTGACTAACACTTTACTAAAATGGAAACCACTGCACAAAGTAAATTGACGAAGCAAACAAAAATGAGAGAAAACTATAAATTTCTTTTATATACTACATCAAACGTAAAAAATAAATATTTATATAAATAATATTTATTACTCTTAAAATTATAATTATTTTCTATTTATTGTCAAAATAAAAATTAATACTAATTATTATAAAGTTAAATATATAATTTTGAATATTTTAAATTTATTTTCATTTATTATAAATGTGCTATTCTTAAAAATTTTCTAATCTTCAATATTTTTTATTTTTTATTGCTTTTATTAAATTTATCTTGAATTCTTTTTTCTTTCCCTTATTATTTTTTTCTCACCTGCATTAATTATTTTAATGTAAATTAACTTTTAAATAATCGTCTTTCACTTTATTAGTTATTTTACTGTAAATTAACTTTTAAATAAGTATGCACTTCGGATCAAGGGATGTGCCATCTTAATTACTCACACTTTTGGGATATAGATGTTCTTTGTTATTATAAAATATCTTTAAAATTTATAAAATGATAATTAATTAAATCTATTATATGGAATTTAATATTAGATTGTGACTTAAATACACGACAATTATAGAAATGAAAATGTCAAAATGAATATATAAATATACGAGGATGAATAAAATTATTAGAGCAAAAGTTAATGTTACATCTATTGAAAGAAAACTCTAAAAATATTTAAAATGATACGAATATATACTTAAACATTCAATAAATATTATACTTAGACAATATAAAATTATTATAAATATACAAATTCAATAAGAAAGAGGAAGACATAAACAAATTTTCTCAGTAATAATAAAATAAAATAAAATTTATATAATGACATAAAAACAAATAGAGTAAACCTCATCCTCAAGATAGATAAGATTTAATTGGTGTCAGTATTGTAAGCCATTAGTTATATCAGATAGCAGCAAACGTTAGATATGCAACTGATTGGAGGAAGCTCAATACAAACACTAACACAGTCATCCGAACACTGTGGGATTGCAAATGTCACATGCGAACCACTCAACATGAATAACTCAGTTTAGAAATCTAACGACTGAATTGGCCTTAGCATAGAGTCATGTATTGTCTAATATGTCTATGCAATTGGTTACTATATATGTGTGTTTGTCACGTGAGGTATTAGAGTTCATTCTCAACGGGTGTGAAATATTTCGTTACGTTGGATTCTTAACTCTTTCCATATAAGGGGATTACTATATCAAGATAAAATCTTCATGATTTATCATTCTTTATTAAATTATAGAATTGATAAGAAAGGACATTTGACGTGAATATTATCATATTTTATTATTAATTGTGTTTGACATGACTTATAATGGATCGAGTCATTCCATTATACCCAAACAAATCAAGATAGACCCAAGATATCACACCCGCCAATAATAAAAAGGTGTCTCCCACATCATTCAAGATAGAAAATTAAAATTAAAAGATAATGAAAAGAATATATAATTGGAAAACCTGGAAGGTGCAGATTTAAAAACTGAAATACGACATAATGAAATTTTCAAAAATAAATCCTCTAAAAATTTTTGTTGAGGGTGTAGTAAAAAGCACGCGGGCTGTTAAATAATTAATAAAAGGGTTGATATTGAATTTTAAATATTTAGAAAAAAAAGGAAAATGAAGTTGCATTTAGAATATATTTGAATTCTAAAATTTAATATATCGATGCGGATTAAAGAATTTCTCAAGTAATTATGGAGGGAAACAATAGATATTAACACTAACACAAGGTTTATTATCATCGCATGAAAAAAGAATCAATTTATCATTTGTTTTTCTCCATATTAATATCAGCAGTTTTGACTAGGATTTAAGTACCCTTCTAATTTGGCTCAGTTTAATTGGATTATATTCCTTTTTATTCTAATCCTGTTATCTTTTATTTGCACTTCTGAATTCTCAGTTAGCTTACTTTTTTATATAGATTAATTATGCGTACCTAAATTTTTAATGATCTAAATCGAATTTTAAAAAAATATTATTAATAGATTAATTTTTGGGTCCTTCCAAAATGTGATTTAAATCTTTTTAAAAAGTGAACCTCACCTGATCATGTCCGACCCTGCTTGTACTCTACGTTTGATCATAAGTTGATCGAGACAAATAATTCAAAATTACACATGAACTTTTCCATGGATTTGAATCACTTGGAATTGGATATAATTAGTTTCACTTTTATTCAAGAATTTTTTTTTAGGACGATCTCCTCCTAATTAGATTGTCCAATTGTTTTATTGACGACATTAATTGCTAACAAAAATCAAATATTCTGTAAAGATTGGAATCTGTCAATCTAATGATTTTTATCGGTCTATTCCACGGCCATTGTGACGAAGATAAATCATGGAAGATTTTATGGATCTTAATGTGGTGGTCAAGATACGTGAAGGTCATCTAAATCTAAAAAAAGACTTAAGATCTCTTTCGAAATCGATCCTTATTTTATCCGAAAAAAAAAAAATTCAAGTATTCCATATAATATTGTTGGAGGAACCAGATGAAAGAATGCAACTAAAAGAAACGCGTCCATGGCGTATGACAAAGTATAAAGTCGTATAAAAATTACAACACCACCTTCCACTTCACGGCCTTATTCTCGATTAGACCAAGTAGCAATTGCGTTGCAAGAGCTAAAGTTGTGTGGAAAAAAAAGGGATATTGTTGCCTGTGCTTGATAGGCATCCATGACACAACTTTGTAAAAAGATCATATGTATTCTCGTGCAAGCAAGGCATATATGGGCAGATTTATCGTGAATTAATTGCCAGCATGCATGCATCAATATAAATAAAGAATACGTAAAGCTTTACGCTACCTTTGGACCTTTTGTCGAATGCACAGCACAGACATGAGACATTTACAAAGACGAAGAGAGACTCCAAAATAGCTAGAGAGTGAGCATCCACCCAAATTAAAGCAACTAGCAAGAATATGGCTACGGCGACAGCATCGCAATTGAGGCACATACTGCTGATGATCCTGCCGTCGCCTGAGATGGTGGCACAAGGGAAGGCATATTTCTGCGTCTCAAATCACTTGGAGATGGTTAGCGATAGCCTTTGGGTCCTCAATTCCTTCCTCATGGATGGTGCTCGTCGCGCGCTCGAGCAGCCTGATGTGGCAGAGTGGATGAAGGATGTGGGTGTGGCCGTTGAGCATGCCCACAGCCTATTCCAGAGGATCCTAGACTATTGGGAGCCGAGAGAAGAAGAGGAAGCAAAAAAGAAGAGGAAGACGAGAAACTTCTTTCATCCCTCGAGCAACAAAAACATCCAATCGAGGAGCAGCCGCCAAGCCATCCTAGTCGAGCTCAAAGAGACTCGTTGAAGTACCTAGTCAATAGGGGGGCTGCTTTTGGCCTCAGGGTGGAGATGATGAATTCCATGGATCCACGCCATGATGGCTATTCTGTTATTCTGAAAGAGGAGGTGATAGGAAGAGATGAAGACGAAGACCAAATCATAGAGCTCCTTCAGCAACAACAGTGCGACGAGGATGGAAATGTACCCTTCGTCATTGCCATAAGCGGTCCTCAAATCTCTAGGAAGGCAACCTTGGCTCGCAAAATCTACCATCACACTTGGGTGCGCCGACATTTCCAACATCGAATATGGTTAGATGCCTCATCTTTTAGAGAATTGAACAGCGACGCAATCGCCAAAGAAATTGCAAAATTATTGACAGGGAAGCCATGTAGAAACATCAATTGCTGGCCACTGATCAATGAATATCTTCGTGAAGATAGATACTTGCTTATCTTGGAAAATCTTCACTTAAGGGACGTTTTCAAGGAACTTAATTTGAATCTCCTTCATTGTGGTGCACCGGGGAGCAAAGTCATCCTCACGGTGGATAGTTTTGAGAAATATGCAGTGAAATTCTACGTCAAAGAATACAAATTAAACAAGCTGCCCGAGGATGCATGAGTGAGATTATTATTAAGTTAATTACGCAACATTTGTCCATCCAATTGAAGGTAATAACAATATTCAAAAAGAGAAGGCTTCTCCTGCCGCTACTGATGTGCTAATTCCACTTGCCAAGAAATATAGACAAGAGATTCTATTAGCAAAGTTTATGGGCCTCATGTTTAGGTGGATAAACAGGAGTCAGTGTCAAAACCTAGAAGATGAGCTTTTTGTAGGAATTATTTGCATCTAGCAATTTACATGAATTTAAATGAACCGTAAACAAAATATTATAAATATAAAATTTACAGTGATTCATCAAATTTTTTGTATCTTCTCTTCACTGCACCTTTCTCTGTTCTTATAGCTTGGACGGTTTCTTGTCGGAGACCTTTCATCTCATTTCTTAATGCATCTGTTACACAATGTATGTGCAACCATAATGCTTGAAGCCTTGGTTGCATAACGTATGCACAACCACAATGCTTAATGCATTGGTTGCGTAACGTATGCACAGTAATTCCAACATTTCTCATTCATCCAAATTATATCATAAAGATAAACGAACACATAGACCAAATAGTCATACAGACTAATAGAACAAAGATCAACAGTCACAGAGATTCATAGTCATTAAGACTAGATAGTCACAAAGACTAAATTAGAATATCCAATTTATACTTAGGAAAAATGATTCATACGACAACAAAGATATCGAGTATTCCATACTAAGAAAATTATTACATTTTACATAGCTGCTCATAGAGTGATCATCACTAAGAAAGTTGTTGCACTTTACTTAGCCACTCAACATATGCCCACTCAGCCAAACATGACATACAACAATTCTCCAATTGACACATAATCATTCCCCCGGTGGCACACAATTATTCTCTAGGAAACATTCATGCAGGGTAGTGCAGGCTGGCCCCTATGTAATAGCATTAATACTCTTATAAAGGGCCCAAAAATTTTTTTGTATTAAAATTAACCATGGATTAGGGCCCATTTATCAAGGTTTTGCCCAGGACCTCGAAATCATATGGGTCGGTTCTGCATTCATGTCTTACTATTTATCCAGATTAAATTATTTATATTAATTAATATGAACATCTCTATTCCCTCATAATAACCTATAAATAAAATATTATAAATACAAAATTTAGAGTGATTTGTCAAATTCTTCGCGTCTTCTCTTCACTGCACCTTTCTCTGTTCTTATAGCTTGGACGGTTTCTTGTCGGAGACCTTTCATCTCCTTCCTTAACGCATTGGCTGCACAACGTATGTGCAACCATGATGCTTGAAGCCTTGGCTGCACAACGTATGCACAGCCACAATGCTTAATGCATTGGCTGTGCAACATTTGTGCAGTAATTCTAACACTTTTATCATACAAGGTTTTTTTGTTGATGCACCACACTATTGGCCAATTGAGAATATACGAAGTTCTCTTTACGAGTTATTGTTTAAAGGATCTTTAAATGAAAGTTATGGTGAAGAAGATGTGTTCTATATGTTGGTTGCTGAATGCACTCTAACAAATACAAGACATAAAAGAAATCATGAATATGTGTCATCAGTGTTCGATTTAGACTTGTGCATTTTTAGAATGAATGTTATTAAAAATTCAAGGATGCCACTAATTAAAATGCCGCCATTGCATTTACTTATCAATTCTAAAAATATTTTAAAATCTAAAAATGCCATTGAAAAGGCTGGGGTAGTCAACAAGCTGAGAACTTTGATTTTGCATAGAGAAGATACAAAAGAACTTTTTTATCAGATAGAAACAAAGATACTTGAAGGCATGTTTTTGAATCTCACTTGTTTATGTACGTTACAAATGAGAGCCATGATGATTGAAGAGCTCCCTAGTTCAGTTGGCACATTGCATTGCTTGAGATACCTCAACCTTGCGGAGAACAAGATAGAAACACTACGGGAATCCCTCTGCAACCTTAGTAATTGATGGGTTTTGAATTTAGCTACTTGCTAAAAGCTTAAGGAGCATCCAAGACAAATCCACAAGCTCAAAAAAATGCAGATTTTGAAATTGTCATGCGCTTGAGGATTCAGAAGTTGCCGGAGTCAATCACTCGCCTTGTGAATTTAAAAGAATTAGATGTTGGAGGTTGTTGCTGGCTTTGGAAGTTGCCTTGTGATTTCAGCAGCGGGAAGAACTTAATGCAACTTGACGTGTTGGGATGTGCATCATTGACTAGAATGCCTAGTGGAATTAGACAATTGACAAACTTGCAAGTGCTGTGGGGTATGATGCTGTGGATGGTCCTGGAAATGTCAGGTTGTCAGAGTTTCAAGCTCTTACAAATCGTGAATTTCTGCGTATGCAACACCTTGAAAGATTAGTATCAGCAGAAGCAGAAGAAGAGGATATTACTCCATCCACTACTTTACAGGAGAATCAACTGAATTAGGAATGGTGGAATGAAATGATTGCTGAAGGAACTTTCAAGCCCACACTGCAGCTGGTCGAAGGGTTCCAACGTAACCTAGATGAGTTGAAGGTCTTGCGGATGGTTTCATTCATGAGTGACAAGCTCCCAAGTTGGCTGATGACAAAGGAAGTTTCTGTTCTCAATAAATTGACTGTTGTACATCTAGTTAATCTTAGGAGATGTGAGAGATTACCACTGCTTGGACTACTACCTGAGCTTAAGGAGGTTGTAATAAGTGGTTTTGATTCTGTCAGAGTGATAGATGATGCATTTTATAGGAAGAGTGACCCAGTTGGATTTCGTCGGTTGAGGAAACTCACATTCTCTGAAATGCCTAGGCTAGAGAAGTGGTTAGGCATGAGCCGTCTAATTCTTTTTCGCAATCTCAACGAATTGACCCTAACTCAGTGCCCAAAGCTCAAGAAATTCGATGTGCAATTATCAATTACAAAACTTTTTCGATTTTCCTTGAAACTTTGGTTGACCAATGAAATGCTAATACCTATTTCTAAATTTGATAGTTAGTGGAACCTTCGGGAAATCCATATGTTGCAGATATTTGGGTGCCAATAATTGAGGATTCTACCAGATGGTTTAAGGATGATTCTCGACCTAGAGAAATTGGTAATAATAAACTGCAACAAATTGAAGGCTTTGTCAATTTGGCTCGAACAGTCACGATTAAAGTCCCTATGGATATCAGGTGGCCCTGCGCCATCATTCATTCCAGAGGGATTGAAAGTCAAAGGGCGACTAAGAGATCTGATTGTTGAAGCTTGTCCCAAACTGCAGACCCAAGTATATTTCACTTTGCTGCAGTATTACTTTATGTTGGTAGCCCATGTGTGGTTGGATATAACTTGATTCTTAACCCCATATTGTTGCTCCATTGGCATGCAAATACACATCAACTAGTAAGTCTTAAAATTTACTGTTCTGTGCTCTCATCCATATCATTCAGTTGTCTCAACTTTTGTTCACTATATATATATCTGTAAAATTGAGGTTTGCATGTTTTTTTTTTCATTACTTGGAATTGAATTGAGTTTTAAGAGTTTGTTGCCCATGTGTGGCTGGATATATCTTGGTTGTTTTAACCCCATATTGTTGCTCCGTTGGCATGCAAATACGCATCAACTATTAAAAGCCCTAAACACTACTATTCTATGCTATACCATACATTCTATCGCCTCAACTTTGAGTTGAACTCAATCCCATTAATGGCTCTTTGTAGTGATCTTAGATTGTGCTTGTTTTTATTCTCCTACACAACGAAATACAATAAATTTGTTCTTCTTTTCCAATTAGTCATTGTATTTAATTAGTTTTTGTTTTGTGTTAAAACCTGCATTAGACATACAGGAATAATTGTTTTTTGAGTATAATGTAGAGGTATTTAGCTAAACTTGTTGATATATTCCATGGATGAAAACTACTAGCTCGAAAAGGCTGACATAAATAATTCATAATTTGATACCTAAAAATGACCAATCAAGTGATACAAAAATAATTGGTCGTAATCTTACCGTTTTGTTGCTCACTCGCCTTTCTTTTGTCATTAAAATAACTCATTGATATCTCATTTTGTAGGTCGATCAGCTCAGCCATATGGTAGCTCTTTGAAGGTTTCTTTTAAAGAAAATAAAAGCATGATAATTGTTGCACTCATGACTGTGTCCATCAAGGGCATAAAGTAAAGAACATGTTGATGAGGGCATCAGAGTTCTGCACACGTGTTGTGTTTTAAGTGTTGCATGATCTCTTGAATTGCATTGTTCCATTGCAAATAAATTACGGAATGGCTTTAGTGAAGCTCGGTTTGTTCTACTTCCTATTATGTCCTAAGTTTTTTCTTGAATTTATGTTTCAAAATTCATAAAGATAAAGTCTATGTAATAATACATGATCTATTAAGTTCAACATTGATATTTATAATCTCTTGCTGTTTTTTATAAACAACAAAGTTCAGCTTGGCTGATGTATGAAATGGTCTCAAACTGAGCTTTAGTTTCAGCATTTGTCTGATATGAATTGGTATTCTTTTTGTAATTCATAATGGAAGAGAATTAGGGTCTTCAAAGTCGATACTTGGCCCAGTATTATTGAAACAAAAATGCATGCAGGAAACTCAGCAGTAGTTTGAAAGAGTTGGATTTAATAAACCTAAAATAAACATGAGATTTAAGTCACAGTTGATTCAGAAAGTGATGTCTTTGACTAATTTAAACAAGGGATTGGTGGTAAGTGTATGAATTTGGCCATTCTTTGTAGAAGATTAGGGTTTTAATGAACTACTTGAAAAGTTCATTTTGAAGACTACATGAGATTGAGACCTAGCTTGCACAAGACTCGTGGTTCATATTTGAGAATTAAAGTTACATAATTTGAGGTTTATAGAACTATGGCTTCTCTTAGACATGTTCACCAGCTGTCTAAGCCGGAGCTTCAGATCATTTGGCTGCCGGATAAGAACTTGACAGCGGTGCTCTTAACACAAGTTGGTTCTGGGGAAAACTCCTTTAGGAGACTTAAAGTGGGTTCCTAGCACTGGAATCCAATGCTTGGATATTGTTCTCTGAATAATTGGTTGGAAACAAGGTTTGTTTTGGGAAGGAAATGGTTTTAAAAAAGGATCTAGTGATTGGAGATGTGCAGGACTTTATTGAAAGGCCTAACTCTTCCATGGGCACTACTGTTTCTGAGCAAAGATACCGACCAGCCTCTTTAATTCAGAAACAGCTTCACCTGCCTCTCTCAGGAGTCAGGAGGTCTTTGGTTTGGATTTGATCTAGAGGCTGGGAAATGAGAGGATAGGACTCCGATGCAGCTCGATTAGCTATCCCCAATTCCTCCATGTCAAAATAACAGCACTAGGTCATCCTAAAATATCCCATTTTTATAGGGCAACGAACGTCTGAAATAATGTCCCGAATTGCAGATTCTTTAGAAAGATCTCAAAAACTAGTTATTCCAGTGGATCCAGAGAAGAACTACAATTTCAGTGTATTAAGCAACAAAAAAAAAAAAAAACTTCGACAAGTTTAACTCTAAGCGTGTATTAGCAGACCTGAACTATCAAGCAGAACCTAAAAAAACAAAGGACAAAAAGAGTAACAATGCAAGATTATGAAGACCCAGAAACGCGACCTAGCAAAAGAAGAAGCAAGATTCGATTTTGGCGATGGAAACAAACTGAAAACAAGAGCCATTTCGCAGATTGCTGGAATACTGATTAAAAAAACAATCTGAATAGAAGCTCATCCGGCAGAACGGATTGAGCGACCGCATCAAGGAAACCGGAGGAGGGGCGAGCTGGGAACAGAGAACTGATCTTGTCGGGGGCACCCTGTTTTTCGATTTCGCCCTCTTCTGCGAAAGAAAGGTTGGAACCGCCGACAAACCCTTCTGACCCGTCTCAGGGCGACGGTTAAGGGATTAATTGCGAGGGTTTTTTATCTTTACGCGATTGGTAAGTACGGTGAAGGATTATGATCCGGTGTAAGTATTTTCTTCCGTAAAGAATGGAATTCCAACCTTGTTCATTTCTATAAAATTATACCGCACTTACCAACTGGACTTTTCGATTTCGCCCTCAAGATGGAACTTGGACGACCGCAACATCATGCAAGCAGAGCCGGTCAAAATTTTTTAATATTATTAGAATTTTTATATAGGGTGCAAAAAAATTTATATCAAAATTAATTAAGCTCAATTATCAAAATCTTATTCAAGACTAGAATAATTTGGATCGGCTCTACATGCAAGAAACTAGATGAATCGAGAAGCACCATGTGTAATATAAAATATTCAACCATCGATTCTCCTAATACATATTGATCTCTCTTACAAAATATAATATCGATCGTTCACATCAAATATTTCTGAAAATTAATTCTACGACTGTAGGATATTTGAAGCCGCTAAAGGAGGGTGAATAGCGTAGAGTTCGTTTGTAAATGGAATTCTTTCGCGTTCGTCTCTACAATTTCGTTAGCGCAGCAGAAATAGAAATAATACAATAACGAAATAGACAAGCACACACGAATACGAGTATGTAATGTGGTTCAGAACCGCACAGTTCCTACTCCACGAATCGGACTCAAACGAGCCCTAGCGATGCCAATCACACACCACTAATAAACACTCATTCTCGACACAAGTCGGAGGCGGAGAAACCCCTTACAAGTAATCTTACAACAGCAAGAAACTAAAATAAGCAATTACAACAATTTATATGAAAGACAAGTAAAGAAAAAATTTACAACTCTTGCTTTTGATTGCTTGGTTATTTGATTAGCACTTGGAGACCTGATTTGTAGCAACAAATCGCCCCTAAAGCTCTCAAAAATCGGATCCATTTTTCTCCATCACGAGCTCCTTTTATAACTCACTGTCTTTGGAAAAAGTCGATCGATCTTGGGGACCATCGATCGATCACATCGCTCTTTGTGAGATAACGGTGTAATCCACGCTGGAAAAATCCAACGGCTAGGACATCAATCGACTGATCATGACTATCAGTCGACTGATGAGCCATCACTCGACTGCTCGTCCCAGCGGTCGAGTGAGACTCCATTCTGTGCCCTAAAATCCGAGCATCAGTCGACTGATCACAAGATCAGTTGACTGCTCGTCCAATCAGTCGACTGCTCATCTATAGCAGTCGACTGCTAGGACAATTCCCGTAGTCAAACCCTAGTTGACTACGCCAGTCGACTGCCACATGACACCAGTCGACTGACACACCTAAAACATGAGGTTTTAGCCCAAGTATAGTGCCCCCCATACTTGCTAGACCACCCTTAGCCTAGACCTAAGCCTTCTAGCCACCTCCATCAGCCTTATGCCTCTCGGATTCCTCTAAGTCATCCATGACTTGTTCATCCATCGCGCTAGCCTTCAGGTGCTTCCCTCGGCTATGTCATGCTAACGGTGTCTATACCGCCAAGGCAAATTGGACTTACGCTGCTAAGATTCCGCTTGGACTTTACGCCGCCAATATCAAATCCCTTGGACTTCAAATGCCAAGACTCAAGCTTGGACTTTCCCTTGCCAACCCATGTTGGACTTTCCATGCCAAGACTCATGCTTGGACTTTCCTTGTGCCAAGTACTCATGACTTGGACTTTACCATGACAATTATATTGTCATATGTTTTTGTCGAAACATCAAAACATCACTCGAGTCAAACTCGAGTCCTGGTCAATCATGACCTCGGTCGATTGCACCAACAATCTTCCCCTTTTTGATGTTTGACAAAAACCAAACAAACCATTTGAATTAGACCACTAACTCAAAATTCTTACCAATTATTCCAAATTGGTAATCCCAAATATTTTCCTAAACATATTCTCCCCCTTTTTGACATACATAAAAAAGGTTATCTCTCCAAGGAGGTCAATGTCTCATGGCCCAATGAGATCTTACAATCTCCCCCTTGGTCCAAAAATACTTAGGATGCCTACCATCTTCCTAGTGATAAGTCTCATACCACTCAAAAGAGGCAATCCTATATGCTCTCCCAATTTCCAAATTGAGTCTCTCAAAATCTCACTTTCCTCCTTATGAGGAAAAATATCATTCATCATCCCATGATGAATTCCTCCCCCTAAAGGCTTGCTCCCCCTTGACCATTGCACCAACAATGTCTTTGGGAAGTCCCTAAGCCAATAGGAACTCTAAACCATCAAAGATACGGTTAGAAATTCAACATTGAACTTTCCAACACCCTAAATTTGATACAAACCCTAAACACCTCTTCAAATCCATATCCAATGGATTTTCACCCTTTATAATGCTTCCCAAAGCATATTCAGGGTTAGAAGGGATTAGGGACCTTAACCGTAGTTGAAACCGGGCTAAACAAACCTAGTTTTTCCGAAATCAGCATTGTCAGTCGACTACTCGACTACGATCGTGATGTGCCCATCGATCGGCCAGCGCGAATGTAACGATCGAGTGATCTTACGTGCGATCGAGTCAAGCCCATCGTCGATCATTTGCCTTTGTAGAATGAAAATTCATAAGTAATTCTACGTAAATAAAAAAATCACGAAATTTGATACGTATATTACTTATCACACATACAATCAGTGAAAAATTTTGGAAAAATATTTTTACCATTGAAATAGGAGATTGGTACAAAGTTCAAAAACTATTAAAACTTTAAAGTTTTTGATCTACTTTGTATCAACTTCTACAATGATGATGGCTATCAAAAGATAGATTTCACCAAGGTTTTCTAAATTGATTTTAAAATGTTTTGAAAACCTATTTCAAACCATGGTTTATTGGCTAAATATATATAACTTGTATATTAGCTTTCCTCATGATTCTTAGTGATGATTGAAATAAGTTAAGTTCATCTAGATGCACTATCTATGCACCTTGAACCTAACTTATTATCCTAACATCTCACATGTTATCTAAGGTATATACATACACATACATGTCAATTTAAATGTAAGATGTAGAGTTAGGATTATTATGGTCTCATGCATTTTCTAGGCAATCTTACTTGATTCCCTTATAAATGAGACTGCAAATCATGTCATTTATCCTTAAATCAATTTTAATCAAAAGAAATTCATGAATGATCATGGCATAAATGATATTAATGATAATCCAAGGCCAATGATCATGATGTCATGACATGTGATATAATCTAAAGTAACATGACATCTAAAATAATCCTAACCAATAACATGACATGTTAAATGATAATATGAAATTTAATGTTATGATGCGGCAATCTTCCATAAACCAATACATTAATACAAATACATAAACAAACACAAATGATTTGCATAACAAGAAATTTCATTCAACTTAAGAAAATTTCAGTTTTTACATCCAAAATAGAGATTTGATACGCTCAATCTCACTACAAAAAAACTGAAAATAAAAATCCTAACATCCTCCAGATTTAATCGTCTGCGGAAGGTGGAGGTGGAGGAGGTTGCTGGCTCAAAGTCCAGGCCCGCAGCATCTCATACATATCAAGCTGACGCTCCTCCATCCGGCTCAGATGTGCGCCCAAGGAGGCTTGCCCTACTAAGAGCTCGGCATGAGAGTCGATCGCTCACCGGTAATCCCGAATATGACCTCCGGTGGCCAAGCCGATCCGATGGACCGGCCGATGCATCTGCTGGCATCTGATCCTCCTCATCAGCAGCGTCTGGATTCTCATAGTCCTCTGCAGCCTCTCTAGGCATTAGAGGCGGCTCTCCACGTGCCCTGGGCGGAGGTCGAGGTGCCAACTCCATCTGACCACGTCCCATCCGCAGCTTCGCCAACGAGAAGTTACGAACTGATATGCAGTCGTACACCTCAGAGAGCGCCCACAGTGATCCCCTATGAATGTTGATGCCTACTGACTCTAACCATGCAGTAATGATATGGTTGTAAGGCATATGCACTTTCCCTTGTACAGGGGATATGAAATGCACAATGCAATGAAACATGTTCAATGCAATGTTTATGTCTAATCTATTACGCATGGCGTACAGTAGAAAGAGATGGGGAGGCCGAATCTTGGCCAGACCCCGAGTCACGATCGGAAGAAAACACCCAACAATGACCTTGTAGAGTACATTGTCAGGTGCAGATAGCTCAGTAATAGGAAATAAATTCTGAGCTGGTGGACGAGGATGACCAAAAACATGCTCATGCATGGAGTCCAAAGAGATATGGTCAAATGGCTCGGGTAAAGGGGCATCAAAAGTAGGGTAGAAAATGAAGGTGTCATCCGATGGCTTACACTCAAGAAACTCCTGCAATATCGCAGGAGTGAACTCTAAATCGCGTTTTGCAATGCGAGTAGTGTAGGTAGGGCCATCGTCTACCTTCTTTAAGTTCTGATAGAACTCCTTAAGGATATCATCATTAATGACATGCGTGCATAATATAATTTTCATAAGATGATAATATGCAAATATGTCCATGACGTCACTACAGTAACGTGTAAAGAAGTCCCTATCGATGTACCTAACCAACATGGTTTGGTACAATCGTGATTCACCCTCGGGTGGGTCATTTCTACGGGATCTCCTATATGAGTATAATGCAACGACATGAAATGCAAGGGCACCAATGCACGATTAGATTATACTAGATTATAATGGAAAGGAAAAATTAGGGTTTTTGAGTAAGAAAATTTTACTTTGGCACCATTTGGAGGGATGATGAGAGAATACTCGGATATCACTGAAAAGGCCACCAGAAAGTTCGCCGGAGGACTGGATGCCAGAACCCTAATCGAAAAAGAGGAAACAATTGCTGGAAATGAATGGATTAGGGTTATGAGATGAGTGAAAACATGAGTGGAAGAGAGTGGCTATCAAACCTAGGACTTTGTGGCCGGCACGGTCGGAAAAACTCGTCGGAGAAGGAGGTGGCGACCGGAGAGAAGAGAGAAAACGAGAGGTAGACGCGTGAAGACGCCGAACCCTAGCGGTTCGGCGTTATAAAATCGCGACGCCGATCGGTGATGTGCAACATCGTGATCGCGCGCTTATGGCGATTTCGAACCGCGCCAATCGATCTCGGCCAATCGATTGTTGAGTCTTACGTATGTCTGCTGATAACATCAGTCGACTGATGTTGCTCATTAGTCGATTGATGTGATCACCACTCGACTGATGATCCTTTGTCGCGATGAACAGTACCATCAGTCGACTGATGTAACCTATCAGTCGACTGATGTACACAACAGTCGAGTCCTGGGAGCAGCACTCGACTGCTTGACTCACGATATCGTGCTACAGTATGATCAGTCGACTGATAACTATATCAGTCGACTGATATCTGATTTCCAGTTCTGAAATTCAGAAAATCTCGATTTCTTATTCCATTTTCTCATGTTTAATTTTGTATATCGAACATATTGATGTTATGCTTATATTCATGTATTCGTTAATGTATTTTAATGTTTTATTTCATTTTAGCAAACATTAACATCCAATGATTTCAAAATCCTAACATCTCACCCTTTCTAAGTGTTGAAATATACAATCAAGGTAAATGACTTGTTTTGTGAGATGCAATCCACCCTAGACATTCCTTCCAAGCAACCACATGGTGAAACACATGAAGTATGGTAAGTGCAAGACATCAAGGTGTGTGGCACTTGAGTATCACTCTTGAAGTAACTTCTACACCTTAAAAATACTTTTCTTGATACATTAATTCCTAAAGTGTGCCAAAGATCAAAATGACACACTATGATCTCTAAATCTAGATTGTGCCAATTTTATTAATTTTTCATGATTTCAAAAATATATTGACACATCCTAAAATCTTTTAGGATAGAATATCAAACCTATTTCCAAGGTATCCATAACCTTGAAAATAACCTAAAAATGTCAACTTTGCTATGGTTGAGTTAACTACCCATCCAATCAAAATTGACACATTCTAACTCATTTAACATGAATCAATCACGCTCTTTGGAACCCAAAATCTATTTGAGCTCATTGAATTAATTAGGTATTCCTTAGGGATAACCTCCCTAGATACCTTCCTAATGACCCTCCTAGGCTTGTTAGCCTTGGTCATGATGATCTTACCTAGGTTGACTTTAGAGGTAACTCCCCTTGCAACCTTCTTAGTGGTCACCCTAGGTTTCCTAGAAACCCTAGCCACTAGGCACAAACCTTGGTTACTCTTAGGGATAACTTCCCTAGTAACCTTGGTCTTCCTAGACCTAGTTTGTGTTTCATAATCAAATGAAACACAATGATAAGCCACCTTAGGCTTAGGTTTGTGACCCAAACCTTGCTTGCCCTTGGTTGACTTTTGACTCTTAGGTCCTAGGTGTTGACTTTGACTTTTGGACCTTTGACTTTGATCATTAGACCTTTTAAATTGATTTTGTATCTTATTTAGGGTCTTTTCTAGTTTTTCAAGCCTTGACCTCAAGGCTTGGTTCTCTAATTCTAATTCCCCAATTTTAGAATTTTGATTTAAACCATGGGCATGGTTCTTTCTAGGCATATGCCTAGTCCACTTAGGATTAAAACCTAGGTGCTCTTGCACCTTTTTAATTGTTTCCCTAAGTAAAATTGGTCTAGTATTATTTGACCTAGGTTTGTCCTTAGATAAATTATTTTTAGGGACATTAGTCCCAAATTTCTTCTTATTATATAAATAAAGGTTCTTAGCTTCTAAACAAATGTACTTGTTCTTATTAGCATGCTTTTCATAAATTGCAAGAGAATTAAAATTCCTAGCATGCTTTTTAACATTCAAATTAGAAGAATGAGCATTATTGAAATGATATACCTTAGGGTTTGCCTTAGTAGCTCCCCCTATTTGTGATGCTCCATTTTGAGTCTTTTTGCTTCCCCTAGGACATTGATTCCTATAATATCCTTTTGAATTGCATTTGAAGCATATGATGTGCTCCTTGTCTTGAAGTGATGGGGAACCGGCGTCCTTTGACTTTTGTTGACTTTTAGGCGCCGGAGGAGTCTTCCTAACCTTCTTTGGGCACTTGCTCTTGTAGTGCCCATACTCCCTACACTCAAAACACAATATATGGATTTTATTTGAAATTAGAGTGTTTGAGTTACCTAGGTTAGTGGAGACCGGAATTGGATTTTGGACTTCTTCATCTTGATCGGATGTCGAAGCTTCTTCTTGATGTTCCGGTGTGAGAATTTTTTCCTCCCCCTCAATTCTAGAGGTGGAGGTGTCTTCTACTTCTTCTTCCATCGATCCGGGAGTTGACTCTTCTTCAACTTCCGATTCCTCACTTGCTCGTGAGGAAGATGAACTCTCTTCATCCTCTTCCGTATCTTCTTCTACTTGTGCCAAGTGGGGCTTCTCATTGAACTTGGCTAGTTTGTCATATAGCTCCTAGGCATCAAGATATTCACCTAGCCTAGACAAAACATCATTAGGTATCAAATCTTCTAAAAGTTTTGTTACCTTGGCTTTGGTTTTGAATTTTTGCCATTACTCTTGGGTCTATTTCTTTAATTTGAGAAC